>CM060701.1:246644012-247146772 GCA_030686995.1 Artemisia argyi
ATAAATATAAAATGTTAGCTAATAAGAAAACAATCTTTTTTTTTTTTAATAATATTATTACCAAATAAGGTATGGTTTAGTTTTTTTTAAATGGAAAAGTCCCCACTAGGAGTTTTGTTTTATTAAATAAAAGATGTGCCTAATAAGAAAAATACGTTTTGATTAAAAAAAAAAAAAAAAAAAAAAAAAGCTCATGTGGAAAAATTTGAATAAATAGACATATAAATTGTGCGTACAAAGATACTATCCTTGCAGACATAACTTAGTGTCTATCAAATCAATTATTGTTGCTTTCTTATCTCATTTTCAGCTTTATTCTTTTCCCTTGAATCTTATATTATTTCATGCTTAAAAGATAACATAGGAATAATTTTTTCCTTTAATAAGGAAAAGAAAATTCTCACAGCAATGCTATAAAATGTATTCTCTTAGGTTTATATAAGTTCAGATTTCATGCCAAACACTTTTTGGATTGCAAACACTTCATAGAAATTGTGAATATGTTGCTCTAACCCAATAACCCTTAAAATTAATTGCTTTCAAATTTAAAACATTACAAAAAATAGTGTTATTTTCCACACTTATTTTGCCACGGTATGTTCAACCGTGAACTTTTTTTTTATATGGATAATAATTTTTTACATTTATAGTTGTCACAAATATTTAAAAAATAATAATAAATCACATATATAAGTGTGTACAATTAAAATAAAACTACACTTATAGGTGTATCAAATGTCTCCACACTTTTATTTTGAACTTTTTTTTTTTTTTTTCTTTTTTTTTTCAATTTTGCCACACTTTTAGGTGTTGACATTCAAAGAATGTTTCCACATTTTTAACTATAGACATTTGGATAATATCTCCACACTTAAATGTGTAACAAAATTTGTTACACCCATTATTATCACATATGATAAAGTGTGGAATCAATAATTTTACACATTTTTAAATGTGACCATTTGGCCTTTAAAATATAAAGAATTCAACTAGTTTTTTGTAGTGAAATCCAAATAAATACTACTAAAATACATATAAAATTACCTAAGTATATCTCTTTTATTTTTATTTCTTATTTATTTATATATTCCTACTTTGGAGTTCAACATTGGGATTCCAAATTTGGGGATTCTATTATATATGTACTAATAGGCGTTTTTTCACTGTAGCTACAGTACTCACCCAAGTTTCACGTTTGCCAATTTTAGCTCCTGAGGTTAGTGATCAATTGCGAAGTTAGTCCCTAAGGACTAACTTTGCAAAGAACAGTAACTTCAGGGGCTTTTTCTGTACAAATAATAAACAGAAACAGCCCCTAAGGTTAACTTTCTTTTCACCGTTAGTCCCTAAGGACTAACTTTGCAAAGAACGCCACGTTAAGGGACTAAAACTGAAAATAACGTTGCTACAGTGCCAAACAGTGGCTACAGTAAAAAGTCAGTTTGTAATAGTGTGTGTACTGTAGCTAAGGATTTTACGCTTTTAGTCCCTCACGTTAGCTAAAAATTGCACCGTTAGTCTCCCGTTGGCCATTTTTTGCAAATTTAGTCCCTAAAAAAAATTAAAAATAATAAAAATAATTTTGATTAAACACAACATTCCCGCAGCAACGCGCGGGTGCCCCCGCTCGTTTAGAACTAAAACGTGGTAATTTAGACTCTTAAAAGTCAGTTATAGATACTAAATATGCAACAAGCCCAGTTTTGACTTTTCAAAGTCAAAATAAAGATTTGGACTTCAAATGTAGATTTGCAATAAACATACAATATGTTATGAATAGAAACTTTTCTAGTGTTCTGAGTCTAAGTTGATTCTCGTAAGACACTACATATATAAATCTATGCAAAACTAACACTATTTCAAAAGTTCTTAATGCATTCAAGGAACAAATTTTATAGATGTAGGACCACTCCTTAGATATTAAAGAGTAATTATTGTTTGGAGATCAAAATTCCAACCTCAGATGAAACTCGTTTCTAAATTATTATTTAGACTGCTTCTCCTTTTACATGGGTTGCTTGCATTTCTACCCATAATTAAGACACCATTACATAAATGGTACTTCAAGATATATATAGGTGCTCCACCACTAATTAAATAGTATGAATCTTACCATGACGACTAATCACTACTAAAAATATTAGTAATGATGTTAGTGTGACTATCTACATACTCATTCACACTACCTTCTCCAACTCGTAGGTAGTCTTAAAAAGCAAAGGTATGCGGTCAACGTCAAATACTTTAGTAGTCCATGTTCATTCTGTGAAAACTTAAAAAAAAATCAAATTAAAAAGAAGTTGTTGATAAGAGTATATGTAAAATAAAAATAACGGTATAAAACATGTCATTTATACAGTTGCACAAAGCGGAATCCACCAAACGAGCCGAGTGGGTCAAACGCGTTTACTTATGTACAGATTAATAACAAATCAAGAATTATATGTGTAATACTTATGTAAGTTTAATACTTACATACTAAGCAGCACACCAATAGTGGAATGATACAAATATTTACAAAGTTTATTTGTACTACAAAAAGCCATTCATGGCATGCCTAAACACATCCTTTAAACACCAAAATAATTCCAACAAACCCAAAAGAGTATTTGTTGAAACATAAAGTCTCATTTACAAATCAATAGGCTCTTATAACTTTCTGTGGGTGCACCCATTTGCCAACATATAAAGGTCTTTGGGACCCTTCGAATGAACGCAAAATTAAATATTTTTAACAAATACACATGTTTTCTAACAATCAATAAAAGAGAAAAATATGTTCTTATGATTGTATTTGTTATTTGCAATAAAACAGTGGAATCCTACAGTTAATTGTTGCAAAATCAAGATAACCTTAAATTAAAGTCATATATATATATATATATATATATATATATATATATATATATATATATATATATATATGCAAATAGGGTACCCCAAAACAAAAGCCAAAACACATAATCACAAACTACAATATCAAAAGTACTATTCAAAATTCAAAGGAAACACATACAACAAATCGATATAAAGTTACTTGATTGTCCATTTTTTGCTCTTCATCCGCCATTTCTTTCATCTGTCATTTTCGGGTGTTCTTGTTGGACCGATGCTACCGAAAGCTGCAAAATTTTAGGTACTACAAATAATATTTCAGAACAAATAGTGTTTATCAAATGCAAAAGAAAACCTAATGATACCTATAATTCAATTAAAAGTTCATACTTACATGAATTATCACTTTTGACTTTGAGTCTCTCATTTGGTGACAACTGTTTCTTTATATTTGTTCAATGTTACTATATCTGATAATAGTGTACTCTCGAGTCTTTATAATCATGTTTGAAATTATTAAACTCTAAGGTGTTCACTCGAAGTGCCGAAATAGGCGGGTTTGGATTATGGGTTGAGTTGGACTAATCGGTCTACAATCTTTTTGCATTATTGTTTGAGCTCTTTAGGACGATCTCTTTTGTTGCTCTTCAAACCACGAACAACTAATGGTTCAATGATTGCTTCATCGTCTCATCATTGCGAACCTGCTTATGACAACTATAAAAATATCACCAAACAATAAACAATATAAAAAACAGATATACAAAATGTTGATTATGTAGGCTAAAGGCTAATAAATCAGAGTATGAATACATTAATTCAAATGTAAATCATTTGAGCCATTCAAGGTCAACCCAAGTATACATTTCAACCCGTTCCAATAATTACCTAGTGTGACCCAAACCTTCTTTGTTCATTTACTTTTAAGTTGCAAAAAGTTCATATTTATTCTAGAAATAAAATATAACCTAAAAGTAGATGTCGCAAAATGAGCGGGTCGGACGGGCACGGGCTACGGGCGTGGGTCAAACGGGCGCATGTTATACGAATCGCTTTAGAAAAGACATAAAACAACAAAAAAATTTCTCAAACATACTCATTTATATTTTTAAGTAACTAAATATACTATATCCATAAGTTTTTCATTAAAAACAATTTAATGTTCTCCAATTGAGAGAAAAACATGTGCCCATTATGCCCATTTAACTTCTAAATGGGCAATATATGCCCATTTCACAAAAAGAGGGGGCCCAAATGTAACCAAATCTTTTAAAAGTTTGCCCATTTAGCTCATTTTTTGGATTTTTGGCACAAATTGGCACCTCTACCTAAAAGGATGTTTGGATAAGCTTACTTTGTGGGCTTTTGGAGTTATTTGAATGACCTCCCTCTCACGATTAAGCTCATAAACAAATCTGATCTGGATTATAAGCTTATTAAGTTGAGGTTATGAGCTTATATAAGCAATTAGCTCAACTTGAAAAGCTCATAAGTCCACCAAAAAAAAACGTAGCTTATAAGCCTTTACAACTTCAAATAGGCTCATAAGCCCTAAAAATAAGTTAATCCAAACACCCTCTAAAGCGACCCATTCACAAGCAAATGGTTCGAGATTTCCATTCAAATGAAAGATATCAGAAAAAGTAAGTTATGCACTTACATCCTCATCTTTGTAAGCAACTACATTACTGCAATACCAAAACATAGAAGGATTCCCATAGTCTCTTAAGACCAAAAGGTCACCTCTTTACTTGTTTCTTTAGTCATCAGTGTAAATTACTACCCAAACGAGTACTAATACAACATAGTTCATTTTAAACCAAGTTCTCATGTAGTTTCGGATGTCCTAATTATCCTATACCAACATGCATTATATATCATATAATGTAGGTCTTTCTCATAGATGTATCACATTTTTTATGTAGTAGATGGTTGTTATGTGATAGGACAACAATTAATGGGTCTGCATTATGAGAAAGGTCTAGAGGTTGATGTGATTGTGTGTTTTGATTCCTGAAACGATACTTAAAACAGCGAACAAAAATTTGTTCATAGTAAGAGCTAATAAGACCTTTCGGATCTAACCTTATCTTCCTCTGTTTGCTCAGAATTAAGCGCATCAGATTTCTCACGGGTATGTCCTTCAACTTTGTTTTCAATTCTTCTTTGTTACCAACAATATGAAAAGAAAATATCAACTCAGGGTTACCAGAAAACTTGGACGATACAATAATATGGATTAACAAATAGTAAAGTGTTTTTATAAAGAGAACATACATCTCTTTTAAAAAGACACAACACAAATTCTTTTCTGCACCTGATATTCAGGAGTTAACCACATCATTGACCCATAAAGTGTACTCTAACTGTCTTTTTAAACTCAACTTCAGAAGTTGCAGTGGGTCTTGATTCTTTCCTGTTGTATGTAAACAAACTAGGTCGGAAGCCCGCGCGTTGTGGCGGGGTGTTGTGCTAAAGGAGGTTCCGTTGCATTTAGTAAGTGGTGTAAACTGGAAATGGTGGGAAGAAAAGTCTAATAATTAAACATTCTGATAGTGTTTTCCATACATAAGGCTTACATTCATTTGCTGCATAAATGTTATACAAAGAATCAGCCTCATATCTGAATGTGCATCTGCTACAGAAAGTGGTATTGCAATGTAAGCCTCATTGCGAGACTACGGACCTTCACCCCAATCTTATCCGCCATTAGTGTATCTTTCTAGTATGCAGTCTTCTAGTCTCATTGATAGGTGACGGCATATTAACCTTGACAACAGACAAACTCGGGCCTTGATACGTGGGAATCGCACCAGGCTTTACCTCTCAAGGGATCTTGAGAAGCTTACAACCCCACCAGGCAGTGTACCTGATCGTTGTAGTATAGTACAGTGACAAGTACCAGGGGATTGATCGTTCAGCTAGGAATAGTGTCGCTAGGATTAGAAAACCTAAATACTAGTTCTAAAGGTAAGGGATGATTATTTTTGTATTTTTATATTTTTTAGAAAAGCAATTAAAAATCTCGGGTTTGAAGGATTTGGGCGGAATTAGTTGCTAGTCAACTAACCCAATACTAAAGATGCAATCAAAATAAAATACTAGAAATGAAAATAAACTAAATTAAACTAAGGTTGTGAGCAATAAGTGGAGAAAATGTGTTTACTTAGATTTCACTACTCCCTAGATATCTTTTACACGTTAATTACTTGTTATAGTTGCGTGGATGACGGATTGTATTCCTTAATACCATTCATGGGGTGGCGCACTTAACTCCCCAATCCTATGAGCTCTTATCTCCTCCTATGCCATGCCCAGCACAACCATAGATTGTAAACAGTGGCTCATGCATTAAATACAACCAATAAAACCTAGTGCACATCAGTTCATGTTTCCTAAGACATTCAAGCATGTTACCATTTGGAGATCTGCCAGTTTTCTTAAGCCTAACATCGAATTCATTCATCTAATACAATTATAAACAAGTAATCAACACATAATTAACATCTAGGTTTCATTAGATCCAAGCAAACACAAGATAGATCTAGCCTAGCATGATGGAATTAAGACAAGAACAAGATATAGACAACCAACACATAGACATATTGATTGAATTAAAAGAATACTTATCTCAATTACACATGAAAGGTATCAAGGGCTTAGAACCCTTGAAAAACCTGTAAAATTCGCACCAAGTTCGTACTTAGGGTTTCTCCAAAACTTCTCTCTTTTTAATGTGAAAATTAGAAAACTATATATAGGAAAAAGGGTCTGACGGCGTCAAGACAAATCTTGTGACGCCGTCACCTCGCCGCCAAAATACTTCTCGGACTGCCTTGATCTACTTTTGACGCCGTCATGTGTTATGCATTTCCAGGCTGTCATGAATTTTACTCTTGACGCCCTACTTCGTGACGCCGTCAAATCTGTACTGGGTCGTCATGGAAATTACTCTTGACGCCGTCAGAAATTCCTTCTTGACGCCGTCACCCACTGTTCCCAGGAAGGAAAATTAAGACTTTGGCGTTTTATTCACTTTTATGCTCCAAAAACGTCCGAATTGCTTCCTTTTCCAGATTTCACTCCCAAAGTACCTAAAATCACAAAAGGAACGATTTAGGGCAATATTTGATCAAATAAATTCAATTCCGGGCTTAAATGACCCCCTAAAAGTGGTTCATTTTTCACCTCATCATATACCCTTACACTTGAGATTTGCTTGTCCTCAAGCAAATGCGCTTTTAATCTAGTCAAAATACAAGTTAGGGGTCATTTAACATTAATATAAAAGTATTTACAACAAATAATCATTCCACTAAAGACCAATAGACAAGCACGGAGGTCATACACTAGCACCTCACAAATAGTGTTTAGATACTCACATCTCTCGGGTGTAATAAAGTACAAATTACAATATGGAAACGGAAGATATCTCTCACTACCTGTCATAGCAAAATAGATTACCATAGGCTTGGGAAAGGATCAAACCTCCACCACATGGCGTAAGCACCTAGGATAAACTATCAAAGAGGTCTTTTAAAGGGTTGTAACGTTAGGTGTAGGGATATGAAATACACGGTTTTGTTGGATAAAGGAAGTTTTTACTGGTGGCGAGTTAACAATCTTGGTTAATTACATGTACAATGTGGTGTTGCTAAGCCAAGACTCGACTCGACTTAAGCTAATAAATGAAAAATAACAAAAACATAAAATGAACATAGAATAAAAAAGGATGGTAGTCCGTATGTTACACTCTTACCCTACCATCCGAAATAATACATCATAGGGGATGAACGTTCCCCTTACACTTGAATTTTTACATACTTTACAATAAACTAAACTAATGACTCGAATTAAGAAAATCAAAACACTTGGAGTACTTTTAAGATTAACGCACATATGGGGGTAATAAATGATGTTCTTCCCCATTACTCCATAAAATAAGTACTTTACCCATGAGTCCCAATCGTCCCAAAACAATATGTACAAGGATATGACTCGACTTAGCAACCATGTAATCAATTAGATAGTTAACTTAGGGTTTAACAAATAACAATAATGCACTAAAAATGAGCGCATACACGGAAGGCTAAGGCGATTTGGGTGTTCATTTAATTGGGGTGTAACAAATTCTTCCTTTAAGTAAGATGCTTAAAGTTAGAAACGAAAAGATAGGCTCGGAGGGGTGTACTAAGGGTTTCGTGTACTAAAAATGAGTACAACGCTAAGGGTGTGGGAAAAATTAGTTGACTTAACTAGCTAAGTAATATGACATAAATGGTCAAGTAATTATGATACGGGTTTAACACAAGGGTGATCCTAATGCCTCTTATCATGTAGTAAATCCTACTACACGAATGTAGTCTCACTAGCGGTCTCGGGATGCATCACTAACGCAAGTTCTAGAATCTAAATGCTACCGGTACACTCATAAGCACTAATAGTAAATGCTTTTCCTATCAAATCTAAAGGCGAACCTCACATATTTGGGTGGAAAATTTTTCTGAATATACGGTTATGTGCTAGTCATACAATCTCCTATCCATGAGACGCTTGCTATGGTTAAAGTTTCACTCCTAAATGTTGTAAAAAATTCTAAATTTGGCGCTAAAATTACACTAACAAGTATTTATCATAGTTTTATTACACATCTACCATTAAACAGAACAAACTCAAGCGAAAGTGTATATGTAAGGTATCATCTTTTTACCCTCCCCTTACACTTAAGATGAACATTGTCCCCAATGTTCAAGTAAAGAATGTAAAAGTGAAAGAGTAAAAAGAATGAAATCAAATACTCCCCTGATTCGCTCGGTATGGATCATAAGGTGGCCAGGTTAAATCTTCCTCCAAGAAAATGAACAATCAAAGCTTCCCTTCCAGAATATAAATCATCTTCTTGTCATACATAACCTGTAAATCCTGAGAAAACAGACAAAAACAACCTCGCGTAAAATCGGCGGCATCCTATATAAGTTACTAAATCCTAGAAAACAAGATAAGATATAATGCTTGTGGAATGAAGTTTGCAGATTTCCTGGAGATTATAAAACTTAATAATTCACAAAAACCATAAGACTCCGTTAGAAAAACAAAACTGGTAAAATTTCCAGATTTTTACACGTGACGCCGTCAAGAGTTAACTCGTGACGCCGTCAGAAGTGACCTGCAGAAATTCTTATGTTAAGTTTCCGGAAAATTTCTGGAAAAACTTGGTCCTACTTCCTGGAAAATCCTGCAAAACTTCATTATGACTCAATACAAGCATTTGACTCTAACAAATACGAATATACATGTTCATTTAATATTGTGGAGAATCATGATCGGTTTGTTTCTTAAAAACATATTTGGGGTTTCCCCTTACACTTATCTTTTGCAAAAATACTTTTAGGTGGAGTTAAGACTAGGCCAAAACAACAAAGTAAAGTATTTCCACTATTTAATTGAGAAACATGATCCACCAACAATAAAAATAAAGCATGCATATGGAAGCAAATAACAAACAAACAAAATAAAATCACACAAAATCATGGGTTGCCTCCCAAGAAGCGCTTTTCTTTATTTACGAGTCTTGTAGCTAGACTCAAGGTCATGGGTTACTACGTGACCTCATCATCAAACGTCACATCCTCCTCACTAATCATTTCATTGTTATTTTCTTGATAATGTTTTACACGTTGTATGTTAACAGTAAATTCTCTACCTTCATCGTCTAATAACATCACGGCTCCAGTTTTAGAGGAATTCTTCACCGTGAACGGTCCATACCATCTAGACTTAAGTTTTCCCGGAAATAATCTCAACCGAGAATTGTACAATAGGACTTTGTCTCCCTCTGAAAATTCTTTGGGTTTCTTAATTCTCTGGTCATGCCATCTTTTTGCTCTCTCTTTATATGTGATGGAAGATTCGTAGGCTTCTAACCTAAGCTCATCAAGCTCGTGTAATTGCAAGAACCTATTAGTTCCAGCAATTGTGTAATCTAAGTTACATGTCTTAAGCGCCCAATAAGCCTTATGTTCTAATTCCACTGGTAAGTGACATGCCTTACCATACACCATGCGAAACGGGGTCGTTCCAATAGGTGTTTTGTAGGCGGTTCGGAATGCCCATAAGGCTTCATCGAGTTTAAATGACCAGTCCTTTCTATTTTGACTAACCGTCTTTTCAAGTATTCTTTTAATAGCCCTATTGGTGTTTTCGACTTGGCCATTGGTTTGTGGATGATAGGCGGTGGAGAACCGATGGGATACTCCATACCTCTTCATTACCTTTTCCATTTGTGCATTGCAAAAATGGGTCCCCCTATCACTGATGAGAGCTTTAGGAATCCCGAATCTCGCAAAAAGATTTTTCAGGAAATGAATAACTACTCTAGCGTCATTGGTCCTAAGGGCTTGTGCCTCAACCCATTTTGAAACATAATCGATGGCGACTAAAATGTATTCGTTCCCCCTGAAGATGGAAAGGGTCCCATGAAGTCAATTCCCCAAACATCGAAGACCTCACATACTTGTATAAAGTTCTGAGGTGCTTCATCCCTATGTGATATGTTCCCAGCCCGTTGACATGCATCGCATGCCTGCACCATTTCTTTTACATCACGGAAAATTGTGGGCCAGTAGAATCCCGCATCGAAAATCTTTCGGCCGGTAGTGTTTATCCCATGATGCCCGCCAGAGGGACCAGAGTGACATTCCCTCATAATCTTTACTGCCTTACTCTCTGAAACACAGCGTCTTATAATTTGGTTTGGACACCTTCGGAATAAAAATGGTTCATACCAAAAGTAATATTTTAGCTGAGAAAAGAACCTTTTTCTTTCGTATCTAGTCAGGTGTTCAGGAACAAGTCTACTTGCGAGGTAATTAGCAAATCGGCGTACCACGGCTCCGAATCAATCATTAACATGAGTTGTTCGTCAGGAAATGAATCCCTAATCTCACTTCTATCGTGCTTATCCAAGGGGTTTTCAAGACGAGATAGATGATCTGCGGCCAGATTTTCTGCCCCCTCTTATCACGAATCTCAACATCGAATTCTTGTAGCAACAATATCCACCAAATTAGTCGTGGCTTAGCATCCTGCTTCGCAAAAAGATATCGAAGAGCTGAGTGATCAGTGAAGACGACTATTTTTGAAAGGACAAGATATTGTCGGAATTTGTCGAACGCAAACACTATGGCTAATAATTCTTTCTCGGTTGTGGAGTAATTCTCTTGAGCGGGATTCATGGTTTTGCTAGCGTAGTAAATAGGTTGGAAAAGCTTGTCACGCCGTTGGCCTAACACAGCCCCGACAGCGAAGTCGCTAGCGTCACACATGATTTCAAATGATAACTCCCAGTTGGGTGTGATCATGATTGGAGCTTGTGTGAGTTCCTTTTTTAGGAGATCGAATGCATCCTTGCATTCTTGGGAAAAATCGAACGGAGCATGCTTCACAAGTAATTGAGTCATTGGCTGAGCAATTTTGGAGAAGTCTTTGATGAATCTCCGATAAAACCCGGCGTGCCCCAAGAAGCTGCGTATTGCTTTAACAGTCGTGGGGTATGGTAACTTAGATATAGCTTCAACTTTAGCTTGGTCTACCTCTATTCCGTTCCCTGAGATCTTATGCCCTAACACAATCCCTTCTTTTACCATGAAATGACACTTTTCCCAGTTTAGCACCAAGTTGGTTTCCTCACAACGTTTAAGCATCTTTTCTAGATTAGCAAGACAGCGGTCGAAGGAGTTCCCGAAGACCGAAAAGTCATCCATGAACACTTCCATGCTGTCTTCCATGAGTTCGTGAAAGATTTCGGTCATGCATCGCTGGAAAGTGGCGGGGGCATTACATAGCCCAAAAGGCATCCTTTTGTAGGCAAATGTTCCATAAGGGCAAGTAAACGTGGTCTTTCCTTGGTCCTCAGGTGCTATGGGAATCTGAAAATACCCAGAGAATCCATCCAAGAAGCAATAGTACTCGTGTCCAGACAATCTCTCTAACATTTGATCAATGAATGGTAAGGGAAAGTGATCTTTCCTTGTGGCATCATTGAGCTTTCGATTGTCAATGCATACCCGCCATCCAGTGACCGTTCTCTTGGGCACCATCTCACCCTTGTCATTCTTAACTACAGTCATTCCACCCTTCTTAGGTACAACCTGCACAGGACTGACCCATGGGCTATCCGAGATCGGGTAAATCAGTCCTGCATCCAGAAGTTTGACAACTTCTTTCTTTACTACTTCCTTAATGTTAGGGTTCACCCGCCTCTGGGGTTGCACGGTAGGTTTATAATCTTCTTCCATGAGAATCTTATGTGTGCAAAAAGGTGAGTCAATCCCCTTAATGTCGGCTACACTCCATGCGAGCACCCCTTTGTATTTCTTTAGGACCTCTAAAAGTTTACCTTTTTGTTCATGTTCCAAGGAGGAGTTTATGATTACCGGCAGTTGGCCCTCTCCCTGAAGGAAGGCATACTCCAAATGGTTAGGAAGCTCTTTAAGATCTAATTCAAGAGGTTTGATAAAAGAAGGTTTGAGCTTGTTTTCGGGCTTTCGGAGCTCGAGATGCTCCGTTGCCTCTTGTCTGGTGTAGATGGAGACTGCACCAACATCCTCCATCTTTTCTACCTCTAGCAAAGGCAGGAAACTCTTGTCCCGTAGCCAGCCTTCATCGATCTGTTCATCGACACAACTATCAATGACATCTGTGAGTTCATCGACTTCCCCAATGAAATAGAGCCGGTTGGCTGCTTCGAGGGAGAGGTCCATAGAATCCTTAATGTCGAAGGTTGTGCTATCGGTTCCCACTCGTAAGGTTAATTTGCCGTCATAAACAACAATGACTGCATGAGCGGTAGCAAGAAATGCTCTCCCTAAGATGATGGGTACCAAGTCATCCTCCTCCACATCCAGGATTACGAAGTCGACCGGGAATTTGAATTTCCCAACTTTGACTAGCACATTCTCGCATATCCCTACGGGGTACTTGACCGATCTATCGGCTAGTTGGATGTTCATACGGGTAGACTTTAATCCAGAGTATCCTAGTTTAAGGAACATAGAGTGAGGCATGAGATTGATACTCGCTCCCAAATTGGCAAGAGCATTCTTGATTGATAGAGATCCTATAGAGCAAGGCAGGGTGAAGCTGCCCGGATCATCTACCTTTTTTGGTAGCCCACGATGGGTCACCACTGAGCATTCTTCCCCCAGGGTCACAAGACCCTCGAGTTTCTTCCGGTTAGCAAGTAGTTTTTTAAAGTATGCGCTATACTTTGGCATGTGATAGCAAGCATCAAGGAGGGGTATGGTGACAACCGAGTCTTTTAGGTATGACAAGAATCTCTTGTTATCACTCTCAGTTTTTTGGTTCCTTATTCGGGATGGAAACGGGATTCTCACAGGTTGGTTAGGTAGGGTTGATGGGGAAGTGGTCGTCAAGGGCGGTTGGTCGGGGGTCTTGCCGCCGACATCCTCCTCCTCCTCACTAGGTTTGTTTGGATCGGGGGCAATGGGGGACGAGCTTGGGTAAGGTGGGTCCTTGGTTGTTGTTCCAGCTCAAGTGGTTATCGCGAGCATGGGGTCTTTTTTGCTTACTGATGGCATTTCAAGATTATCAAGGGCTGAGTTAAGCTTGTTGAAAAATTCTCCAATGTCATCCTGCTGCTCGTTGAAAAGCTCATTAAGACCTTTCATTTGCAAGCCTTTTTCTTGAGTGAAGTGACCAAGGTCATCTTCAAAAGTGCTCCTGATTTCGAATTCAGGGCCTTCCTCTCCTTCTTTTCTCTTTACCAGATTTCCCCAGAGGGTGTAATCGTCATTTTGGTAAAAAGGCAAAAGGGAGGGATCAGCATAAATGTCCCCTCCTGTCAAGCATGCGTGTTCAGCTGTGGCTGCTCCTCTGCATTCTTCTACCTCATGCGGGCCCCCACAGTAATCGCAGATTAAGTAAGGATTCGACAGTTGTTTAGGTAACTGCGATCCAGCTAGGTATTCCACTCTTTTGTGAATTTTTCTTAACCGTTCTGAGGTGATTTCAGAAATGCTGACAGTCGACTCAGGTTCATCCCAAGTGTCATCCTGGTCTTGAGCATATTCTTCAATCCTATCCCATCCTTCTTCGGCACTAAGATTGGCCAATCTCCCTTTTCTAGATTGGTTAATTCCGTTTCGATCGTTAGAGGAGATATTATTGTAGAAGATTTGGACCAAGAGCCAAAGCTCAATGCCATGATGGGGAACTTGTCTTATTAAATCTTTGAATCTAATCCACGATTTATGGAAGGGTTCGTCCTTCCCTTTTCGGAAACGGAGGATCCTATCTCTAAACTCTGAGGTTTTTTCAGGTGGAAAGAACTTCTCATAGAACTTGGATATGAGTTGCTCCCATGTGAAAATAGATTCAGAAGGGAGTTTATCATACCATTCTTGGGCTTTTTCATATAGGGTGAAAGGAAAGAATCACAATCGGGACGTGTCTCTAGTAGCCCCATCCGTATGGAGGGTGTCTACTATTTTCAGGAAGTCTTTAATGTGTTGGATTGGATCTTCCTCATCTAATCCGCAAAACTTACACACACTTTGGACAAGCCAAACATCGTTTGCATGCAAGACCTCATTGGTGTGTTCGTTTGGGTAGACAATGGCGTTTGAGAAGCCATGAGGGGTTGGGGAGGAGTAGTCCTTAAGGCGCTTAGGAATGGGAGTTGCAGGGGTACTCATCTCGTCGTTGGGTTGGGAGCTAGGGGTTGTGACATGATTTTCTGAATTTTCTTCAGAAAGGGGTGCATCAAAATCGATGGCAACGCTAGATGGTTCAGAAGTTGAGTGATATTGTCTTAATCTATGCATTTCTCTTTCGGGTTCCACATAAGGCACGACAAGGTTTCTAGTGGAACTACGACTCCTAGTGATCCTAAGGTTAAAGGATTCGTCGTTTGCCATGATGGCAGGTGGTGAAGAGTTACGAACAAAAACATAAAGAAATAAGATAGACTAAAGAAAACCTAAAAATAAAAATAAAATCTTACTAGAAAGGAATCTAGCAAGTAGACTTAATAAAAAGAAATTATAACCTAGACAATAACTATTCCTCGGGCTGCGGCGCCAAAAACATGATACGTGGGAATCGCACCAGGCTTTACCTCTCAAGGGATCTTGAGAAGCTTACAACCCCCACCAGGCAGTGTACCTGATCCTTGTAGTATAGTATAGTGACAAGTACCGGGGGATTGATCGTTCAGCTAGGAATAGTGTCGCTAGGATTAGAAAACCTAAGTACTAGTTCTAAAGGTGAGGGATGATTATTTTTGTATTTTTATATTTTTTAGAAAAGCAATTAAAAATCTTGGGTTTGAAGGATTTGGGCAGAATTAGTTGCTAGTCAACTAACCCAATACTAAAGATGCAATCAAAATAAAATACTAGAAATGAAAATAAACTAAATTAAACTAAGGTTGTGAGCAATAAGTGGAGAAAATGTGTTTACTTAGATTTCACTACTCCCTAGATATCTTTTACACGTTAATTACTTGTTATAGTTGCGTGGATGACGGATTGTATTCCTTAATACCATTCATGGGGTGGCGCACTTAACTCCCCAATCCTATGAGCTCTTATCTCCTCCTATGCCATGCCCAGCACAACCATAGATTGTAAACAGTGGCTCATGCATTAAATACAACCAATAAAACCTAGTGCACATCAGTTCATGTTTCCTAAGACATTCAAGCATGTTACCATTTGGAGATCTGCCAGTTTTCTTAAGCCTAACATCGAATTCATTCATCTAATACAATTATAAACAAGTAATCAACACATAATTAACATCTAGGTTTCATTAGATCCAAGCAAACACAAGATAGATCTAGCCTAGCATGATGGAATTAAGACAAGAACAAGATATAGACAACCAACACATAGACATATTGATTGAATTAAAAGAATACTTATCTCAATTACACATGAAAGGTATCAAGGGCTTAGAACCCTTGAAAAACCTGTAAAATTCGCACCAAGTTCGTACTTAGGGTTTCTCCAAAACTTCTCTCTTTTTAATGTGAAAATTAGAAAACTATATATAGGAAAAAGGGTCTGACGGCGTCAAGACAAATCTTGTGACGCCGTCACCTCGCCGCCAAAATACTTCTCGGACTGCCTTGATCTACTTTTGACGCCGTCATGTGTTATGCATTTCCAGGCCGTCATGAATTTTACTCTTGACGCCCTACTTCGTGACGCCGTCAAATCTGTACTGGGTCGTCATGGAAATTACTCTTGACGCCGTCAGAAATTCCTTCTTGACGCCGTCACCTACTGTTCCCAGCAAGGAAAATTAAGACTTTGGCGTTTTATTCACTTTTATGCTCCAAAAACGTCCGAATTGCTTCCTTTTCCAGATTTCACTCCCAAAGTACCTAAAATCACAAAAGGAACGATTTAGGGCAATATTTGATCAAATAAATTCAATTCCGGGCTTAAATGACCCCCTAAAAGTGGTTCATTTTTTGCCTCATCAGGCCTGGTTAGTTAAAAAAGGAAAGAAAAAGAGAAATGATGAGCACATATGAAAACAATACCAACTGAACTGGGCAAAAAGACAGAAGTAACAACGGGAAAGATTAAGTACATAAATAACAGCAACGGTATTTACCCTAGGCCAACATCCGTGTATAATTATTGTTTTCCTGTGAGCGCATGCCACTTATTGCAGCACCTGTGCCTGCGTTTGAAACAAATAAATAAACAAACGCTAGCATACCACTATTTTCAGCGGTCCAAGAAAGAAATGAAAAGAAAAGAAAAGAAAAGAAAAGAAAAAAAAAGACGTGGGAATGCGCAAGCCTAAGTACATAGAGAACGGGCATGGTACGTACCTCGGGAGACATACCGGTCGCGGTCATTGTTTGTTTGACCTCCCCAATGTTGCTACTAATACCTAAGATAAAATAATTGAGGAAAGACTACCATAAGTTTAACCATTAAGCATACAGTGTATTTAACAATCTACGAAGATGAAAACTAATACCGCAAGTTATCTCGAGTAGCTGGCCGCTGATGCCTGTTACTGGAAGGCCCAAATAGCCCAAAACTCTATCCAAAACACCTGTAGTTGCAATTCTACACAATCCGCAATATGAGCATTTATTAAGCCTAAGCATTTTCAGGTCCTAATTTTACATCAGGTCAAGGTTTTCCATACTCTGCAATGTAGACTCAGGATCAGTTATCGACAAACAGAAAATATAAGCAATCCCAAACACTGACATACCTTATTTTTTCTGCCTTAAGAGGTTATTTTCCTTTTGCCATTCTTCACAGCACTCGCCATCCTCACGAAAAAGTACGCTGCAAAAGCAAGCCACAACAATCGATAAATAATCATAACAGTTAAAAGATGTATATTAAGATGTGATACACTGATAAATTGGTCAAATGTCGAACGTAACAACAATGTTAACTCTCTCTTTCCCAAGAATAAGGCAATAACTAAATGTTTTTTCAATTAATTACCGTATAGTGTTTCGCGTCATTGCTACTTCTACATGCATACATAATGAAAAGTTACAATGAAAAAACACATTATACGGTAATTTTTCCTTAAGGGGTTGATTAAGTTTAGCTAGCAAGACATAGCGTAGTTATAGGAGTAACAATTTAACGGAAAAATGTCAGGGTTCATATGATTAGAATACTGACCATGTGTAATAACTATGCGACATATAGCACATACGATAAGGAGCCGCTTTCGGAAAAAAATTGTCAACGGGTCAACCTAACCTAGCGTAACCTGACCTACAATATATTAAGAACTTTTTTCTCTGCATTATTTTAGCCCATTTGGATATCCCTGTTTCACCCAAACAAACCAACAGATGTATAAAGGAAATGCAAATTGACCTGGTTTTGTCCATTTTGGGCAAAAGCAACCCTGTCTAATATAAATCACATAAATGCATAACACGGAGAATAGTAAAAGTAGTTTCAATGTATAAAGAAAGGGGGAGATATCTATGGCAGACACATCTTCAAGTAACACCTATTCTCTCTGATTAAGGTCTAAGACATCCTCATCGCCATCACCATCATCATAGAGTACCTAAAAATATATAGAACCGAACGGTAGTCATTATAAAAATTATACGAAAAATGTAAACCAACACATTGGGGTAGATATTTGTCAATTTTCATACCTTGTGCTTCATTTTACCACGATCAAAGGATTCCACGACTCCTTTGTAATAACTGCAGCAATAAAATGACAGTCATTTGGGTTGTTTTAATTACCACAAACTGAAACTGCTGATAAAAAGCAAGCACCATAGCATTCGGTCAGCTACTTTGGTACTTACCTTTTATCTGCAGCTTATAGGCCACATTAAGAATAATTTTAGACTATTTTAACTTTACATTATCTTTAAGCATGTTTAAGAGAAAAACAACACAATACAAATACAAAAACAAAACCTACTTAAAATTTGGTCCAACACGATTCAGAGCACGAAACCCATTATTTTCTTTGAAACTCCTAACTCCACCTATTCCACAAAACAACAGACACTATATATCATAAACCGTATAACCAATAAACAAATAAAACACATTCCAAATTTTTTTAAAAAGGTGATTTACCAAGCTCCTATGCCAGATCTACCAAAAAGTCAGCCAAATCCCTGAAAAATGATATATAAATTATCAGATTCCGACTACTACCAACAATAAACTATATTGGTGTAAGCGTTTATCTAGCTCAACTGATACTTAGTGCTGACTTCAAATCTCTAAACCTGGGTTTTTCTTTTCTCCATTTAAAAAAACAAGCCTGAACACAATTAAGTGTCTAAGCTTGCAGGTTTTTATTATATAAACAATTTTGTTAGCATCATTGAGTTTAATCATACTGTGACGGTTACCTATGTTATTATTCTAATTCTAGATAGTTTAAAGTATTAAGCACCCAAGACCCTGTTCTGTGTATGCCATCTACTATAAGCGCACTGTACATGTATCAAATGCGAAGGATCATACTCACATTGGGGAGTTTGACGGGCACGCTTGTTCCTGTTACAGTGAGTTAATGATATGCTGCTAAAGCGCAAGAAATCACACTATGGGACTCCATAAACCCAAAAATTGTCTTATAAGCATCATGTCCAAATCAGAACTAAAATATTCAATTTCTTATGAAATAAAAGTAGACGTTATTTAGCAAACACCCAAAATAAATTTGTAAAAAAAACACCCTCTAAATACCCTGCGAACATGTAAACAAAAAACACGAAAACATGCCGCTTCCGCGATCATTAACATATATTCCATAATCAGATCATTTTCATCATTAAAACATACCTCTTTTGCGATCATTAACATACCTTCCATGGACTGGTGGCCATCCAACGTTCTATCCAACTCCATACATTTCTTCCACATACAGTCTAGCTGGACTAAGTAATTAGGAATATATGGTCAGTGTGTGCAAAAATAATCGACACAAAGAAACAATTCTTGGATACCAATACAACCACCAATGACTTGAGAAAACGTACATAAAAACTTCTTATATCCTAAAATTTTTAAAACAATATGATGTGCAAATGGCCTATGTGTGCAGGTCTGTAGAAAAACCCAAAAAAAATCACTAATTGCTCGAAATCCCAAAATTACAATAAAACCCTAATTCCCAAAATTCTAAATCGAAGCAGAATTTGTTTAATTATTGGTAAATTAAATACAATAACATAAAATTTATAGCTAATTAATGCATCAGGGTGATTTCGCCCAATTTTTTTATGAAAGTGTTTAGCATAATCAATAAAATTAATAAAAAAACACAAACTAAGTGAAAAAAAATCTTACCTGATTTACCCGATCTAACCGCTTCCCTCAACGACAGCCCCAACATAATAATACATTAGGTTGGTGTCTGATTTGGATGCGACGGAGATTGAGAGAGTGGAAGAAACATCTAGGACTGTGTATGTGTGAGGGAGTGGAAGAATAAGTGTGGGAGGTAGCAATTCACTGTTCCTCTCCTCACAAAGACACTGTAGTAACGATATTGGTCGGGTCAGGTAAGAAACAAAGTTTTACCCGAGCATCCCGCTTAATGTTATATTGTTTAATTTAATTTAATTACACATCATGTAAACTATATTTTACAATCTCTATATGCAAAAATGCTTTAAAAAAAAGTTAAAAAGTTATTACTTTTTTTATATTGGATAAGGGAGATTCACTTGCTCTACCTTGTTGACGGTGCGTAGTCTCCCATCACCGTTTTTTCATGATGATTTGTTGATAGGTTTCATCTATCATTGATGTCATGTCAAAAAACATGTCACACATTTTTCGACAAGGCATTGATGATAGATGAAACTCGAATCACGAAGAAAAAAAAAGATTACTGGAAACTTATACAGTGAATGAGATGAAGCGGTTTATCCAACAAAAAACAATACTACTTGTAACACCTTTTTCCAAAGTACTCTTGCGCGTAGAGATCGTAAAAAAAACAATTAGCTTTGAAAATATAATGTTAACATAAAAAAAATTATAAAGATACAAAATTCTTTTCAAAATTTCTGTTATCATTGTTTTCGCATTGAAAATACGCATCATCTACATTTTCGAACTAGTATTATGAAAAACTCACCACAAGATATAAACAACAGACACAAAAATGATGGTTTTAAATCTGCCAAAATATGTATCCTCCTTTAATCCAGCAAGCAATGGGAATAAAACAAAGTCACCAAATCACGTGCTAACACTTGTATAGTTCCAAGGGGATCAATAGTTCCAAGTTGGAACATTTGATTGTAAGGACATAAATACCACATCACCTCCTCACATTGGAGGGTGTGTTCATCAGTTAAAGTTCAAATACTTATCTATATTCTCTCTCTAGATTAATAAGTGTCCACACCCATTCTCTCTTTCTAGATTAATATACATTAAGGATAATTATGGGACAACATTACCTATTAATAATAGTACGCAACTGATTGAATGACAAGTTGTACAAAGTTCGTTATCAACCTGAATAATTCGGTTTGCTTTGTTATCATGGAAGATCATTTCAAGAAATTTCCATAAAGAACTAGGCGTGGCTTTGAGGTCAAGGATCACACTTTCTAATCTCTCCCGGATCATGCTATAAATAAATGATACAACGAGGGAATCAAGTTGATCATGATCGGGGCGCTAGTTGAATGCGTGGGGCCCTCAATGATGCGAAGAACCTTAAGCATATAACAATGTCATCTAAAGAGTTCACACCATGTGTTATAATTGAGCTTGTCAAGATCAAGTGTCATGACAAGCTTGATAATGCATGCGAAAGCTTTGTCAAGCATCAAGAAGGTTGGTTTTGACTTTTGAGGATGGTGGTAGAGGTGGTAATCAGGGTCCAACAACTATGGATTGGCTAAAAGAGCTTGTGAACGATCGCATGTAGCAACGAGGGTTTAAGATGCAAAGTCTTAGGCCATACATTAAGGTGCTTTGCCCCTCAACTTCCCCAGGCGCCCTTCTGGCCAATGCACCGCCGCCCAATATCATGGGGGCGTCGCATTGGTGCGCTTTTATTAGGAAAGTTTAAAGGTTTGTTTAGGTCGCTTTTTATTTAATTAGGCTTATTTTACTCCAAGTTTTATATAGTTACAAATATAAGGTTTGTGAATTTTGTAATCAAGTTTTTATTTAATTAGGTTTATTTTCCTCCATGTTTTATGTTGACACATAACTTTTTAATGACTCACTTCGTTATTGGCTCAATTAGAATGGACTTGAACTATGTCATATAGTTGTTTAGATCGTTAAGTTAATTAATAGAGATGAACTATGTCATATAGTTGTTTACTTGTTTAAATTGTTAAATTAAGTAATAAAGATGAACTAGAGGTGAGATCCTTGCAAAACATGTATCCATTAAAAAATAAATAAGCAAATCTCAACTATCCATCCACCTTTCATTTAATGGCTAAGATCAAAACAAAAAATAACAAAGGGAGGAAAAAATTGGCATTTTAGCTCATTTAATATAAAAACCCACTTTCCACCTTTTTTAAAAAAACAACATATCTTGCAAACAGTAAATCTTCAAGCTACGAAAAATACATCATCGCGACGAGAATTAAATCATCTTTCTATAGATATGCATTGTTATATACTTTCGACGAATTTTTTTTTTTAAATTTCCGTCCAGAAAAATCCCACGGGATTCGTAAAAAAATCCCATGGGATTCGTAAAAAGACAATTTTTTTTTCAAAATTTCCCTACAGAAAAATCCCACGGGATTCGTAAAAAGACGAATTTTTTTTCAAGATTTCCGTCCAGAAAAATCCCACGGGATTCGTAAAAAAATCCCACAGGATTCATAAAAAGACAAACCTTTTTTTCAAAATTTCGGTCCAGAAAAATCCCACGGGATTCATAAAAAAATCCGACTGGATTCGTAAAAAGACAGAACTTTTTTTTTTTCGAAATTTTCGTCCAGAAAAATCCCACGGGATTTTTTAAAAAGTCACTTATGATTTGTTATTTTTAAAAAATCACAAGTGATTTGTAAAAATAAGTAAATCACTGTTTTTGAGTTTCATACTTTTATGTCACAGCTTTTTAAGGGTAGATTTTTTTTATATAATTGTTGAAATGAGCTCTTTGAATCTATTTATTAAAAAGTTGTATGTTGTTATACAGAATCTCATGTGATTCTCTCTGATCCCTTGGGATTCATATTGAATCTCATGGGATTCTGTATAAATCACATGGGTAATCTTTATGAATTACAGGTGATTCATCAAATAATCTTATGAGATTTTGTATGAATCACATGGGATTCTATATGAATCCCAAAGGATCAGAGAGAATTATATGAGATTTTTTATAAATCCAATGGGATTTTCATTTTGCCTTATATAAACTAGAAGTATAATATCACTTGAGATTCTGTATGAATCTCAAGAGATTCTGTATGAAATCAGTTGGGATTCTGTATTATTTATCTTGTCGATAAATCACAAAGGATTCTGTATGAAATCACAAAAGATTTTGTATGAATCACAAAGGATTTTGTATGAATCACATGGGATTCTATATGAATCCCAAAGGATCAGAGAGAATTATATGAGATTTTGTATAAATCCCATGGGATTTTCATTTTGCCTTATATAAACTAGAAGTATAATATCACTTGAGATTCTGTATGAATCTCAAGGGATTCTATATGAATCTCAAGGGATTCTGTATGAAATCAGATGGGATTCTGTATTATTTATCTTGTCGATAAATCACAAAGGATTCTGTATGAAATCACATGTAATTAGGGATGAATCTCAAGGGATTCGTCAAAGAATCCCATGGGATTTTGTATGAATCACAAAGGATCCGTCAAAGAATCACATGGGATTTTGTATGACACCACCCCATGGCAACACACTGTACCTAGCGCTCTTAGAAACAATTGTCATTTGACTGAAACACTTTAGTGCATTGTATTGAGATTTAGCATGCAAATATAAAAGTTTGATGTCAAAAGTACCTAGTAATAATAATAAAGTGATAAAATAATACTCTATAAATAAAGTAGTAAAGTACCAATAGTAAAATCACATATGAAATATTCACGTGACAAAAAAATGTCATTGGATTCTGTATGCATCACATTGGCTTCTATATGAATCATAAAGGATCAAAGAGAATCACATGGGATGCAGTATGAATCCCATGAGATTCTGTATGAATCTCAAGGGATTCATTGTAAATCCCATGAAATTCTTTCGTGCATCACATGGGATTTTTTAGTATTTTAGTATATAACAAATATTATACAGAACATTAAAAAAACTAACAAAAAAAAGTTTGAGTTATAAAAGCAAAAATAGAATCAAACAATATCTTTGCACCTAACAAATTGTCATCCAAAAAAAATGTGACACCCCCAAAATTTACAACGCAGCGGAATACCAATTTGGGTGTCACTTCATAGTTCATAAAAACAAGTTACATAAAATGACCTCAAAAGAGACGTTTAATAAAATGTCACTGAATAGTGCTCAAACACTCATCATTTTTGGTCTAATATGAACTGCAAAACATACAAAAATACTCAGAAATGCATCAAAATACTAAAAATATTTCGAAATTGTGTTTTATATGTTTTAGATGCAAAATGAGTAAAAACAGATGAAAAATGTACAAATTTTGCAAAATTGGCAGTTTCAGACTCTCAACTTTCATAAAATGTCAAAACTAGTCCCTGGTCATTCAAAATATGGAAAATTATCACCAAAGGTCCTTTTACAATCATAAGTTGTCATATCTTGTCCTTTGGTGAAAAATTGGAAAATTACAAAATTAGTCCCTGGAGTTTCAACTTTGGCAGGATTGGTCCCTGGTGAAATATTTTTGAAAGAAAAATCATTTTGAGTCCTTGGGAAGTCACAAAAGTCAATTTTAGTCCTTGGGATGAAAGTTTGGGAAATTTACATGTTTGGTCCCTCTACTTACATTTTGCATTTTTGGTCCCCGGGATTTAAATTTATGGAAATTTAACTTTTATGGTCCTTGTATTATTGGAGTTTGGAAATGTTGGACCTTATGAGTACTTTTGGAAAAGTGACATTTTCAGCCCCTCATGTTTCAGATTTTACATGAATGCTCCTTGTGATAAATGAGCAAAACCAAATGGACCCTTTTGTAATATTTTTACCCAACAAACAAACCCACCCAATCCAATAGCCTGATCAATAATCCAGCCCACCAAGCCCACTAACCAAATAACCCACCCCGTTTTTATATTAAAACCACCCCAGGTCAAACGGTCAACACACCAGGGTCAAACCCCAGTCAACACCACCATCCCCAACCTCCATGTTTTCTGCTTCCTGCTCCCCCCTTCTCCATTTATTATCTCCACCAATCCCTCACCAACACTCCATCCTGTCCCATACATCCCCCCTCCTCATTAATTGCTCCAACCTAACTCACCAAACCCACTAAAACTACTTGTGCTCCATTTCCCGCCAAAACCTAATTTGAATGGCTCAGATCCATTAAAGCCCATCCAAGGGTCAGAAATGAGTGGGAAAGTCAAAGGAAGTCTCCAGGGTGTATAAAAGAAAAAGAAGAAAGAAGAATAGATGATATTAGAGTAGTTTTAGTTTTAGTTAGGTCGACATAGTGTAGTTTTTACCAATTCAGTTGTAATCTTTGCTTTTCTTATGTAATGTTAATTACTTTTGTACTCTAAACCTATTCTAAGCTTTTAATTCAAGTTTGCTTTTAAGAATTCTAAATTGGCATTCTTGAATGAAATTGACAAAGTCATTTAAATTTGTTAACAACTATTGTTTCTTGTTATAATAAGCTCACTTAAGCTTATTTATGAACTTTCTCAAGTAGTCAGGGCATTGGAATCAGTTTACTCAAATAATAAAAAATAAATCAAAATAGCTAATAAATCAATGAAAAAAAAACGGAAAGAAGAAGAGAAGTAGGTGAGTGAGTGTTCTGGTTTAGAGCTCTTGGGAGCCTTAGGAGTGTGGTATTGGATCCTTGTGCACATTTGATCTTTACCTTGGACATTCTGTAAGATTTTCCATTTTTCATTGCACAATCTATGTTTGCATTCCATTGTACCCATTTTTTGCTCATCTGTGTTTATTTAGAATTATTATTGCTCATTAGATGTAGTACAGTTCATATATTAAGCTTTGATTTCAGTTTGTTCAAGTTTCATTAATATCAAGGATTTAAGGGGGTGTTTGGTATTATCTGTTTTGCTAAGCATTTGATGACTTCATTGACAAAAGTTGGTTTAAACACCTTTCTCTGTCGTAAAATGACCTAGAACAACCATTGCATAAGTAGTTGTAACCATAGAAAGTCAAAATCAGCCTAGGCTTCCCATATCTGTCCACTGTGTGGATTTTTAGATGCATAAAACGTCATATCCATGCACAAGTTGTTGTTTCAGCTTAATGTGACCTTATTTCAGCTTATTGAACCCTTTTCAGTTAATTTAGATCAATCAAAAGTTCAACAAAGTCAAAATTAGGTTAATACTCAAAAGTCAAATCTTACCCAAGGCAGAATTCTTACTTTTTGTGGGAATTGTTCTGATTTGTGTGCTTGGATTTAGACTTCAGGCTTTTTACATGTTTAAGTATGTCAGCTAGTCTTTATAAATCAGTTAAGATCTTATTTTTGTGATTTTTGCTTGTAGCTTAATTTGGTGCTCAAAGTGACCTGCAGGGCTTGAGAGTGCCCTTCACCACAACTCAGTCTCAGACCCCCATTTTCAATGGCTTGCCATGGTTTCCATAGTGGGCCCCACACCTTGAACTTTGGCTTATTGGACAGCCAATAAGCCAAACTTCAAAGGCCTTAGCTTATTTTTGGGTCTAAACTGTATTTACTTGGGCTGCAAGCCCCATTTACTTTGTCTCATTCCAAATGCTACCTGTGTACTCAGTCTCACTCACACATATTCAAGCCCTCCCCTAGAGCTTATTAGTGGGTCCCAGTGTTTGATTTCTGGCTTATTTTGAAGCTCATCAGTCCATCTAGCATAATCAAGTTTAACATTGAACCCCTGAACTCTCAGGTGGGCCCCACATTGGGCTGCAAGTCACCCATTGGGCCTGTTTAGTACTAAGGTTTGGTGGAAGTGCTTATTGCTTATAAGTGCTTATCTGTTTTTGCTTTTCTATTCCATTCAGCTTATTTCAAGTCCTTCCATATTTGTTTTAGCTTATTAATCTCAGTGGTAGCTTGGTAGTTGCTTTTTCAAGTTTCAAAAATCCTAAATAGCTTATAAGTTCAAGTTGTTAAGCACTTGGGGGCTCATTTGCTGATTTATAAGCTCCTGGCCAAACTCTCTTTATTAAAGTTTCATGTTTTAGGTATTTACACAGTTTTGTAAAAAGAAAATCCAAAAAAGACAAATTTTCCTAAAGTGATAGCTTCTATTTAAGAAGCTTATTGCTTGTTAGATTATTTTCCTTAAGCACTTAGTGATTTTATATTTTTCTTAGGTTCCTTATATCTTAAAATAATTTCAGTAATTGTTTCATATTTTTCTCTTTTCATTTAGTCTTTTTAACAATTAATATTAGTTTTTATTAATTAATAATTAGCTAATAATTAGTAATAATTATTTAAATAGTCTTAAAAATATATTTTCTGTTTTAAAATTAGTTTTATATTATTATAGATTTTTCTAAGTTTTAATTTTATTTTTCTAGGCTTATTTTACATTTTCTTATTATTTAATGTATTTTTAAATAGTTATAAATAATAATTAATTAATAGTAATTATTTAAAAAGTAGGAAAAGTATATTTTAAGTTTGAAAATTAGTTTTATAATATTTTAGATTTTTCCAAATTTAATTTTCATATTTTTAGTATAATTTCATAATTAGTATAATTTAGGATAATTTAATAATTAATAAGTAATTATTAATTAGTAATTAATTAAATAGTGTAAAAATTAATTTTCTTTTTCTAAAAATTTTCTTTTATCATTAGGATTGTAAAAAGTTAATTTTCATAGCCGTAGGATTTTTATTTCACAAAAACTCGCGTTTTATTTTGTACGTTCACGTTACTTAAAACTGAACGTACGCGTTTTTAGGTTTTAAACGTTTCTGGGTTTTCCAACTTTCCAGTCTTGTTAATATAGCTTATTTAAGCTATTTCATTGTATAAATCAGTAACGTAATCATTCTCAAACCCTTTCCGTCCAAATTCACCCGATCACAAACCCGTTTGATAACAATTCACGCCTCGTCGGGACATAACGACCCGGGGAAGCACTATATTCCGCGGAGCATTGACTCTAGGCTGTTTGACCTAGTTGACCATCCTTTGGTCAATTCAGTTTGACTGTTTAGCATCAATCAAATTTTGGCGCCGCTGCCGGGTTGTCTCTCTAGTTGCAACATCTAGGTCTATGGAGTCTACGATTTTAAGGAAGTCCTTAAGATGTTGGTTTGGATCTTCGGAACGAAGTCCATGGAATGCACATCCGCTTTGCACCAACCGGATGGTGTCGGATCGCAAGGGGGTCACATTGGCTCCGGTGAGCTCAATGGTGTTTCGGTAGCCTTGGTGGCTAGGTCGGGAATATTCTCCTAAGGTTCGGGGCCTAAGAGGTTCTAGTAGTGGGTTTTGTTGTGGTGGGATGACGGGTTCAAAGATGTTCCCGTTGTCCATGATGTCGGGTGGTGAAAAGTTACGAACAAAAACACAAAGAATTAAGATAGACTAAAGAAAACCTAAAAATAAAAATAAAATCTTACTAGAAAGGAATCTAGCAAGTAGACATAATAAAAAGAGACTCTAACCTAGACAATAACTATTTCCCCGGCAACGGCGCCAAAAACTTGATGCGTAGGGATTGCACCAGGCTTTACCTCTCGAGAAGCTTACAACCCCCACCAGGCAGTGTACCTGATCGTTGTAGTATAGTATAGTGACAAGTACCAGGGGATTGATCGTTCAGCTAGGAATAGTGTCGCTATGATTAGAAAACCAAAATACTAGTTCTAAAGGTGACGGATGATTATTTTTGTATTTTTATATTTTTTTAGAAAGCAAGTAAAAATCTCGGGTTTTAAGGATTTGGGCGGAATTAGTTGCTAGTCAACAAACCTAATACTAAAGATGCAATCAAAATAAAATACTAGAAATGAAAATAAACTAAGGTTGTGAGCAATAAGTGGAGAAATTGTGTTTACTTAGATTTCACTACTCCCTAGATATCTTTTACACGTTAATTACTTGTTATAGTTGCGTGGATGACGGATTGTATTCCTATGTCGAGGCGGCTAAGAAGCTCCTAACATGGGATCATTAGAATTTACTCATGCATTAAATACAACCAATAAAACCTAGTGCACATCAGTTCATGTTTCCTAAGACGCTCAAGCATGTTACCATTTGGAGATCTGCCAGTTTTTTTAAGCCTAACATCGAAATCATTCATCCAATACTACCATAAACAAGTAATCAACACATAATCAACATCCAGGTTTCATTAGATCTAAGCAAACACAAGATAAATCTAGCCTAGCATGGTGGAATTAAGACAAGCACAAGATATAGACAACCAACACATAGACATATTGATTGAATTAGAAGAACACTTATCTTAATTACACATGTAAGGGTTCAAGGGCTGAAAACCCTTGAAAAACCTGTAAAATTCGTAATAGGTTCGGCCTTAGGGTTTCTCCAAAACTTCTCTCTTAATGAATGAAAATTAGAAAAATATATATAGAAAACTGAGGCTGACGGCGTCAAGACCAAAGGGGTGACGCCGTCATCTCGCCGCCAAAAGAATCCTCGGACTGCCTAGATCTACATCTGACACCGTCACGTATTAGCTTCTTCCAGGCCGTCACGTGTTTAACTCGTGACGCTCTTCATGTGACGCCTTCATGTTTGCACTGGGCCGTCATGCAATTTACTCTTGACGCCGTCAGGATGGTACTCTTGACGCTGTCACCTACTGTTCCCAGCAAGGAAAATTAAGACTTTGGCGTTTTCTTCACTTTTATGCACAAAAAACGTCCGAATTGCTTCATTTTCTAGATATCTCTCCCAAGGTACCTGGAATCACAAAAGGAACGATTTAGGGCAATATTTGATCAAATAAATTCAATTCCGAGCTTAAATGACCCCCTAAAAGTGGTTCATTTTTCGCCTCATCATATACCCTTACACTTGAGATTTGCTTGTCCTCAAGCAAATGCGCTTTTATTCTACTCAAAATACAAGTTAGGGGTCATTTAACACTAATATAAAAGTAATTACAACAAATAATCGTTCCACTAAAGACCAAAGAAAAGCACGGAGGTCATACACTAGCACCTCACAAATAGTGTTTAGATACTCACATCTCTCGGGTGTAATAAAGTATAAATTACAATATGGAAATGGAAGATATCTCTCACTACCTGTCATAGCAAAATAGATTACCATAGGCTTGGGAAAGGATCAAACCTCCACCACATGGCGTAAGCACCTAGGATAAACTATCAAAGAGGTCTTTTTAAAGGGTTGTAACGTTAGGTGTAGGGATATGAAATACACGGTTGTGTTGGATAAAGGCAGTCTTTACTGGTGGCGAGTTAACAATCTTGGTTAATTACATGTACAATGTGGCGTTGCTAAGCCAAGACTAGACTCGACTTAAGCTAATAAATGAAAAATAACAAAAACATAAAATGAACATAGAATGAAAAGGGATGGTAGTCCGTATGTTTTTTTCTCTTTTTCTTTTTCTATTTTTTTTCTTTTTCTTGAATTTTTTTCGATTTTTTTTTTTTTTTTTTTTGCATACACTCTTACCCTACCATCCAAAATAATACATCATAGGGAATGGAAACTCCACTTACACTTGAATTTTTACATACTTTACAATAAACTAATCTAATGACTCGAATTAAGAAAATCAAAACACTTGGAGTACTTTTAAGATTAACGCACATACGGGGGTAATAAATGATGTTCTTCCCCATTACTCCATAGAATAAGTACTTTACCCATAAGTCCCAATCGTCCCAAAACAATATGTACAAGGATATGACTCGACTTAGCAACCATGTAATTAATTAGATAGTTAACTTAGGGTTTAACAAATAACAATAATGCACTAAAGATGAGTGCATACACGGAAGGCTAAGGCGATTTGGTTGTACATTTAAGTGGGGTGTAACAAATTCTTCCTTTAAGTAAAATGCTTAAAGTTAGAAATGAAAAGATAGGGTCGGAGAGGTGTACTAGGGGTTTCGTGTACTAAAAATGAGTACAACGCTAAGGGTGTGGGAAAAATTAATTGACTTAACAAGCCAAGTAATATGACTTAAATGGTCAAGTAATTATGATACGGGTTTAACACAAGGGTGATCGTAATGCCTCTTATCATGTACTAAATCCTACTACACGAATGTAGTCTCACTAGCGGTCTCGGGATGCATCACTATCGCAAGTTCTAGAATCTAAATGCTACCGGTACACTCATAAGCACTAATAGTAAATGCTTTTCCTATCAAATCTAAAGGCGAACCTCACATATTTGGGTGGAAAATTTTTCTGAATGATACGGTTAGGTGCTAGTCATACAATCTCCTATCCATGAGACGCTTGCTATGGCTAAAGTTTCACTCCTAAATGTTGTAAAAAATTTTAAATTTGGCGCTAAAATTGCACTAACAAGTATTTCTCATAGTTTTATTACACATCTACCATTAAACAAACAAACTCAAGCAAAAGTGTTTCTGTAAGGTATCATCATTTTACCCTCCCCTTACACTTAAGATGAACATTGTCCCCAATGTTCAAGTAAAGAATGTAAAAGTGAAAAAGTAAAAAGAATGAAGTCAAATACTCCCCTGATTCGCTCGGTATGGATAATAAGGTGGCCAGGTTAAATCTTCCTCCAAGAAAATGAACAATCAAAGCTTTCCTTCCAGAAAAATAAATCATCTTCTTGTCATACATAACCTGTAAATCCTGAGAAAACAAACAAAGCAACCTCGCATAAAATCGGCGGCAATCTGTATAAGTTACTAAATCCTAGAAAACAAAGTAAGATATAATGTTTGTGGAATGAAGTTTGCAGATTCCTGGAGATTATAAAACTTGATAAGATCGTTTAGCTCGAGGTTGTTTAGACCTCATCTAGGGATTGCACAATAACAAAGATAAAGAACATGTACGCAGCGGAATAAACAAAAACATCTTGATTATTGCTAACAAGGTTTCTTCGTCATCATCTCTACTCTAACATACACCAAAGCCCCAATGCTACGTGATCAAGTGTAGCACGGTTACATCCTAACAGCTATCTAAGATAGTTGAGGCTTAACATCAATCTACCCTAGGTGTTTCCCATAAAACACCTGTACACACAAGTCTAGGCGTTTCCAGCCCTAGACATACACTCACACGTTATCTGTATATTACATTGTGGAAGACCTACTAAAACATATTCCCTGTATCTCTTTATATAATAGAGATACTAGGGTTACAAGGAATAAACTAATAAAATAAAAGATATGCTGTAATCTTTTTCTTTCTTTGCAAGTTTCTTCCTTTGTCTCCATAAGTCCTTCATCTTTCATATTTGTCAATATCAACTCAAAGTATAATTCCCAACAATCTTCCCCTAGTTGATATGACAAAACCAAGTATATGAAAGATGTCGTCTTCCCCTCAAACCATGCATATCATCAAGGATCTTCAAGCTGTAATGTTCAAAGTATTCTTCTTCCCCTTTTTGTCATCATCAAATAGGGGACAAATGTAAGCAGCTTTGATCTTCACAACCACGAACCAATATTACACATCTAATTCATCTTTCCAATGTTTCAAAGTCGCCCACCATTAAGTTTTCCGCATCTAAAAATGGACTTGAAACAATAGAAATCAAAACTAGAAGTAGTAATAATAACCAGCAGTAGTAAAAACCTTCACCTCGATGTAGCACATAAATGATTAAACATTTAAACACTTAAGCTTCCCCTGAAACCCATATGTTAACCATTTGTTGAATCTTCAATTCTGTAGGCTCTTATGTAATGATTACTAATGAAGAAAACTAAGTATAACCAACTTGATGCTGAAGTAGAACCACCCAAACTTGTGTCTTATATCTTGTACTAAAATTGACTTCGAACGTATACCTAACGTATAGGGAGATCGCAACCTCTTGACAAAAAATCACTGAGCACAATAACGTAACTCCTTCAAGTGTTTTGCCAATTCGTAGTCACCTGAACGAACAAACAAGTTATCTTCAAAGTGCCATACTCACTTTGAGATATGATAAGAACACGCATCCAAGAACCTCCACTTCAACTTCAAATAGGTGATAAAAACCTTTCTTCGTAACCAATTGAGCAATAAGAACGAGCCTTTGAATCTGTTAAGAACCAATAAATCAAACATCCAAATTTCCATCCTGTGTGTGTATCTTCCCCCATGTGTGTGTTGGAACCAACTGTTCCAAAATAATATATACTTCCCCTCACTGCTCATAACTCATGCCCATAAAACTATTTTCCAATACTTGATAAGCCACCAGTACAAATAAACACAGCAGTGAAAACGAAATACACTACCAGTGGAAACCATGTATGAGCAGTGGAAAAAAATTTTTGGCTTCAGTGGTAACGTATAAGCCTTGCAGTGGTAACTATTAAGCGTGCAGTGGTAAAATTTAGCCTTGCAGTGGAAACGAGGAACGTGCAGTGGTAAAATTCAACCTGTAAATACTTCGAATCCACCAATCCCATGATTCTCTCGACATCAACACACTACAACACAAATCATATAAACATGTAGCTTCTGATTTTTCTCATGTTGCAGCCAAGACCAATATCGTACAATAGTTGCAACAAACTACCAACCTACTGTCCATGTGATCCACAACCTTTTTCATTTTCTTGTCGCCACATATATCAAACAGCAGCAGCCTAAATTCAATAACTGAGATATACCAGTCCACAAACATATATAAACCTGCTCCCAAGATTGAATAAATGATAAATCGTACCTCATGTGATTCACCTTTATAATAGAACAATAATAATTGCACATACTGATCCACGAATGAATTAAAGTCACCTATGTACTAATTAATTAGGTACGAGGTAACAATCACAATTATTCACCAATCAGCATCGATCACATATCCATCCTTCTTGCATCGTTAGGGTTCATCATAACTCGTTCCAGCATCATCATTAGGGTTCATCACAGGTTTTAAAACCTGCTCACCAAGTCTAATGAAAGTACCAGTAGAAGCATGTATAGCAGATCCAGAAGCCCTATAAAGACGACACTTTTTAGCCTTTAGTGACACTTTTTAGAGTCACTAGAAACCCTAAAAATTCGAAATAATATACCTCTCTGCAGCAGTTTTCAAGAATTTTTATCTTTTTATTGGAAGCTCAGATTGAAGATCCCTCTGGTGGAACTCTTCCCTGATATGTTGAGAAGCTCCAATAAAAATTTCAGCCCGATCCAACGGTTAACGAAGGAGATATCGATGTTTGAAAACTGACCTGCAGTGAGTTTTTAAGATACGAACCAATTCGAATTTTCTTCCATCTTCGACAAACCAAACCTTGTTTAATCCCACGATCACGAGCCCCATGGCTCTGATACCAATTGATAAGATCGTTTAGCTCGAGGTTGTTTAGACCTCATCTAGGGATTGCACAATAACAAAGATAAAGAACATGTACGCAGCGGAATAAACAAAAACATCTTTATTATTGCTAACAAGGTTTCTTCGTCATCATCTCTACTCTAACATACACCAAAGCCCCAATGCTACGTGATCAAGTGTAGCACGGTTACATCCTAACAGCTATCTAAGATAGTTGAGGCTTAACATCAATCTACCCTAGGTGTTTCCCATAAAACACCTGTACACACAAGTCTAGGCATTTCCAGCCCTAGACATACACTCACACGTTATCTGTATATTACATTGTGGAAGACCTACTAAAACATATTCCCTTTATCTCTTTATATAATAGAGATACTAGGGTTACAAGGAATAAACTAATAAAATAAAAGATATGCTGTAATCTTTTTCTTTCTTTGCAAGTTTCTTCCTTTGTCTCCATAAGTCCTTCATCTTTCATATTTGTCAATATCAACTCAAAGTATAATTCCCAACAAAACTTAATAATTCAACAAAAACTTTGAGAATCCGTTAGAAAAACAAAACCGGTAAAATTTCCAGATTTTTACACGTGACGCCATCAAGAGTAAACTCGTGACGCCGTCAGAAGTGGCCTGCAGAAATTCTTGAGTTAAGTTTCCGTAAAATTTCTGGAAAAACTTGGTCCTACTTCCTAGAAAATCTTGCAAAACTTCATTATGACTCAATACAAGCATTTGACTCTAACAAATACAAATATACATGTTCATTTAATATTGTGGAGAATCATGATCGGTTTGTTTCTTAAAAACATATTTGGGGTTTCCCCTTACACTTATCTTTTGCAAAAATACCTTTAGGTGGAGTTAAGACTAGGTCAAAACAACAAAGTAAAGTATTTCCATTTTTTAGTTTAGAAACATGATCTACCAACAATAAAAATAAAACATGCATACGGAAGCAAATAACAAACAAACAAAATAAAATCACACAAAATGAAGAATGTCAACATAAGCACATTCAATTATTTCAAATAAACGTAAACATAAAAAAATTAAAATTGTTCAAGGCCAACAGAGGCCGCATCCTAAACTATTACAGTACCAATTGTTTCAAATTACACAACCATCAATAAATTGTTCAAAAATAACAGACATCAATAAAGATCACTGGGGAGGAGGACCAAAACGGTAGTCATAGCCAGGAGGGAGGTGTCATGTGTTCCCGTAGGGAGGGTAGTCAGTCTCACGACCGGGGAATGGGTCAATCTGCAGGTGAGGCTCAAGCTGATCACGGGTGGAGAGGTGCTGCATCTGGCGGATGGTGTGATCATACATCTAGTCAAAGCGCTGGTCAGTGGTGGTCCGCCATGCATCCACCTGACCCATCCAAGCTCCCTGGTGTGCCTGCCAGTCTCCCCGACTCATGTGTCAATAGTAGTCAGCTGTCCCCTCCTCATAACCCTGAAACTGATGCTGCTGGGGCATTCCCTCATCATCATCATCATCCTCATCATCAGGTCCCCCTGCCACGTACCAACCATAGGACCCATCTGCCAGCTGCATCACGATGTTCATCTGCCTGAGGGATTTAGCCCTCACTACCCTACAAGCCCCACAGTCGCTCAAGTATCCCATAATCGGGGGAGTAAGAAGATCATAGGAACGAGCCAACCGGGTCACGAACATCCCCCCATACACCTTATCGATATCCCTCTCACCCACACTGGTCCTCAAATAACTAGCTACCCAAAATGGGATGTTGCAATAGACATCCGCTGAAAAGATGGTGTACAGGTAGAAAAGATCTGAAGCAGTGACATGGTGAGTGGTGCCATGACGTCCTGACAGGCTGTATGTGATGCATCTGTGGACTAACCTAACTATGGGGTCCCTGATTGATGCTGCCCCAGTAGTCGAGGTGTAAACCCCGTCCCCAATGGTCGGCCAAAAAGTGACACACCTCATATCACTCCTCAAAGTCTCCTCATTCAACAACCTCTGCATAAAACCTCCATCAACAGCCTCCTCCCTAGTATACAACCCCATCCTCCAACCAAACTCAGTAACCGAACATGATCGCACTTCCCCTCCTAACCTAAAATAGATAGTGGTGCCCCCCATGTCTGTCCTAGCCTCAGCCTGATCAAAATGGAAGGTCGCAAAGAACTCCCTCACCAACTCACTATACACCATCTCCCTAATCCTAAACAACCTCTCCCATTGAGGACCCGCAAACCCATCAGTGTGGATCCTCCCCAAAAACGCAGCTTCCAGCCCTCGGGACCTAAGAAACTCCCAATCAACCACGGCCCCAGCATCAATGTGGTGGTTACAAAGTTCCGCATACTTGGTGGTGGCGGCAACAGTGTCAAATTCACCCCAACTATGGACCAATTCTCCATAGTTAACTCCTTGTAACCTGGAAGAGCTGCTACGATGTTGGCGAGATCGCTTGCTCATTTTCCTGGAAGAAGATAGAGTGAACGGAAACAATTAGAATGAGAATTTTATTGATTTTTTGCTGTCAGACACATCTGATGCCGTCAAGAGGAGGTCCTGACGCCGTCAGACCCAACAGAATCCGAATCATGCAATTACGAGGGAAAAATCAATTTTCAAACTCTTAACCCATTACCCAAACGCTCCTTTAATCAGAGAACATGGGTGGGGGGTCAAAAATCCATGGCATGAATGGCTTTTCCTAAACTAACGCATGATTCGAGTGGAATAACATCATCAAAGGGTAACCCCATGTTTACAAATCACCAAATGGATGGCATTACGATTTGTCAATGATGGGTCAAAAATGGGGTTTCGGGTGAAAGGGGTTTTCAAAATTGATTAATCCTAAGGACAATTGATCGAAAAAGAGTGAAGAAAAACTACTTACCGAGTGGCGATTAGTAGCAGAAGATGTCGAATTGGAGGGTGAAGATTCGGAGTGGTAGCAGCACTTTGGGTGAGATTTGTGGGGTATGAGTTGAAAGTGATTGAATTTGGGTTATTATTGCTGAATGAGCGAGGTGACGGCGTCAAGGGCTAATATCTGACGCCGTCAGATGCCCGTATGAGGTGTGAAATGGAGTAATTCCACATTTAGTCCCTGCACTTTGTGAGAATAGCTAAACATAAGTAAAACCATGAGTAGCTATTCCATTAGTGAAGTCCACCAGGGTCGAACGTTTCATTACTGTCACGGAAAGAGGTGTGGTTATAGAAAGGAGTGGGTGAGGTTTTAGTTAAGTTGTAACCTTCGCACGGGTCACCGGTGTGTACAAAGAGATGTTGTTCCATAGAGGGTTTCAAATCTGTGGTGTTTTTGAGGTGCATCCTCTTCACACCTGGTTTAAAACCAAACGAACGTCTCTTGCACAAGTTTGGGAGCGTGGTTTGCAAGCATCCAATGAAAATGTTATGAAATTGCGAATTCTTCTCTTCCTGAGGATGTTCACAAAAGTGGGGGTTGATTGATGGTGAAGCACTTGAGGAAGATTTCTTGTTATCCTCTTGGTCAAACACCAAAGGAGTTGAAATCTCAAAGACTTTTTCGATTTTTCTAGGTGCGGAATTTTCTTTGATCTTCTCTTTGATCCTTGATATGAATTGGTCTGCTAAATCCATAAAAGCATTGTGAGTGCTTTCCATGCGTGCTTCTAGGTGCTGGATTTGTTTTTCCTGATTATTCATGAAGGTTACCATTATCTCTTCGAACTCCTCTTGCCGTGAACGTTCAGGAAAATTATGGTTAATAACCGCATTCCCACGTAAATTAGGGTTCCAAATGGTTTCAGTAGCAGGTTTCTCAATACTCATTAATTCCTTTACCTGCTTCTCGATACTTCCTAATAACTGCTCTTGGGTGGCGTGTGCGTAGTCAAGTTTTCCCTTGCTTGGAAACATTGGGTCCTCCCATCCTTCTTCTTCGTATTGTGCCAACCCCTCAAGAACTTTCCAGCATTCGTCAATGCTAAGTCTGTTTAGCCTGCCCTTGGCTGCGTAATCTATAGCTCTCCTTGTTTGATAGTTAACTTTATCGTAAAAGATTTGAATCTGGAGCCATGGTTCGATGCCATGATGAGGGACTTTTCGGAGCAGGTCTTTATATCGAGTCCATGCTTCGTAAAAAGATTCATTTTGACGTTGTTGGAACATCAAGATGTCATTTCTAAGCTTAGTAGTTCTCCCCGGTGGGAAAAATTGAGCAAGGAAACGAGTGGTGAGATCATCCCATGTGGTGATGGATCCCGCGGGTAAACGCTCAAGCCATTGACTAGCTTGATCCCGTAGAGAGAATTGGAATAGGCGGAATCGGGTTGTCTCTCTAGTTGCAACATCTAGGTCTATGGAGTCTACGATTTTAAGGAAGTCCTTAAGATGTTGGTTTGGATCTTCGGAACGAAGTCCATGGAATGCACATCCGCTTTGCACCAACCGGATGGTGTCGGATCGCAAGGGGGTCACATTGGCTCCGGTGAGCTCAATGGTTTTTCGGTAGCCTTGGTGGCTAGGTCGGGAATATTCTCCTAAGGTTCGGGGCCTAAGGGGTTCTAGTGGTGGGTTTTGTTGTGGTGGGATGACGGGTTCAAAGATGTTCCCGTTGTCCATGATGTCGGGTGGTGAAAAGTTACGTACAAAAACAAAATGAATTAAGATAGACAAAAGAAAACCTAAAAATAAAAATAAAATCTTACTAGAAAGGAATCTAGCAAGTAGACATAATAAAAAGAGATTCTAACCTAGACAATAACTATTTCCTCGGCAACGGTGCCAAAAACTTGATGCGTAGGGATTGCACCAGGTTTTACCTCTCGAGAAGCTTACAACCCCCACCAGGCAGTGTACCTGATCGTTGTAGTATAGTATAGTGACAAGTACCAGGGGATTGATCGTTCAGCTAGGAATAGTGTCGCTAGGATTAGAAAACCTAAATACTAGTTCTAAAGGTGACGGATGATTATTTTTGTATTTTTATATTTTTTTAGAAAGCAAGTAAAAATCTCGGGTTTTAAGGATTTGGGCGGAATTAGTTGCTAGTCAACTAACCCAATACTAAAGATGCAATCAAAATAAAATACTAGAAATGAAAATAAACTATATTAAACTAAGGTTGTGAGCAATAAGTGGAGAAATTGTGTTTACTTAGATTTCACTACTCCCTAGATATCTTTTACACGTTAATTACTTGTTATAGTTGCGTGGATGACGGATTGTATTCCTTAATACCATTCATGGGGTGGCGCACTTAACTCCCCAATTCTATGTGTACCTACTTCACTCCTATGTCGAGGCGGCTAAGAAGCTCCTAACATGGGATCATTAGAATTTACTCATGCATTAAATACAACCAATAAAACCTAGTGCACATCAGTTCATGTTTCCTAAGACGTTCAAGCATGTTACCATTTGGAGATCTGCCAGTTTTCTTAAGCCTAACATTGAAATCATTCATCCAATACAACCATAAACAAGTAATCAACACATAATCAACATCTAGGTTTCATTAGATCTAAGCAAACACAAGATAAATCTAGCCTAGCATGGTGGAATTAAGACAAGCACAAGATATAGACAACCAACACATAGACATATTGATTGAATTAGAAGAACACTTATCTTAATTACACATGTAAGGGTTCAAGGGCTGAAAACCCTTGAAAAACCTGTAAAATTCGTAATTGGTTCGGCCTTAGGGTTTCTCCAAAACTTCTCTCTTAATGAATGAAAATTAGAAAACTATATATAGAAAACTGAGGCTGACGGCATCAAGACCAAAGGGGTGACGCCGTCATCTCGCCGCCAAAAGAATCCTCGGACTGCCTAGATCTACATCTGACGCCGTCACGTATTAGCTTCTTCCTGGCCGTCACGTGTTCAACTCGTGACGCTCTTCATGTGACGCCTTTATGTTTGCACTGGGCCGTCATGCAATTTACTCTTGACGCCGTCAGGATGGTACTCTTGACGCCGTCACCTACTGTTCTCAGCAAGGAAAATTAAGACTTTGGCGTTTTCTTCACTTTTATGCTCCAAAAACGTCCAAATTGCTTCATTTTCCAGATTTCTCTCCCAAAGTACCTAAAATCACAAAAGGAACGCTTTAGGGCAATATTTGATCAAATAAATTCAATTCCGGGCTTAAATGACCCCCTAAAAGTGGTTCATTTTTCGCCTCATCACCCTCACCAAGGATTTGAGTGTCAAGTCGGAAACACGTTTGTCTATGAACAGTTTTTCGGTGATGCTCAGAACTTTGGTTATGACCAATACCCATATGATTCACCAGTCTAGACTCAACAGTTTTACTGTTGTGATTACTGTAGAGGTCCACACTTCAGCTCAGATTGTCAAACGGGGAATCCATATCCTTGTGACAATTTTGACACACCTTATTATGACTAACCTCCACAGTACCAAATGAATCAAGCAATTCTTCCAGAAATTCAAAATGTACTGGAAATACTTGATGAGCTTAAGGGTTTAGTTAAAGACTTTGCCCAAAAAGACACTCATCAAAAATCCATGGAAGAATTGCTAGCTGAAGAGCAGGCTGCTAGAATAAATCCCCAAGATGCCTATGAAAAATCTGTTTGGGAATCAATTGCAAAAGAAAAAGCAGCCAAAGCTAGCTCTCAGTTCCATTTCATCCCTGATGATAGTGATGATGAAGATACCTTTGATATTCTTCAATTTTATAAAACTTCATCAAGTTCATCAGTTGATATCCCAGCAGTTGAGATTCCATCTCAAACAACTGCTATCACACCCAAGGTTCCCACTCACTCTTTGATCATGGGGGACGAGCATCTTGACACTGTTCCTGATAAGGAATCGGACGAATTCATAAAGTCTAGTGTTGAGATCCTTGTCCCAATCCCAAGAGAGTCACAGGGAACTCTTGAGCGTATGTGTGATATTCCTTCCCCTCTTGAGTGTTCAAACGATCATTTTGAGACTTTCTCAGATTTTAATGATGATTGTACATCTCATGGAGACATTGAGTATATTGAGGCATCACTCCCACAGTCTGATGCTGATCCTCTTCTTGAGGAGTTCGCCGATGAACTTACTCACATCAATCCACTTTCATTGGAAAGTGATGATGGTCTCCTCGATTTCGAAGCCGATCTAGGAGAAATTGAAAGTCTCCTTTATCATGATCCACCACTCACTTCTTATCCAAACAGTCCAATAGAGAATAATAATCACTTTGTTCCTGAATCATTCAATACCACTCTCACCAATCCTCTATTTGAATTTGAATCTGAATTCACTTTGATTTCTGATAATCCACTCTTTGATATTTAGAACGAGGATAGTGATGAGTTTATATCGGAACATGAATTCACAGATTCACATCTTGTGAATAATTCTCTTCATGAGGAGTTCTCCGGTGAACTCACTCATCATATCATAACTCCTCCGGAGTTTGATAGCCCGGGGGGAGATGCACTCAATCATGAGGATTTGCAAATTCCCACCCACCCTCCCGGGATGTTTTTGAGCCTAACCCTTGAAATCCAAATTCAGGCTAATGAGACTGCTCTCGAGGAAGATGATCAAATCCTGATTTTCATCATGGTTTTCTTCCTTTTCTTCACCTATAAGGAGACTTCTTCTCTTCTTCATTCCTTCGGGACTGAAGATACCATCTTTGACCCCGGCATTTCATGTATCATTCTCTTGAGCCGGATACTTATATCATCGGTGTGGAACTTTCACGTGCTTTAAATGTTTGTCCAAACATCTTGAATGAAAGTCCGATTGAGATTGTTTCTTCCACATCATGCTTCCTCAAGGACAATTGAATTCGGGGTCGAGTCAAGTTAGCGACTCGGTAAACAAAAACAGTAGCATGCTGATGAGGCGAAAAATGAACCACTTTTAGGGGGTCATTTAAGCCGGAATTCGAATTTATTTGATCAAATATTGCCCTAAATCATTCCTTTGGTGATTTTAGGTACTTTGGGAGAGAAATCTGGAAAAAGAAGCAATTCGGACGTTTTTGGAGCATAAAAGTGAAGAAAACGCCAAAGTCTTAATTTTCCTTGCTGGGAACAGTAGGTGACGGCGTCAAGAGTAACATCCTGATGGCGTCAAGAGCAAAATTCCATGACGGTCCAGTAGAGAATTGATGGCGTCACGAAGTAGGGCGTCAAGAGTAAAAGTCATGACGGCCTGGAAATGATTATCACATGACGGCGTCAGAAGTAGATCAAGGCAGTCTGAGAATTATTTTGGCGGCAAGGTGACGGCGTCACCTATTTGGTCTTGACGCCGTCAGACCCTATTTCCTATATATATTTTTCTAATTTTTACACATTAAAAAGAGAGAAGTTTTGGAGAAACCCTAAGTACGATTTTGGTGCGAATTTTACAGGTTTTTCAAGGGTTCCAAGCCCTTGATACCTTTCATGTGTAATTGAGATAAGTGTTCTTTTAATTCAATCAATATGTCTATGTGTTTGTTGTCTATATCTTGTTCTTGTCTTAATTCCATCATGCTGGGCTAGATCTATCTTGTGTTTGCTTGGATCTAATGAAACCTAGATGTTGATTATATGTTGATTACTTGTTTATAGTTTGTTTTGGATGAATGAATTTATATGTTAGGCTTAAGAAAAATGGCAGATCTCCAAATGGTAACATGCTTGAACGTCTTAGGAAACATGAACCTATTGCACTAAGGTCTTTATTGGTTGTATTTAATGCATGAGCCACTGTTTACAATCCCTATAGTTGTGCTGGGCATGGTGTAGGAGGAGATAAGAGCTCATAGAATTGGGGAGTTATGTGCGATACCCCATGAATGGTATTAAGGAATACAATCCGTCATCCATGCAACTACAACAAGTAATTAACGTGTAAAAGATGTCTAGGGAATAGTGAAATCTAAGTAAACACATTTTCTCCACTTATTGCTCACAACCTTAGTATAATTTAGCTTATTTTCATTTCTAGTATTTTATTTTGATTGCATCTTAGTATTGGGTTAGTTAACTAGCAACTAATTCCGCCCAAATCCTTCAAACCCGAGATTTTTACTTGCTTTCTAAAAAATATAAAAATACAAAAATAATCATCTCTTACCCTTAGAACTAGTATTTAGTTTTTCTAATCCTAGCGACACTATTCCTAGCTGAACGATCAATCCCCCGGTACTTGTCACTATACTATACTACAACGATCAGGTACACTGCCTGGTGGGGGTTGTAAGCTTCTCAAGATCCCTTGAGAGGTAAAGCCTGGTGCAATTCCCACGCATCAAGTTTTTGGCGCCGCTGCCGGGGAATAGTTATTGTCTAGGTTAGAATTTCTTTTTATTAGGTCTACTTGCTAGATTCCTTTCTAGTAAGATTTTATTTTTAACTTTTAGGTTCTCTTTAGTCTATCTTTTTCTTTGTGCCTTTGTTAGTAAATCTAATTCATTGACTATTCCGTTGACCATTATGGAAAACACGAATCCACCCCTTTCCCCTAGAGAAGTGGCTTTGTTACGTGAACAAATTGAGAGCGAGATTAGGGAACTTAGGGAGCTTAATAGTTTGATCAAGGTTGAGCTCGAACATGCATTTAGTGACCTAGCGACCGCCTTGTATTCAAATGAGGACCTAGGGCCTAATGACTTTGTGAATGTTATTGAGGGACTTGAAGAGAGGGAAATAGATCCGAAGCTTAATGACTATTTTAATCTATACCCCACTAAGGAGGAGATTGCATATTATAATAATCTTATTGATAACCCGCGATCTCCTTTCACCATAATTGAACCTAAGATCAAGAGAGGCGATCCTAAGAATGCTAAGATACCATGTATGATTGGATATAGGCACATTAGCAATGCTTACATTGACTTTAAATCTCCGATCAACATTATGTCCTCAACTGTTTATAATGATATTGTGAAAACAAGACTTGAACCTAGAAGAGATCCCAAATACCCCGGTGGAGTTTGTAACTTTGTCGGGAGAGTTAAAGGTTTACATGTCTTTGTTGGTAATTTCACTTTTGTCACCGACTTTATGATTGTGGAGGATCTTGCTAATGTTATCGATTGTCGATTATCCAATGTTGTGTTTGGCAAACCATTTGTTGAGGAGTCTAAGTTGGAATATGATGAGATAGAAGGAACGATCCGATTTGCAAGTAACACCAATAGTATCACTTATAGGATGCCTAATAGGATGAAAGAATTTTGCTTTATATCCCGTTTTGATAAGGACAACGTTGGTGCTTTTGAGGATACTAATGAGGAGGATAAGAAAAAGGGCATGGATTATGTATGGGAAAAAAGGAGTCTTTATTACAAAGATTGCTTGGCCCTTGGACCAAGGTATAAAGTCGATAAAGAATTTGCCCAAATGATTATGGGGGCGGTTGAGAAAAAGGTAATTGGTTTCTACAAGGAATATCTACAATCAGATAGTGGAACCAATGATGAGATCACGTAGTAACCCATGACCTTGAGTCTAGCTACAAGACTCGTAAATAAAGAAAAGCGCTTCTTGGGAGGCAACCCATGTTTTGTGTGATTTTATTTTTGTTTGTTTGTTATTTGCTTCCGTATGCATGCTTAATTTTTATTGTTGGTAGATCATGTTTCTAAACCAAATAGTGGAAATACTTTACTTTGTTGTTTTGGCCTAGTCTTAACTCCACCTAAAAGTATTTTTGCAAAAGATAAGTGTAAGGGGAAACCCCAAATATGTTTTCAATAAACAAACCGATCATGATTCTCCACAATATTAAATAAGCATGTATATTCGTATTTGTTAGAGTCAAATGCTTGTATTGAGTCATAATGAAGTTTTGCAGGATTTTCCAGGAAGTAGGACCAAGTTTTTCCAGAAATTTTCCGGAAACTTAACATAAGAATTTCTGCAAGTCACTTCTGACGGCGTCAAGAGTTTACTCTTGACGGCGTCAAGTGTAAAAATCTGGAAATTTTACCAGTTTTGTTTTTCTAACGGAGTCTTATGGTTTTTGTGAATTATTAAGTTTTATAATCTCCAGGAAATCTGCAAACTTCATTCCACAAGCATTATATCTTATTTTGTTTTCTAGGATTTAGTAACTTATATAGGATGCTGCCGATTTTACGCGAGGTTGTCTTGTCTATTTTATCAGGTTTTACAGGTTATGTATGACAAGAAGATGATTTATATTCTGGAAGGGAAGCTTTGATTGTTCATTTTCTTGGAGGAAGATTTAACCTGGCCACCTCATTATCCATACCGAGCGAATCAGGGGAGTATTTGATTTCATTCTTTCTACTTTTTCACTTTTACATTCTTTACTTGAACATTGGGGACAATGTTCATCTTAAGTGTAAGGGGAGGGTAAAAAGATGATACCTTACATATGCACCCTCGCTTGAGTTTGTTTTGTTTGATGGTAGATGTGTAATAAAACTATAAGAAATACTTGTTAGTGCAATTTTAGCGCCAAATTTAAATTTTTTTACAACATTTAGGAGTGAAACTTTAGCCATAGCAAGCGTCTCATGGATAGGAGATTGTATGACTAGCACATAACCGTATATTCAGAAAAATTTTCCACCCAAATATGTGAGGTTCGCCTTTAGAATTGATAGGAAAAGCATTTACTATTAGTGCTTATGAGTGTACCGGTAGCATTTAGATTCTAGAACTTGCGTTAGTGATGCATCCCGAGACCGCTAGTGAGACTACATTCGTGTGGTAGGATTTACTACATGATAAGAGGCATTAGGATCACCCTTGTGTTAAACCCGTATTATAATTACTTGACCATTTAAGTCATATTACTTGGCTAGTTAAGTCAACTAATTTTTCCCACACCCTTAGCGTTGTACTCATTTTTAGTACACGAAACCCCTAGTACACCCCTCCGAGCCTATCTTTTCGTTTCTAACTTTAAGCATTTTACTTAAAGGAAGAATTTGTTACACCCCACTTAAATGTACACCCAAATCGCCTTAGCCTTCCGTGTATGCGCTCATTTTTAGTGCATTATTGTTATTTGTTAAACCCTAAGTTAACTATCTAATTGATTGCATGGTTGCTAAGTCGAGTCATATCCTTGTACATATTGTTTTGGGACGATTAGGACTCATGGGTAAAGTACTTATTTTATGGAGTAATGGGGAAGAACACCATTTATTACCCCCATACGTACGTTAATCTTAAAAGTGCTCTAAGTGTTTTGATTTTCTTAATTCGAGTCATTAGTTTAGTTTATTGTAAAGTATGTAAAGATTCAAGTGTAAGGGGAATATTCATTCCCTATGATGTATTATTTTGGATGGTAGGGTAAGAGTGTATGCAAAAAAAAAAAAAAAAAAAAAAAAAAAAAAAAAAAAATCGAAAAAAAATAGAAAAAAAAAGAAAAAAAAATAGAAAAAGAAAAAGAGAAAAAACGTACAGACTACCATCCCTTTTTATTCTATGTTCATTTTATGTTTTTGTTATTTTTCAATTATTAGCTTAAGTCGAGTCTAGTCTTGGCTTAGCAACGCCATATCGTACATGTAATTAACCAAGATTGTTAACTCGCCACCAGTAAAACTTCCTTTATCCAACAAAACCGTGTATTTCATATCCCTACACCTAACGTTACAACCCTTTTAAAGACCTCTTTGATAGTTTATCCTAGGTGCTTACGCCATGTGGTGGAGGTTTGATCCTTTCCCAAGCCTATGGTAATCTATTTTGCTATGATAGGTAGTGAGAGATATCTTTCGTTTCCATATTGTAATTTACACTTTATTACACCCGAGAGATGTGAGTATCTAAACACTATTTGTGAGGTGCTAGTATATGACCTCCGTGCTTGTCTATTGGTCTTTAGTGGAACGATTATTTGTTGTAATTACTTTTATATTAGTGTTAAATGACCCCTAACTTGTCTTTTGAGTAGAATAAAAGCGCATTTGCTTGAGGACAAGCAAATCTCAAGTGTAAGGGTATATGATGAGGCGAAAAATGAACCACTTTTAGGGGGTCATTTAAGCCGGAATTCGAATTTCTTTGATCAAATATTGCCCTAAATCGTTCCTTTTGTGATTTTAGGTACTTTGGGAGAGAAATCTGGAAAAGGAAGCAATTCGGACGTTTTTGGAGCATAAAAGTGAAGAAAATGCCAAAGTCTTAATTTTCCTTGCTGGGAACAGTTGGTGACGGCGTCAAGAGTAACATCCTGACGGCGTCAAGAGCAAAATTCCATGACGGTCCAGTAGAGAATTGACGGCGTCACGAAGTAGAGCGTCAAGAGTAAAAGTCATGACGGCCTGAAATGATTATCACATGACGGCGTCAGAAGTAGATCAAGGCAGTCCGAGAATTATTTTGGCGGCGAGGTGACGGCGTCACCTATTTGGTCTTGACGCCGTCAGACCCTATTTCCTATATATAGTTTTCTAAGTTTTACACATTAAAAAGAGAGAAGTTTTGGAGAAACCCTAAGTACGATTTTGGTGCGAATTTTACAGGTTTTTCAAGGGTTCCAAGACCTTGATACCTTTCATGTGTAATTGAGATAAGTGTTCTTTTAATTCGATCAATATGTCTATGTGTTGGTTGTCTATATCTTGTTCTTGTCTTAATTCCATCATGCTAGGCTAGATCTATCTTGTGTTTGCTTGGATCTAATGAAACCTAGATGTTGATTATATGTTGATTACTTGTTTATAGTTTGTTTTGGATGAATGAATTTATATGTTAGGCTTAAGAAAACTGGCAAATCTCCAAATGGTAACATGCTTGAACATCTTAGGAAACATGAACCTATTGCACTAAGGTCTTTATTGGTTGTATTTAATGCATGAGCCACTGTTTACAATCCCTATAGTTGTGCTGGGCATGGTGTAGGAGGAGATATGTCACAACTCACCATTTCAGGTCATTTCCCGAACTTTGGAAAAACACTATTCATCAAAACACTATTCATCAGTTTACTATTCATCATTTTTGTGTCAGTTTGACATTCCGAGAAGCATTCAGAAATTTTACTATTCACTAAACACTATTCATTGCCGGAAAAGTTTTCACTATTCACTTGCATTACACATTTCATCGTAAATTTAGTTTACGGGTATTCAAATTCGCGTAACCGGATTGGTTTAGGTGCGAATTCATTTCATTAGTGTTAAGGACACTGCATACGGACTGGAGATAGTCTGCATATCATCATAACAGCATTTACATGTTATACCACTCTTAGGATTTTCAAATTTATATATTTGATACATTTAACGTTTTCCTTATAATTATTTATAAATAAACGTTAACACCCGGTTTATACACGAAGAATATATCTAAATATTCCCACAATGGTCCCGACATATTTTTATATCCATTTTATCATCATAAAAGTAATAACATTCATTTACCCAGTATTTTGGAAATTTATTTTATTTATAACGTAAGCTTATGAATATTACGACGGTTTTCGTGAAAACTAAAAAATAATCACCCGAACACTCAGTACTTGTACCCAACATATTTTTAACATTTTTACAACTTTATTAAGTCCCGGTTAACTTTGTTAACATTTATTTCTAGCAAACCCGGTACCCGATTATAACTAATACTTACACTAATACTACACTAGGAATTAATTAACAACTCAAAACCGATTTTGCTTCTCATTTTCACATTGAAAACCGGCCTCATGCTCTCCCCTAGACATCATGTGACTTCTTTTTTAACAACATTGACTTATACACTAATATTATACATTATATCCTAACTAAATATCTACAAAAATACCTAAAACATAAACATACACAAATTCAAGAATCAAAAGCTCTTTTTTTCTCATCTCTTTCACCAAAACCACGACCCAAACTCATACACCATGACCAATCCATTATTTTTCAAAGTACAAAGCATCAAAGTTGTTCATTTCATCATTCTAATCAAGAATCTTACATCAAACACACAAGAAATCCAAGGTTTCTCATCATCTCACCACCTATTATTTCAAAGTGAGTATTCAAATTTATTTTTATGTTTTCATCTAATTAACACATGTATCTTATAGTATTCATGATTAATTTCATGCACAAACTAGTTATACCACTTTATTTTTGAAGACTTTTTGAACATACAAACCCTAGATTGTAATTTAGGTGTTCCTTTGTTAAATTAACTTGATTACTAGTCATTAGGAACCCATGGCACCCTAAGAAGGTGTATGGTAGGTTTAGTATAGATTTGTGGAGTTTGCAAGAGTTTTGGTTGAAGTAAAAACTAGTTTTGAACCTTGGAAATGGATTTCTAACAAGTATATTTACATGCTGTCCCATTTTGTAAAAATCTGGAAAATCAGTAAACACAAATAAAACTTTGGCAAAATTTTTAGAAAATACTTTCAAAAACGAATCCGTGGTCGAAAGAACGGATTAAAAAGAGTTTATAACGAAGAAGTTATGATTTTTGCAAGTTTATTGACGAAAACTATTTTCCGGAAAAATACATGCTGTTGGACATTTTTCGTCGGACAAAAAGAGGCTTTAGACGTAACCCGGAGGGGCCGAGCTTTCCAAAATATATTACTACATACTAAGACGTAACCGTGGATATAAAGAACAAGTAAAACGGGCTTATAACGACAAAGATATTCACGTTTGAATATCGGCAAAACTCATTTCATTTTGACAGCTTTTATTAATATTGACGCCAAAACTACGTAGTAACTCTAGATTTATAAAAATAATACCAAGTACCCAATTTTATAACTAATGTAGTATTAGTTATTACAAGTATATTTTTATCACTACAAGGCGTTATTTCAAGGATTTCAACCCGAGGATTTCAACACTAACATGGAAACATACGATATATATATAAGTATATATATTGCAACTAGTTTATTTTTCTAATAGCCATATTTTTCCTAAGTCTTGGAATATATACTTTTGATAACAACAAGTGTTTTTCAAAGAGTAGAGTGGTATAGGAAACATGTGCATGGACATTCATAACATCATTTCATGATCTAAAGTAGATCGTACATCATTCATATTAGGTTGCGGCTAGTGTGCGCGCCTTGTTTTTCAGCTCATTACATGTTCATGGTACCATCATATCAGGTGAGTCATAGCCCCACTTTTACTGGTTTAATTACTTTACAAACTCTTTGGGGGAGATACATGCTTAAATACTCGTGTTATACTTTTATACGATTTCAAATCCCATGGGGGAGAATACATTGCAACAACTATTTTTGTACATGCCCAAGTATTACAAATTCCATACATTGCTTAAGTTGCCTTACTACCACTTCATAACAAGTCCCCTTTCAATATCATGGACCGTTAATTTTAGTACTAAGCGAGAGTGAGTGAATAGATCTATTGAGGGTGACGCCTCCATTCGTGTTTGGGTTGCTCCAACGGGACGAATGCATTTCATGTCTTATCAAGTGAGTGCCTGGTAGACACTCTGTTGGGGCATTACAAAGTCTAGCTTCGGGGTCATGAGCTTAAGAGACAATGTAGCATTTTTGACATTTATGTCGGTTCACTTTATACTTGTGGCTATTGTACATACGAAAATTACTTATGGAATTACGATACTTTTCCATCACTATTACTACGGAATTACGATGTCTTTACAACAACCTTATGACTGATTTATTACAAACATATTACATTTGGCAGTGGGTCGTAAATACACAGGTTACAAGTCTCTTATGGAGGGACTTGTAACTGAGTGGATTTACGATGCCTTTGCTGGGAAATCTTCATTTCAATGCATTACATTCTTTTTCACAAGACTCTATGAACTCACCAACCATTGTGTTGACACTTTAGCATGTATTTTCAGGTTTTAACCAATGGCACGCTACAGGAGGTTTTGGCAGGGTATGGCATGGTCATAGAAGACTCTGATTATTCGTTTGGGGACCGTTTTAAACTATTTTAAGGGCCTACTTCCGCATTACTTTTAACAGTGTAAAATCAACATTTTGATTTAACTATTTTATTCTAAATGATTCAAGTGCAAACTATTTTTGAACTAGTGTTGTAATACCGATTGAGTTACACCCCAGCTACATGTATGCTTCCGCTGGACCCGATTTTGGGGGTGTGAAAGATTGGTACCAGAGCTTTGGCTATAGCGAACTGAGTGTTTTTAAAACCTAGACTATAGCTACTTTTACGAAAACTTAACCCTATGACCGTCACGTGCCTGCCTGCCAAGCTGAAGCCTCATTTGTGGTTAGTTGCTGACATAGGTGATGAGATTTGTGTCTCATTATCTGATATATTATATTCATTTATTATAGTTGTTTACTATAATTGTCTTTCATATAAGCATGTTCACGTATCATATATGTCACCGCATTATGTTTTTCCTTGCATAGTTTCATCATTTGACCTCGAGTTTGGTCACTTGCTTTTGTCTTTCAGAACGTCTTGGTATTTGTGAAGGACATAGTCTTAGTATAACTGAGCTGAGTATTTCAAAATTCATGGAACCTCGGTGGAATATAGACTGGTCATCTATATTCAACCCGGGATAGTGAGATATAGGCTGACCACCTATGTCTGACTCAGAGATGAATTTTGCAACACTGAGAATAGTTATAATAAAATTCTGTCTGGATTGAATCCTTTACGCATTTTCCAAATGTTTCATGCATGTGTGAGTATACCCTTATTGTCAGAAAATTCATACTTTTCATCACTTCGTGAACCGCCGCTTGGAAGCATGTCAATTGGTCATTTCATCTCATGAACATTCACGTCTATGCATGATACACTTACATCACGGTATTTTCTTTTATTACAATATCATTTTGTCGCAGTTGTCACAGTCTCTTCCCTTCTCACCATCACTATCATTACCTTTCCCCATCCCCATATATATATATAAGGAATTATCTGACACTTTATGGATTCCTATGTCACTCATCCCTCACTACCACCAATATTGTTAAGTGGATATTATCAATGACCTCCCTAGGAAAGATTTTCCATACCATCTATAAGGAGAATCTCTCGGTACATTAAGACCATTCAAAACTCAACAAAAATCTCAGGATATCACAAAACCATTCGAAACACTATCATTGGCCTGATCACCAAAAATTCCATCATCTAGAAAGTATTGGCTTGACTGAATTACAGGATTATTTTAGATACGATTACTCACAAAACAACACCATAGAGATAAATCCAATCTCCTAACCAAGACTGTAGAACATTCAATTGAACATGGACTCACCAATAGACTTTATTCAAACATAGGGAGATATGCTCAGAGCATGAGTGATTGACTCAAGAAATGGTTGGACTAACCAATTACCATAAATCAAATTCAGTTGCAACTATAGTTATCGCGCGAACTTAGAGACTACACCATTTGAGGCATTCTATGGTCGAAGTGTCAACATTCATTGACGGATCAAAATTTAGAAAAGCCCAACTCACTAGTCCAGTAAGTATTCATGAAATAACCAGGAACTTCCTACAAATCAAGAATCAGTTACAAGTTCGATAAAGTTGTAAACCGTTAAAACTTCAAGTTGGTAAGCAGAGTTATACAGAAAGTTCTGCCTAGGAAAGGCATGATACCATTCAGAAAACTTGGAAAGTTAAACCCGAGATATACACTGGACCATGTAATATTTCAAACAGAGTAGGCCTAGTGGTCGTCAGACTTGAGCCTTGTTAGAGAACAACAGCAACAGGATTACACAACCACGTATTATCAGCTTTTCAGAATTGTCACTCATAATTCCATTTGGAAAGGAATCCAACCCAAAGTCAAACATAAACCTTGCAGAAGAACAAGTACAAATCATGGACAGTTAGGTCAAACAGTTGAAGCAGAGTCGAATTCCTATCGTTAGAGTTCGCTGGAATTCTAGAATATCATCACCTTTTCACCAATATGTTTTCAGAGACCAACATAAACTGAACTTCGGGACGAAGTTCCTTTTAGAGGGGAAGACTGTCACAACTCACCATTTCAGGTCATTTCAGGTCATTTCCCGAACTTTGGAAAAACACTATTCATCAAAACACTATTCATCAGTTTACTATTCATCATTTTTGGTGTCAGTTTGACATTCCGAGAAGCATTCAGAAATTTTACTATTCACTAAACACTATTCATTGCCGGAAAAGTTTTCACTATTCACTTGCATTACACATTTCATCGTAAATTTAGTTTACGGGTATTCAAATTCGCGTAACCGGATTGGTTTAGGTGCGAATTCATTTCATTAGTGTTAAGGACACTGCATACGGACTGGAGATAGTCTGCATATCATCATAACAGCATTTACATGTTATACCACTCTTAGGATTTTCAAATTTATATATTTGATACATTTAACGTTTTCCTTATAATTATTTATAAATAAACGTTAACACCCGGTTTATACACGACGAATATATCTAAATATTCCCACAATGGTCCCGACATATTTTTATATCCATTTTATCATCATAAAAGTAATAACATTCATTTACCCAGTATTTTGGAAATTTATTTTATTTATAACGTAAGCTTATGAATATTACGACGGTTTTCGTGAAAACTAAACAATAATCACCCGAACACTCAGTACTTGTACCCAACATATTTTTAACATTTTTACAACTTTATTAAGTCCCGGTTAACTTTGTTAACATTTATTTCTAGCAAACCCGGTACCCGATTATAACTAATACTTACACTAATACTACACTAGGAATTAATTAACAACTCAAAACCGATTTTGCTTCTCATTTTCACATTGAAAACCGGCCTCATGCTCTCCCCTAGACATCATGTGACTTCTTTTTTAACAACATTGACTTATAAACTAATATTATACGTTATATCCTAACTAAATATCTACAAAAACACCTAAAACATAAACATACACAAATTCAAGAATCAAAAGCTCTTTTTTTTCTCATCTCTTTCACCAAAACCACGACCCAAACTCATACACCATGACCAATCCATTATTTTTCAAAGTACAAAGCATCAAAGTTGTTCATTTCATCATTCTAATCAAGAATCTTACATCAAACACACAAGAAATCCAAGGTTTCTCATCATCTCACCACCTATTATTTCAAAGTGAGTATTCAAATTTATTTTTATGTTTTCATCTAATTAACACATGTATCTTATAGTATTCATGATTAATTTCATGCACAAACTAGTTATACCACTTTATTTTTGAAGACTTTTTGAACATACAAACCCTAGATTGTAATTTAGGTGTTCCTTTGTTAAATTAACTTGATTACTAGTCATTAGGAACCCATGGCACCCTAAGAAGGTGTATGGTAGGTTTAGTATAGATTTGTGGAGTTTGCAAGAGTTTTGGTTGAAGTAAAAACTAGTTTTGAACCTTGGAAATGGATTTCTAACAAGTATATTTACATGCTGTCCCATTTTGTAAAAATCTGGAAAATCAGTAGACACAAATAAAACTTTGGCAAAATTTTTAGAAAATACTTTCAAAAACGAATCCGTGGTCGAAAGAACGGATTAAAAAGAGTTTATAACGAAGAAGTTATGATTTTTGCAAGTTTATTGACGAAAACTATTTTCCGGAAAAATACATGCTGTTGGACATTTTTCGTCGGACAAAAAGAGGCTTTAGACGTAACCCGGAGGGGCCGAGCTTTCCAAAATATATTACTACATACTAAGACGTAACCGTGGATATAAAGAACAAGTAAAACGGGCTTATAACGACAAAGATATTCACGTTTGAATATCGGCAAAACTCATTTCATTTTGACAGCTTTTATTAATATTGACGCCAAAACTACGTAGTAACTCTAGATTTATAAAAATAATACCAAGTACCCAATTTTATAACTAATGTAGTATTAGTTATTACAAGTATATTTTTATCACTACAAGGCGTTATTTCAAGGATTTCAACCCGAGGATTTCAACACTAACATGGAAACATACGATATATATATAAGTATATATATTGCAACTAGTTTATTTTTCTAATAGCCATATTTTTTCTAAGTCTTGGAATATATACTTTTGATAACAACAAGTGTTTTTCAAAGAGTAGAGTGGTATAGGAAACATGTGCATGGACATTCATAACATCATTTCATGATCTAAAGTAGATCGTACATCATTCATATTAGGTTGCGGCTAGTGTGCGCGCCTTGTTTTTCAGCTAATTACATGTTCATGGTACCATCATATCAGGTGAGTCATAGCCCCACTTTTACTGGTTTAATTACTTTACAAACTCTTTGGGGGAGATACATGCTTAAATACTCGTGTTATACTTTTATACGATTTCAAATCCCATGGGGGAGAATACATTGCAACAACTATTTTTGTACATGCCCAAGTATTACAAATTCCATACATTGCTTAAGTTGCCTTACTACCACTTCATAACAAGTCCCCTTTCAATATCATGGACCGTTAATTTTAGTACTAAGCGAGAGTGAGTGAATAGATCTATTGAGGGTGACGCCTCCATTCGTGTTTGGGTTGCTCCAACGGGACGAATGCATTTCATGTCTTATCAAGTGAGTGCCTGGTAGACACTCTGTTGGGGCATTACAAAGTCTAGCTTCGGGGTCATGAGCTTAAGAGACAATGTAGCATTTTTGACATTTATGTCGGTTCACTTTATACTTGTGGCTATTGTACATACGAAAATTACTTATGGAATTACGATACTTTTCCATCACTATTACTACGGAATTACGATGTCTTTACAACAACCTTATGACTGATTTATTACAAACATATTACATTTGGCAGTGGGTCGTAAATACACAGGTTACAAGTCTCTTATGGAGGGACTTGTAACTGAGTGGATTTACGATGCCTTTGCTGGGAAATCTTCATTTCAATGCATTACATTCTTTTTCACAAGACTCTATGAACTCACCAACCATTGTGTTGACACTTTAGCATGTATTTTCAGGTTTTAACCAATGGCACGCTACAGGAGGTTTTGGCAGGGTATGGCATGGTCATAGAAGACTCTGATTATTCATTTGGGGACCGTTTTAAACTATTTTAAGGGCCTACTTCCGCATTACTTTTAACAGTGTAAAATCAACATTTTGATTTAACTATTTTATTCTAAATGATTCAAGTGCAAACTATTTTTGAACTAGTGTTGTAATACCGATTGAGTTACACCCCAGCTACATGTATGCTTCCGCTGGACCCGATTTTGGGGGTGTGACAAGATAAGAGCTCATAGAATTGGGGAGTTATGTGCGATACCCCATGAATGGTATTAAGGAATACAATCCATCATCCATGCAACTATAACAAGTAATTAACGTGTAAAAGATGTCTAGGGAATAGTGAAATCTAAGTAAACACATTTTCTCCACTTATTGCTCACAACCTTAGTATAATTTAGCTTATTTTCATTTCTAGTATTTTATTTTGATTGCATCTTAGTATTGGGTTAGTTGACTAGCAACTGATTCCGCCCAAATCCTTCAAACCCAAGATTTTTACTTGCTTTCTAAAAAATATAAAAATACAAAAATAATCATCTCTCACCCTTAGAACTAGTATTAAGTTTTTCTAATCCTAGCGACACTATTCCTAGCTGAACGATCAATCCCCCGGTACTTGTCACTATACTATACTACAACGATCAGGTACACTGCCTGGTGGGGGTTGTAAGCTTCTCAAGATCCCTTGAGAGGTAAAGCCTGGTGCAATTCCCACGCATCACATGCTTATAGGGTTTTCACCAAATGGACCCTTGTGATAAATGAGCAAAACCAAATGGACCCTTTTGTAATATTTTTACCCAACAAACAAACCCACCCAATCCAATAGCCTGATCCATAATCCAGCCCACCAAGCCCACTAACCAAATAACCCACCCCGTTTTTATATTAAAACCACCCCAGGTCAAACGGTCAACACACCAGGGTCAAACCCCCAGTCAACACCACCATCCCCAACCTCCATGTTTTCTGCTTCCTGCTCCTCCCCCTTCTCCATTTATTATCTCCACCAATCCCTCACCAACACTTAATCCTGTCCCATACATCCCCCCTCCTCATTAATTGCTCCAACCTAACTCACCAAACCCACTAAAACTACTTGTGCTCCATTTCCCGCCAAAACCTAATTTGAACGGCTCAGATCCATTAAAGCCCATCCAAGGGTCAGAAATGAGTGGGAAAGTTAAAGGAAGTCTCCAGGGTGTATAAAAGAAAAAGAAGAAAGAAGAATAGAGGATATTAGAGTAGTTTTAGTTTTAGTTAGGTCGACATAGTGTAGTTTTTACCAATTCAGTTGTAATCTTTGCTTTTCTTATGTAATGTTAATTACTTTTGTACTCTAAACCTATTCTAAGCTTTTAATTCAAGTTTGCTTTTAAGAATTCTAAATTGGCATTTTTGAATGAAATTGACAAAGTCATTTAAATTTGTTAACAACTGTTGTTTCTTGTTATAATAAGCTCACTTAAGCTTATTTACGAACTTTCTCAAGTAGTCAGGGCATTGGAATCAGTTTACTCAAATAATCAAAAATAAATCAAAATAGCTAATAAATCAATGAAAATATAAAAAAAACAGAAAGAAGAAGAGAAGTAGGTGAATGAGTGTTCTGGTTTAGAGCTCTTGGGAGCCTTAGGAGTGTGGTATTGGATCCTTGTGCACATTTGATCTTTACCTTGGACATTCTGTAAGATTTTCCATTTTTCATTGCACAATCTGTGTTTGCATTCCATTGTACTCATTTTTTGCTCATCTGTGTTTATTTAGAATTATTATTGCTCATTAGATGTAGTACGGTTCATATATTAAGCTTTGATTTCAGTTTGTTCAATTTTCATTAATATCAAGGATTTAAAGGGGTGTTTGGTATTATCTGTTTTGCTAAGCATTTGTTCATTGACAAAAGTTGGTTTAAACACCTTTCTCTGTGGTAAAATGACCTAGAACAACCATTGCATAAGTAGTTGTAACCATAGAAAGTCAAAATCAGCCTAGGCTTCCCATATCTGTCCACTGTGTGGATTTTTAGATGCATAAAACCTCATATCCATGCACAAGTTGTTGTTTCAGCTTAATGTGACCTTATTTCAGCTTATTGAACCCTTTTCAGTTAATTTAGATCAATCAAAAGTTCAACAAAGTCAAAATTAGGTTAATACTCAAAAGTCAAATCTTACCCTAGGCAGAATTCTTACTTTTTGTGGGAATTGTTCTTATTTGTGTGCTTGGATTTAGACTTCAGGTTTTTACATGTTTAAGTATGTCAGCTAGTCTTTATAAATCAGTTAAGATCTTATTTTTGTGATTTTTGCTTGTAGCTTAATTTGGTGCTCAAAGTGACCTGCAGGGCTTGAGAGTGCCCTGCACCACAACTCAGTCTCAGACCCCCATTTTCAATGGCTTGCCATGGTTTCCATAGTGGGCCCCACACCTTGAACTTTGGCTTATTGGACAGCCAATAAGCCAAACTTCGAAGGCCTTAGCTTATTTTTGGGTCTAAACTGTATTTACTTGGACTGCAAGCCCCATTTACTTTGTCTCATTCCAAATACTACCTGTGTACTCAGTCTCACTCACACATATTCAAGCCCTCCCCTAGAGCTTATTAGTGGGTCCCAGTGTTTGATCCCTGGCTTATTTTGAAGCTCATCAGTCCATCGAGCATAATCAAGTTTAACATTGAACCCCTGAACTCTCAGGTGGGCCCCACAGTGGGCTGCAAGTCACCCATTGGTCCTGTTTGGTATTAAGATTTGGTGGAAGTGCTTATTGCTTATAAGTGCTTATCTGTTTGTGCTTTTCTATTCCATTCAGCTTATTTCAAGTCCTTCCATATCTGTTTTAGCTTATTAATCTCAGTGGTAGCTTGGTAGTTGCTTTTTCAAGTTTCAAAAATCCTAAATAGCTTATAAGTTCAAGCTGTTAAGCACTTGCGGGCTCATTTGCTTATTTATAAGCTCCTAGCCAAACTCTCTTTATTAAAGTCTCATGTTTTAGGTATTTACACAATTTTGTAAAAAGAAAATCCAAAAAAGACAAATTTTCCTAAAGTGATAGCTTCTATTTAAGAAGCTTATTGCTTATTAGCTTATTTTCCTTAAGCACTTAGTGATTTTATATTTTTCTTAGGTTCCTTATATCATAAAATAATTTCAGTAATTTTTTCATATTTTTCTCTTTTCATTTAGTATTTTTAATAATTAATATTAGTTTTTATTAATTAATAATTAGTTAATAATTAGTAATAATTATTTAAATAGTCTTAAAAATATATTTTTCTGTTTTAAAATTAGTTTTATATTATTATAGATTTTTCTAAGTTTTCATTTTATTTTTCTAGGCTTATTTTACATTTTCTTATTATTTAATGTATTTTTAAATAGTTATAAATAATAATTAATTAATAGTAATTATTTAAAAAATAGGAAAAGTATATTTTAAGTTTGAAAATTAGTTTTATAATATTTTAGATTTTTCCAAATTTAATTTTCATATTTTTAGTATAATTTCATAATTAGTATAATTTAGGATAATTTAATAATTAATAAGTAATTATTAATTAGTAATTAATTAATAATAATTAATTAAATAGTGTAAAAATTAATTTTATTTTTCTAAAAATTTTCTTTTATCATTAGGATTGTAAAAAGTTAATTTTCATAGCCGCAGGAATTTTATTTCACAAAAACTCGCGTTTTATTTTGTACGTTCACGTTACTTAAAACTGAGCGTACGCGTTTTTACGTTTTAAACGTTTTTGGGTTTTCCAACTTTCCAGTCTTGTTAATATAGCTTATTTAAGCTATTTCATTGTATAAATCAGTAGCATAATCATTCTCAAACCCTTTCCGTCCAAATTCACCCGATCACAAACCCGTTTGATAACAATTCACACCTCGTCGGGACATAACGACCCGGGAAAACACTATATTCCGCGGAGCATTGACTCTAGGCTGTTTGACCTAGTTGACCATCCTTTGGTCAATTCAGGTTGATTGTTTAGCATCAATCAGTCACATTCGATTTGATAATTCAGACTACAAAGGTCCCAACAATTTATATTTAAAACTTAAGTTACAAGAGTTCAAAAATGACTCATTTGCATATTTAAAGAAAATAATTATTGAATGTGAAGAAAACAAGTCCTTCAATGTTTGATATCCATGCGACTCCGATTGCTCCCAATGCTCAGCTAGCCAAATAATACCTGAGAAAATACATGCTAAAAAGTCAACATAAAGTTGAGTGAATCCATAGAGTTTAAATAAGTAATAAGTTGAATACAAGCATTATTTATCAATAGACATATAACAAATACATGTCGGGTAATCAGATTATAGTATTGAGATTTATGAAACCGAACCTTAACCATGATTTTGTGCCCCGAGGTAAAAATTGCCAGTTTACCCCAAACTCTCAAGATTATGTGACCGTTATGTATGAGGCGCTACTCACCCGGTCAAAGTCGGCCAAGCCTAATATGCATATCCATAATAGTAGCGTTTCCCTATGGAATTAACGGTTTCATGGATAGGGACTTAATTGGCAAGAAGCATTCAATCACTATAATCATGTAATCGGGTCCAACATACCAAAAACTACTTGTATTCGGTTTGTAAAAACTAGCATGTACTTCCCTCGCGAGGTTTATAAAACATTTAAATAAGTAAAGGCGAGGCTATGAACTCACCTTAAGAGCAACGAGATCTGAAGTAAAACGGATCTTCGGACGACTGCGAAGCGTCTAAGCACAACCTAAAAGACGTGACGCGACTTAGAATGATAAAGAAGAGCGATATGAAAAAGTAAATCAAATGATCACGAGATATGTTTCCGAGATAAGCATGGCATTGCAGTAAGACTTAGCCCAAGATATTTTCACTCTAAGATTGATGTTCGACCAGGTCTTATAGGTAATAAAACACCTACCAAGTTTCATCCCTCAATTCTTATCTTACCTATGTGTATCTACACGTTTTAGAGTTCAAGACAAAACGTAAAATATTAAATTATGGATTTGTCTCTATTTTATAGACCCTTAACTCCTAATCTATAAATGATATGAATACAAGGCCTTCACCCCTGGAAAGCTCTTTGAGTCTAGTTTTCAAAAATCCAGGCCGCCTTAACTTCTGAAAGATTCAGAATCATGTGAAAAGTCTATTTTACACTTGAACATCCAGCACATAATATTTTTTGAATTTTAATCTCTTGCGAAAATGGCCATAAATCCTAAACTATGATAGCAATTTAAGTGAGACCAATTGGAGGTGTTAGCCTAAGATGTCTACTACAGGTCTCAACTTTTATTCCAACATTTTTAGTGTAAAAACCTGGAGTTAAACTCCTTTTTAAAACAGTATTTCAGAATGGATAAATTTTAGCAAAACGGCCATAACTAATTCATCCGGAGGAGTTGATAAACCCTTCAATTAGCCACAAGGTCCTCATTTGTTTTACCCTTCACCCATGTAAAAACCCAGTAGCCTCAAGTTCAAGAATAATTCGTTACAAGTAAAACAATCTGCATTACAATTTCTGGGTACACACTAAATATGTTTTCACGGTTTTGGTCATATCTCGACCATCCGGAATAGTTGGTGCTTCGGCCAACTCACCACTAGGAGAATGTATAAAAACCATGTTGAAATTCGGATTTATGGTTGTGATTGTAGAAGGTCCATTTTCAAATCTTTAGGAATCATTAGTTGAAATGAAGTTTAAAGCAGTCATATCCTTAAGACGTGATTAAAATATGATGTATAAAACATGTAATTTGAAATATAGGGCATGGTGTCATTATAAATATTAGTTATGTTTTTTACAAAAGAGGGTGGTTAGAACCGACTCTTTAACTTAAGAAGGTCATTTTGGTAATTTAAACACTTGTGAAATATTTGTAAATTTTCATAAAGACGCATAAAATTTTTATAGAAGCCCATGGAGGTGCTTAATGCATTTTGTGCTCGGGATTTTGACAAAGTAACAAGATAGCAACAAAGATAGAACAAGTGATAGAAATCACCTAATGTGTAAGCAATGGTATGAGAGACGAATAGAATGTCATGAGGGTCCTTAAAGGAAGGGTAGAATAATAGTGTTGGCGATAAGACAATGGGAGACAAGGAATTTATCAAGTCGTCAATTCGTGGAAGCGAATAATAGTACATTACTATTAGCTTATCAAGCTTGCGACGGTCGATACAAGATCGAAAAAAATCCACATAACAAATTACGAGTCGAGAAGAGTTCATAGCCAAAAGAATGATTCGTACACACGCTATGGTGGATACACATAAGCCCACTCATTCATAACTCGTCAATTACATAAAGAGGCGTCCCAATCCATGTAAGTGACGATATATGAATTTATGGTTCGGCGGTTTATAATTTCCTTATTCAAATGAAGAAGCGTCCCAATTCATTTCAATAAGACGATTATAAATCATCCTACTTAAGTATGTCCATCAAAAAACAAAATACATAACAAGATTAAGTGCTACAATAAATAAAAGGATGTCTACTTAACGACATGATTCATCAAAAACATAAGAAGAAGTAACGAGAATAATAACATGACATTAGTCAATCGCATTTCCAAGGTAAGTGACAAAGGATGGCATGATCCAAGATGACAAGTTAAGGTCGTACTCCCATCAATTGAAAGATTTCAAAAGAATAGTTAACGAAAACAACATACGTGATTCAAAGGCATAAGAAGAATGTTCACACTCAGAGTTGAACAACAAAATAGCTAGTGGAATTGACAAAGTACACCGAATGTCAATATCATCAAAAGAAAATAAAGTAAAGTAGCCAAAATGTTTCAGAGATCACCGCATCGTTCATAAAAGGTTAAAGTAAACGAACTCATTAATACATACAATAGTACTACACACATGTGTAAGGATTTGAGAAGAGAGTAACACATATATGTACGGGTATCCTTATACAATACTAGTATCGACGTTCGAGGGAGGAAATAAGAAAACATAAAGTACGCGATAATCGGAGTGGTCAGGGTATAAATAACCGACCGATATAAAGTAAATAGTATGACATCATAAGATAGGCATGAGAGAGCGAAATCATGAATAGGGGATATATTCATTAGTCATATAATAGAAGTATGGATGCAAAATAGAGCATATAAGTTACCTGGGAGCAAGCATGCGCGGATATCGAACAATGGTGAAAGACTAAAAAAAAATTCAAAAATCAGTTATAGTTTAGGTTTTGAAAATGACCTAATTCGCTATAACTAATGCTCTGATGCCATTCTGTGACACCCCCAAAATTTACAATGCAGCGGAATACCAATTTGGGTGTCACTTCATAGTTCATAAAAACAAGTTACATAAAATGACCTCAAAAGAGACGTTTAATAAAATGTCATATTCGATTTGATAAATCAGAGAACAAAGGTCCCAACAATTTATATTTAAAACTTAAGTTACAAGAGTTCAAAAATGACTCATTTGCATATTTAAAGAAAATAATTATTGAATGTGAAGAAAACAAGTCCTTCAATGTTTGATATCCACGCGACTCCGATTGCTCCCAATGCTCAGCTAGCCAAATAATACCTGAGAAAATACATGCTAAAAAGTCAACATAAAGTTGAGTGAATCCATAGAGTTTAAATAAGTAATAAGTTGAATACAAGCATTATTTATCAATAGACATATAACAAATACATGTCGGGTAATCAGATTATAGTATTGAGATTTATGAAACCGAACCTTAACCATGATTTTGTGCCCCGAGGTAAAAATTGCCAGTTTACCCCAAACTCTCAAGATTATGTGACCGTTATGTATGAGGCGCTACTCACCCGGTCAAAGTCTGCCAAGCCTAATATGCATATCCATAATAATAGCGTTTCCCTATGGAATTAACGGTTTCATGGATAGGGACTTAATTGGCAAGAAGCATTCAATCACTATAATCATGTAATCGGGTCCAACATACCAAAAACTACTTGTATTCGGTTTGTAAAAACTAGCATGTACTTCCCTCGCGAGGTTTATAAAACATTTAAATAAGTAAAGGCGAGGCTATGAACTCACCTTAAGAGCAACGAGATCTGAAGTAAAATGGATCTTCGGAGACTGCGAAGCGTCTAAGCGCAACCTAAAAGACGTGACGCGACTTAGAATGATAAAGAAGAGTGATAAAGTAAATCAAATGACCACGAGATATGTTTCCGAGATAAGCATGGCATTGCACTAAGACTTAGCCCAAGATATTTTCACTCTAAGATTTATGTTCGACCAGGTCTTATAGGTAATAAAACACCTACCAAGTTTCATCCCTCAATTCTTATCTTACCTATGTGTATCTACACGTTTTAGAGTTCAAGACAAGACGTAAAATATTAAATTCTGGATTTGACTCTATTTTATAGACCCTTAACTCCTAATCTATAAATGATATGAATACAAGGCCTTCACCCCTGGAAAGCTCTTTGAGTCTAGTTTTCAAAAATCCAGGCCTTAACTTCTGAAAGATGCAGAATCATGTGAAAAGACTATTTTACCCCTGAACATCCAGCACATAATATTTTCTGAATTTTAATCTCTTACGAAAATGGCCATAAATCCTAAACTATGATTGCAATTTAAGTGAGACCAATTGGAGGTGTTAGCCTAAGATGTCTACTACAGGTCTCAACTTTTATTCCAACATTTTTAGTGTAAAAACCTGGAGTTAAACTCCTTTTTAAAACAGTATTTCAGAATGGATAAATTTTAGCAAAACGGCCATAACTAATTCATCCGGAGGAGTTGATAAACCCTTCAATTAGCCACAAGGTCCTCATTTGTTTTACCCTTCACCCATGTAAAAACCCAATAGCCTCTAGTTCAAGAATAATTCGTTACAAGTAAAACAATCTGCATTACAATTTCTGGGTACACACTAAATATGTTTTCACGGTTTTGGTCGTATCTCGACCATCCGGAATAGTTGGTGTTTCGGCCAACTCACCACTAGGACCCGAGATATTATACTATCTATTTATGAAAATATTCAGTAGGCTACAAGCCAAAATTTACCCATTAAAACACAATCTATCTACAGGTCACCCATTTGGACTAGTTTCACTAAATTGGGCATAACTCGGTCATCCGGATGAGTTACCGCTCCATCCAAATCACCACATACACCTTGTATGTTGCTCCACCCAACTAAGTCATAAAATCACAGGTCTTAAGCCAAAAATATTTCGACATCACATTATCAACCTGTTGTCCCAATTTATCTATCCTAACAACTTTCAATTAAACAACCCAACTAGTGTTTCTAACATCCTAACATCATTCTAATGCCATGCGAATCATCACAAACACATCAAGAACATTAAAGCTCATCAAAAATCAGAAAACACATAATTTATTTAAATAACAAAAACCATTTGCATGTGATAAAAATCAAAGAGGATGATGTGATATGCATACTAGGAGTGAAAAATCAATGAAACCTTTCTAGGGTTTGGATAGAAACGACTCAAGAGGTACCACCACAAGCTTGGACCTTCTCTTCTACTCTTCAAATCAAGCTTGAGGGCTATGGAGATGGCTCTAAAATAATCTTGAGGAAGACTTCAAGAAAACCTAAGATTTGATGAGTTTTGATGATGATTTGAGTGAAATAAACCAAGGAACAAAACTAGAACTACAAGATCATCAATCTATGATCAAGAATCTAATAAAATTTAGATGAAATGGGTGTTTATGGACTGTTTTGGGTCGTTTGTATTAAGAGAGGAGAGAACAAAATGAGTGAATTATGTTATGGTGATACAAACTAGGTGAAATATGAGTTTTATTTCTTGAAAATGAAAAGATATTAAAGATGGGAGGGGGTGATCCAGTTTTGTGGTCCCCAGGCAAGCCAAAGATCAGATTTTAAGATAAGATTTTATTCATATTTGATTAATATTGGGTGTATTAGTGTGTTTGTGGGGTTTAACTTAAGTGTACGGTATTAAAAACGCGAATTATGCAGAACCTGGTGACCTGAAAATGTGAATTTTAGAAAAGTGTTATAAAAATATTACGAAGTTGTTATGAAGTATTAAAATGGCTAATTTTAATATTTCATGAGAGCCTTGGGTTTATCGGAGTGTTTAAACGTCGTTAAAAATGAAACCATGAGTTGAAAACACGTTTCGCGACACCGGTTCTTGATAAAAGTGATGTAAGCTATAAAAATGACACGACAAGTATAAAACTCTTTTGTAAACATGAAATAGTTAAAAAATCCATAAAAATATGTAAATTATCATAATCTAGGGTTGGTTCACTTTGTCAAAACCTTAAAAGGTAAATTTAAATCAGGTAAAACGTAAAGGTGCAAGGTTTATGTAAAAATGGAATAATTGAAAAGTGAATTTTAATATAGGATTGTAAGGAAACAATGATGCATAAAAAGTGTAGAATGGACGTAGTGTAATCGTGGTTGAATGAATTGAACGTGTTATGACGAAACGCGGATAACTTTCGACAAAGTTAATTATTTAAAAATAGAACAGTTAAATAATATTAAGATTAATGACATGAAATTTTTGAAATGTCACAAAAAATATTAGTACACATCATTTAAAAAGCCTCAAATAAATATTGTATACTAAAAACACATTGTATATCATATATGTTTGATACCTTGTGGCTATAAATATCGCATACTAAAAACTGATTTGGTTAGTTATTGTATACTGTACATTACACTTCTTTCTCTATATATAGCCACATTATTGTATTTTGTAACACCACTTTGAAGTTAAAACAACCTAATGAAATACTTTAAAAATTGCTAAAAGAAAATTTGCAATATGAAACACCCTATGTGACTTCACAACAAACTAAGAAAACCAATAAAACAAAGTGTCTTTCTCTCTCTAACACAAGACCAGTCAAACTCATTACTGTATCACTTCATCTTCCTCATCAAAATGCATCTCATCGAAAAATTGTAACTTATACATGCTTCGCCAGTTTACCCAACAATATCAAAATTATCACAACTAACTTAATCTCAAATCCTAACTAACTTAACTAACTCACACTCACAGTAATGAATCTAGAAGGATCAGGTATCCACGGCTCAACTAAAGCAGCCACGTGGAAGATGACGTGGCTGCTAGAGCAAGCTGCAAGGAGTGAGTCGTAGTCGGTGACGTCATCGTAGGCAAGTTCGAGAGAGGGTGAGGGAGGAGGTAGAGAGGTGAGATCGCTGGCGCGTCAGACGAACGCGCGGACGGTGTGGTTGTGGTTGAGGATCCAATTGGACCGGAAGTTGATGACGGGGAGGATGAAATGGAGGAGATCGAAGTCGCCGGAAAACTTTGTGGTGAGAGAAAATGAGAGTGTGTGTGTGAGATTAAGAAATGAAATGAAATGAGTAACTAAGGGTTGTACCGACCCTTTGTTAGTATTTAGTGATATTACAAACATGCCCTTCCATAGTTAACTATATTAAAATAACAATTAAACTGCACCATTAGATTTAAAAGGAATGGATGGTTGAGATTAAGGGATATGTTCTTTAGAAAAATCTTGTTTCGTATTGAACTTTTGTCATTTGTTTGTATTGAATGGTATATAAAATATTTCATCATCTTAGTTAGATGAGACTCAGAAATATTTTATCATAAAGATTCCCTGTATAACCCACTAGTTAATATGGTAAATTAGATGAGTAATCACACGTAACATCGCAAGTTCATTAATTTTTCTAGCCTTTCATAGCTAACTCATTAAACCTTTTGTTTGAACAGTAGTTTTTTTCACACTCTATATCACGTATCTCACAATTTATCTCACAAATGACTTAAGCAAAGCTTGAACCCATAACCTTTTAGTTAATTGGCAACTCGTCAATTTACATTTTTAACATGATGTATGTTTATCATTCAAATGCCAACATCGTCCTTTTCCTTATGAAGAAATGAAATGTGTTTGACTCAAAACATAATTACTTTGATACTTTCCTATTGAAAATTTTGAAATTTATTAGTGGATGTGAGACTCATATACAAATGTGGGAGTTTTAGTATTCATCACGAATCTCATAGGATGATAAATGTGTACGGGAAAGGTTTTCTTGAACCTCAAAGAAAATACATGTAGGTCCACCTACTTTAAGGTGATGTAGACTCATGTGATGTAAGGTTATTGATGTTGACATATAAGCAAAAAGTACTCTACAGGGCATCTTGTGAATTTTGAAAGCTTGTACCATATTTCAATTAAGACTATAACACATGTTTTTATAGCAGTTTTAGCAAATACTAATATTTTAGTATCAAACTTGTATAAAAATAACGCATTGTTTTTCATGAATTTGGTATGGAAAAGCACATTCCAGAAAATAGCATGGTAAAAATGAACGCATGGTCAGCAAAGTTCATCTGACATTATATTGAAGAAGTCATACATGGCAGTCTGTTCAAATAAGCAGTAATTTGACATCTAAACATATCACTTATTATCTTTTGCTTATTTTCTTTTTTAGTTTTTTATGTTTTGTATGTAATAAAGTAGAGGGTCTGATCCTGTGCAAATGGATACTTCTACATAGCTTAAGGAATAAAGTGAACGATCCTAGCCTATATAATCATCTCATCTGCTTGGGTTATGTTGGAACAATCGATACATCAATTCTCTCTCAAAGAGCTGTTAATGCTTCTTTCTTTCATTCATATTTTTTTATCAACTTGATCAGTCTCTTCACTGTAATCGTTTGATTATTATTGTTTTAACAATAATCTCATCTTGTATTCTTTGCTTATTGATAGTTGGTAATCTGTGCCAACTATTGAATTTTATCAGCTAATAAAAGATTGTTTGAGGTTTTAGCTTATCTTTGATACCATCGTACATGGTACCAGAGCTATAGGTTGTTGATTATTATCGATTTGAATTTCTAGCATTTCCAAGAAATTTGGGGATCTTGTCTTCCTAATTCATCCGGTGGTAATTAATTGTGTTCTGGGACATCTGTGGTGGTTATTTTGGAGATCTGGTATATTTAGGCTTTGATTTGAAGAAAATTAGGGTTTGTTCTTGAAACCCTAATTTACTAATAATTGGGGCTTTTGTTCTTTGAGTATTCTCTGGCTTATTTGGTTCATAATCAACCCTTAACTAAGTGAATTAAGGGTGATTGTGATTAGATCTTTATTCTTTCCGCTTTATATTGCACTTTAAATCTTTTTTCATTAAGAATAACAATATTTGAGTTTTGTGGTTGCAAACGGGTAAATTAACATCTTGATCTGCCACCGTTTGAGTGGTACGAATACCTGCTCTGGTTTACCCCAGCCACAAACTTAGTACTAGTTGATTCTTGGGTGTGAGTTTATTTTATATTCTGTTCTTTATTAGATTGAAGGAGGATAGGTTAGGATAGCTTTGGAGATTGATATGGGAATTGGTGGTTATTTGTGATTGAAGGAGTTTGGTGATAATTGTTTCTGTTTGTTTAGTTGTCTGCTTTGTTTTTCTCTTATTTGTTCTCTAATTGTTTTATTATCTAGTTTATACGTCTACTTTGTTTATCTTGTTTGTTTATTCATTATGGCTGGTGATGATATTGTTAAGAATTCTGATGTTGGTTCATCCTCTGAATTAAAACTTACTTTTGGTGATTCTCTTTATCTGCATCCTAATGATACTAGTGGTACTCTTATTGTGTCTGTTAAACTAACTAGAACTGAAAATTATAAAATATGGAGTATTGATATGACATTTGCTTTAAGGAATACTAACAAACTTGGATTTATTGATGGAACCTGTAAAAGAGATAATTTTAATCCTGGACTTGCTAATCAATGGGACACATGTAATTCTGTGGTTGTTACTTGGATCTTAAACTCTTTGAGTCCTGAGTTGTTTGTTGCTACTATTTACTGTAAAACTACTTATGAGATGTGGAAGGACTTACAAGATACTTATGATAAAGTTGATGGTTCTGCTGTCTTCAACAAACATAAAAATATTAACTCTTTGAATCAAAATGGGTCCTCTCTTGCTGATTATTACAATAGTCTTAATTCTTTAAACAATTTGATTTAATGATAAGTTTACCTGCTTGTACCTGTGACGCTGCAAAACATTTTGAAAAACATACTCAGTTAATCAAGTTAATGTAGTTTTTAATGGGTCTTGATGACACATATGTGTCAATCAGAAGTAATATTTTAACTAGAGACCCTTTGCCATCTGTTAAAACAGCTTTCTCTGTAGTCTTAGGGGAAGAATCCCATAGGATTTTTTCCTCTAGGGCTAGTACTGTTAAACCTAATGCTTCTACTTTTGCATCAAAAATTTTTGATAACAAGAAAAGGTTTAATAACAATAATCATAACAACAAATGTTCAAGTAATACTTTTGGTAATAATTCTAACAATAGAGGACCTAATCCTAATTTAAAATGTAGTAATTGCAACAAGATTGGTCATACTGTTGATAGGTGTTTTAAACTTGTTGGTTATCCTCTTGGTTATGTTAAGAGAAACTTTAATGCTAATACTAAGTCTGTTACCAGTAATAATGCTTCTGCTAATGTTTATAATACTACTAATAATAGTACTAGCAATACTCATGTCTCTTTGTCTAATGAACAGCTTGCTAGGCTTATGAGCTTGCTTAATGATAACAATGTTTCTTCTGCTAATGCCAACTAGACGAGTACCCGTGCATAGCAACGGATTTTATAGCAGCAGATAGTTGTAGTGATAAAAAAAGTTTATGGGTTATAAACGGAAAATAACCCGGTTCGACCCGGCTTTCCACCAACTGAACGGGTTTCGGTCGAAAAAACGGGTCAAATTAAACTGGTTTTTATATTTTCGAAACCCGATTAGACCCACCGGGTTTGAAGTGGCCCGGATCAACCCGGTTTTCATGATATGTATATACTTTTTGTTGTATCATTCCAAATATGAATAAATTTAATTTTTGTGGAAGACCGGGTTGACCCGATGGTCGAACCGGTAACCCGGTGACCCGACCGGGTCAATTAGAGACCCGGTTTTCAAAATATTGATTAAACACTAACAATATTTATATTAAATGAAAATGAGATGGGGTATAAACGAAAATAATAATTAAAGATCTTGAGCACATTAAACAAACAAACAAGTAGAGATGAAAACTGTTTATCATTTGTTGTAGGCCTCTTTTTGCATCAGCGTGTATGTTAATTCATTTATGTTAACTTTGTTAGGATTTAGTGTAATAAACTAATATCATGTCCTCTATATAACTTCTAATATTTAAAATTGACTAAGTTGAACTAAAGTTTTGCATATCGATCTTCTATGATCGTTATAAATAATTAAGACATTGTTTGTCTAAGTCACATTGCCACAATCACAAATTCTTACTCATGTGACCTAAAAATCCATTGCCAAAATCAAAAACTCACAATCCCTCTATTTCTATAAATCAAACACAAGATTATGTAATACAATGGCAGCCATGGCGTTCTTTTATACCTTTTTTACTTCAATTTGTAACTTGCGACAATAATTTTAACTTCAATGTGAATTCTTTCAGAGTCCAAAATAAGCAAAATCTATTCAAAGGTAGAATCATTAATGGACTTGTGGGTTGTGTAACGGGGTCAAAACGGAGAACCTCTGTGCGTCCGTTTGGTTACTCATCAAACATTTTATCTAGAAGTCTTAATTTCCTAAATATACCATGTCTCAAATATGATTACAAAGCAATCCCGTATGAAATACCATGCCTCAGTTTTAACTTTGCACATGACACTGCTCATACTCCCACAAGTTCCCGTTCTCATCCTAGAGCAAAATAAAGGTCAAGAAATATGCATGTCAGATGTTAACATGAGACTTGAGAAATGAAAAACATTACACAACAAACATTTCAAACCTTCTACATAATAACCTCAAACCTGAGCCAAACTTGCCAACCAACCATAGTCTCAAAACCATCAAAGATATCATAACAGAAGGCCATCCAAAGTAAATAAATCAAATTAAATGCAGATGAACAAACAATCGAGTTACATAAAAATTACCATGCAATAGACCAACCAACAAACCCATCTACATCACCAGATAGATCTGGTCAAAACACCACAAAAACATACAAAACATTAATAAAAAAAAACAATTAAATCTTCTCATATCTAAAAACAACCACCATTACATTAAAGATCTCAATACACACACACATAAAAACATACACTGCTGAAAACAACCATACTACACTATTGAAATTTCCATCGAGCCACCGAGAGATGGTGATGTTGGACAACCGAAAGCACCACCATTTCTTTAAAAAAACCACAAAAACCACCAACCGAAACTACTTAGCCAACCGAAACAACCCAAACCACCCTAGAGGTGGTGGCTATTTCTTAATATGGCGGCAATTATAGTGGCGGCTGTAGATGCTGCTTAAGAGAAAAAGGGGATAGGTTTAGAAAGATAGGAGAAAAATGAAATTAGGTTTGTGTTTGTGTGGGAAGGGGGACTTTTATATCAGTCCGTGTATTAAAGTAGTTGCCAAAAAGCGTTTGAAATTAGTTGGTGTTTCCAGCAATGTAAATTTCCTGTAATAGTTTGCAAATGCCACACAGTTTTTAATACTTTCCAAACACACAAGGTTTCAATTTTTCTCACTTTCAAGAGACGAATCAATTATAAATCGTTTCCTTCATTGTATATATGGTATGACAGAGAGCATGCCATGCATATGGTATGACAGCTTGCCATGCGTTATGTATTGATATATGGTATAAGAGTAATGTTGCCATGCAAGTGTGCCATAAAACATTCAACAATTGACGTGAAACATATAAAACAAATTTGCAAGACTTTTATTTTGTTTGGTGCTTTTGATTGGCTACTTATTGGAATTTCAGTTAATTTCCGTTTCATATGCAATTTCCACTTTGACCAAAAGTTAATACTTCCCATTGATATGCAATTTCCATTAATCTCCATTTGTCATTTATTGTTTTTCACAATTCCACTTTTTCACAAGGGTAAAATCGGGATTGACCAAAACTTAAGTTTTTCACAATTTCACTTTTTTCACTTTGACCAAAAATACATTATAAATAGTTAAGATTAAGATATGGCAGGTAAAAGTCTTAAATGGAATTTTGTTAATGGCAGTGTTAAATTTAATCTAAATTAAAAAAAATATTTTAATGGTAACACAAATTTTATAATTGGAAACATTAGTCTTGGTTGGATTGTTGATTCAGGAGCAAATCAACATATGAATGTTTCTTCAAAGTTTTTGATAAATATAATTGATATTTCAAATCTTGGTCTTACTATTGGTCACCCAAATGGTACTCAAGCTACTATCACTAAAATTGGAGATTTGAAAATCAATAATAATATAACTTTATATGATGTTCTTGTTGTTCTTGAATACACTGTTATTCTTCTTTCTATTTATAAATTAGCAAGAGACAATAAAATGTTTGTTGGATTTGATGATAATCATTGTTATATTCAGGATTTAAAGGAAAAAGGGAATGTGGGGATTGGTAACCAATGCAATGGTCTATAAGTGTTTAATGTTGACAATGCTTGTAAGATTGTTTCTAGTAATTGCATTGCTACTTGTTTTGTCTCTAAATATTTGTGGCACCAAAGACTTGGTCATCCCTCTTATCAAGTTTTGAATGATTTAAAAAACATTCTTAATCTAGATAGTCATTCAACTTCTGATCATTTCTGTGATACTTGTAATAAAGCTAAACAAACTAGAGAGCCCTTTCCATTACGTGCATAAATCTACTAAAATTGGTCAATTGGTTCATTTAGATGTTTAGGGTCCTTATAGAGTCACTAGCAGGGATGGTTATAAATATTTTCTAGCTGTTGTTGATGACTATTCTAGAGCTATTTGGGTGTATATGTTAAAAGGGAAAGAAGATGTTTATGATTCCATTGTCAGTTATGTCAATATGATTAAAAATCAGTTTGAAACCAATGTGAAAACTTTTAGAAGTGATAATGGATCATAATTTGTTAATAACAGACTTCAAAAGTTTTTAAATTACAATGGAATACTTCATCAGACCTCATGTGTATATAGTCCTCAGCAAAATGGCATTGCTGAACGGAAACATAGGCATCTTCGAAATGTGGCTAGATCCCTTATGTTTCAGGGGGAATTACCTTTATATTTTTGGTCTGATTGTATTGTAACTGCTGTTCATCTTATTAACAGGACTACTTCTTCTGTGTTGTTTGGCAAATCTCCTTTCTTTTATGTGTATGGGCATGATCCTTCACTCTCTCACTTTAAGGTTTTTGGTTGTCTTTGTTATGCTACAGTTTTAAATAACAGTGGTAAATTTAGTAACAGATCTGAAAAAAAGTGTTTTCATAGGGTATTCTAATGAGAAAAAAGGTTAAAAACTTTTTAAGTCTTGAAACTAAACAGATTTTTTATTTAAGAGATGTTAAATTCTATGAAACAGTGTTTCCTTTTAAAATAAAAAACAATTTTAAAGATCAAAATTTTGAAACTAGAACAACAAAAGATTTAAATCATATAAAAAACTTTTGACACTGAAAATCCTAGAAGACCCAATGATGAAGGGAGAGTGCCTTCCAATGATGATGGCTTAGAGTCTAATTCTCAACATGAGAATGATGATAACTCTAATGCAACTTCCAAGGATGAAAATGCACACCCTGAGGGCAACGTTTCTGATGAAACAGACTTTGATGCTATTCCAGATATGGATTCTGTTATGAATCCTGAAAGTCATGACTTGCCAGTCAATACAACAAGGAGATCCTCTAGAACTTCTAGATTACCTAAAAGCTTAAATGATTTTATTATTGATGGTAAAGTTAAGTATCGTGTGGATAAAGTTGTGAATTATTCTAAACTTACCTCTGATAATTATTGCATTACTACTAGTCTTAATAAAAGTGTTGAGCCTACTTGTTATGAAGAGGCCATTCTTGATCAAAATTAGATCGATGCCATGAATTTTGAAATTGAAGCTCTTAATAGAAATAAGTCTTGGATTATTACTGATTTTCCTGCTAATAGAACTCCTATTGGTTATAAATGGATTTTTAAGATTAAATATAAATCTAATGGAGAAATTGATAGATGCAAGGCAAGATTACTTGCTAAGGGTTTTAACCAAATGGAAGGTACTGATTACAATGAAACATTTTCTCTTGTTGTTAAAATGTCCATTGTTAGTGTCACACCCCGTCAATGGCGGAAACACGAGATGTAACGAAAAAGGTGTAACACCCCCAATTTTAAAATATGCAGCGGAATTTAGATTGGGTGTTACTTCATGGCTCAACAGTTTAATAGTAGAAAATGATCATTATTTTGCTCGTTTTAAAAGATTTATCATTCGAACTTTATAAATATCAGAGTTTACAAAATGAGGTCCCAGTAGTTTCAAAGTTTGTTAAATAGGTTTTCGAATGATAGTAGAATTTATAGCATTCATAAGTATCGGTGCTCCTCCGTGCCATCCATGCTCATTATGGACCTGAGATAAATACATGCTAAAAGCGTCAACACAGAGGTTGGTGAGTTCATAGAGTTTATAATAAACAATTGATTATCAAATCAAAATGTGAGTAAATCCATAGTTTTTACAGTTGAAACAGTTGATTAGCAAAATCAAAGAGTGAGTGAATCCATAGTGTTTGAATAAAATCAGTTGATTTTCAATAATCAAAGGTTGGATGATTGCTCTAACAGGGTCAATACAAAATAGTTCGTTGGTTTGCCCTAACTGGGTCAAAAGCAAAATAGTTAGTTGGCTTGCCCTAACTGGGTCAACAGCAAAATAGTTATGATTTGCCAAGTAGTAGTGATTTTCTACTATATAGTGAACACAAGTTCGAAGTTTGATAAAACAGTGGGCTACATTGTTATACGCCGATAAATTCAGTAGTTGCAGTACTGTATCATGACTACAGTACTGCTCTATTGCCCTAAGCCTCAAGACACGCAACAATTAACAGCCAACCATAAAAATATGATGAATAGTAAACAGGCCCCCAAGATAGGTATTTGCCAATAACCTATGAAATCAAATAAAGCGCGTTTGGCGGTTTTCCCAACAAACCAAACGAGGATCGTCAGTCCCTAATAGATCTATCCACAATTATTTATGTTCACCCTACAAGTGATTAAGGTTCATGATCGGGGGACTTAGCAATAGTAATAGCCAGCCGGTATCGCAATACTAATAAAAAGATGTTTGTTCATGTTTTAAGCATGTATCTCCCCACAAAATAGTTTAAAAGTGGGCTATGAACTCACAGTAATATGTAAATAGTTAACGAGTACTTGTAAAAGTATAAAAACATGTAATTGAGCATGTATCTCCCCCAAAACATTTATAAAACAATTATAAAAAGAGTAAGAGAGGGGCTATGACTCACCTTAGTGGAATTAAAGTACTGCTAGATGCAGAATAGGAATGGCTCCAAAAGACAACCTGAATAATATGAAAGTTTGACTTATCGAGAATAGTGATTTGAATAAATGTCGGATGACAAAATAGTTTTGTGGCAGAGGTGGCTTGTGTGGTAAAATGCTTAAAGTTCAAGGACAAAGTTATATACTATATAACTTGTCTTTAGGTATAAAGTATCGTTATTGCTTATGCGGAGTTTCATAAATTAGTTTGATTTTTGATAATGTATATAAAAATGTTTGTAAGTATTGGCTCTTGGAGTAAGTATGGGAATATATACAATATATTCATATAAGAGTTGGCTCAACTTTGGCTAAAGTACGATCGAAGTGGGAATAAATACAAGTCGAATTGTATTTATTAGATTCGTTTGATTTCAAGGTGTGAAAATATACATACAATATATATTTATCGAAGTCGTGGTTAAATAATATATTAGGACAATATATTATTTATAGTTTATGCCGACGTGGTCGCCATATAAAATATGTGTTTAGACAAATCTATTTTGCGAAAAATGGTAAAAATAACATAAGTTTATGGGCTAAATTTGAGACTAGCCCAGTCGCTCAAGGTGGTGGACTCTTGTGTACCTAAGTAGGTTGGTTTCTTGAAATGGCCCGAGCGACTAGCGAATTGAACAAAAATGGCAAGTGCCTAATCATTGTGTGTAAGGCTCAAGTAGGGCTCCTTTTGAGCTACTTATCACTAGCGAATTTTAAAAGTTTGAGTGACTTTTAATAAAATTATTTTAATCTTTTTTCCCTTTCCCAACACTTACCATCACCACCACCCTCTACCACCACACAACCATCACCACCACCCTCCACCACCACCACCAACCAACCTCTACCACCACACATATTATTAAATTGGTTGTGGGTTTTGTTAATACATCTATGCTTAACATGTTTCTAACAAGCAATCATACCCAAAAACGTGATTGAATGATTTTCAAATTATAAGTGCTTATAGGTCGATTTGGGTTTTGTCATGAATGATTGTTTGAGTTCAATTAACCATAGGGGTTTTGTTTAGATAGATTAGTAGAACACTCGCTCTAAATTAATTGAACTAACATGAAATGATGATTGATCTTCGAGTTTTAGGGTTCTTAGTTCGAATTTGGGTATTTTTTATTATGATTGCTTGAATCTAATTAACCAAAGGGGTTTTGCTTAGAATGTATCATAGAACACTCGCCCTTAATGAATTGTTACAACAAAAACAAATGATTAGTGCTTATAGGCATGTGACTTTATGGAAGATTTGTTATTCTTGGTTTTTTTTGTTGGCAATATCTACTGATTGATCTGTCGTTTTCTCGCATGTGGGGATAAAAACCTTGTACTAGATTCATGGAAAACAACCTCACATTAAATTAATTATTATGGATCGGTGGAGCAGATATATTGATTTGATGATTGGTCTTGAAGTAAGCAACGAAGGTCATTGGTACTGCTGCCTCATATTTTCACATTGCTTGTACAAAATTCATTCTACTGGTAGAGGTTGGTGGTGGTGGTGGAGGGTGGTGGTGATGGTTGTGTGGTGGTAGAGGGTGGTGGTGATGGTAAGTGTTGGGAAAGGGAAAAAAGATTAAAATAATTTTATTAAAAGTCGCTCAAACTTTTAAAATTCGCTAGTGATAAGTAGCTCAAAAGGAGCCCTACTTGAGCCTTACACACAATGATTAGGCACTTGCCATTTTTGTTCAATTCGCTAGTCGCTCGGGCCATTTCAAGAAACCAACCTAGTTAGGTACACAAGAGTCCACCACCTTGAGCGACTGGGCCATTTGTAGAATTGCCCCTAAGTTTATTAACTTACAAAAGTTTTAGGATGAAAAGTGTTCAAGTGTTCAACCTTGAGGGATTGAAGTTGTAAAAACTATATAAGTTATAAACTTATAAAGATTTTTAGAAAATGTCAAGTGGTTTAAAGTTGAGGGGTTGAAAATGTAACAATTTATATAAGTTATACAACTTATAAAAGTCTTTAAGAAAAGTAGCAAGTTACTTGAATTGGAGGGGCTGAAACTGTCAAAAGCAAAAGTTGCAAAAATAACAAAAATTGGGCAAAGTGCCACTGCTAAGGATCAAACTTAGGACCTCTTGCTTACAACACCAACGACACAACCAACTGAGCTAATGGTGTTTCTTGGTTACATTTTTCCTTTAACTGTATTTAATGTTATTTCTCATTGATTTATTTTGTGTTAAATTTCACTTGTCAAAAAAAATCAGTCGTGGCTTGCATGTATATAAATTTGAGTTTGTGTTTCTTTTCAAAAACTGTTTTCTCTTCTCCAAATGAGCACTTGGGTTCCATTCGTGTAAACCAAACCGAGCTCAAAATAACTCCAATTTATCCTTGTGTTTACCACGACTCAAAACAAAATGAAACCCAACTCGTTCAAAACGAAACAAAAACCTTAATCCGTTTTGTGAAATTTTTCAATAGTTCTTTTACGCTAAAAACATTTAAAATATAGTTTGATTATTAATAAGCACTTGGTAAAATGGGTTGGGCTTTATAGCTCGTTTATGTGTTTGGTTTGGGTTCGCGATATTAACCTGATAAGATATAAGCTTGTAACATAGTATATAAGTATCTCATCGCTTGAAAATAAGCTACAAGAAGAATTTTGTCTCGAATAAGTACTTGTGTACAAGAGCCAATACTTAAGTTCGTGTATATGTAGTTTTTGTTGATGAAGTTTATTCGTTGCATGACCACACAAGTTTTGACAATACCACGTTAGTTATGCTACGGATGCATGGGATCGACTATATCGAATGAGCATGCATACGACATGAAAGTTTTAAAGAACCCTAACAATGAAGTTATGCTACGTATCGAAATGGGTTTGGAGACTTACGACACCAAAAGGTGGTGAGGGACGACCGAAGCATGTGAACAAGGGATGGACGAGAAACGAAGTTAAGCTTCAACTTCAACTCTGCTTTTGAAATGGGTTACAATTTATGTTTTGTCTTTGTTTTTGATTCGTGGTGAGAACAGATGGTAGTGTGCATGGGTTTATAAAGGGAAGCTAGCATATGTTTAAAAATATAGTCAATTGGAGTTGGTAATGTGGCAGCGAGAATTTTGGGATGACACAAAGAAGAAGACACTAGATTTTTGAGTGAAATGATGCACCGTGATGAAGAGGGTATGGATTGGTAGAAGTGTAATGATGAATTCAATGGAGAGTAAGTAGCATAATTCGTCCTTGTGCAAATCTCCGACGAGAAGGAGACAAAGAAACCATGGTTTTACGCTGAGGTCGATCTTTGGCACAAAAGGGAAGGTCAATCCCTCTTAAACCTGTGTTCAAATGCCTGCTTCATGATCATCATTTGGAGTCAAAGAGTGAATAGGATAGTTGGTGCATGGTATCATCCTTGTGGTATCTTTGCCGAGAAGAAGAAAACAAAAATGATCATGGTTATTTTGTTTGGCTCGTTTGGATAGGTTTGAAGGTCAAAGCAATGTTAAAAACGTGTTAGAAAACATCTAAGGATCGCTTGAAGTCGTTTAGAGTTGGCATAATATAAAGGTTTTTGTTTGTGCTTAGGTTTGTGTCGAGGACTGGCCCAACAGAAAGGAAGAAAAGAAAATGTAATAAGGGTCCGTTGGGTTGTTTTGAGATGTGGGCCGAGGCCCATGCTATTAGTGTATGTTTAGTTAAGTTTTTGTTTAATTTTTCATAAGCTCGATAAATAAATAAACTTGTTCAATAAACTGTCGATACGTAAGCTTAGTAATTTTGGGATGACACAAAGAAGAAGACACTAGATCTGTATGCTCTTCCTTCACCTTCCTCTTCTTGCCAGTCCCATTTGCCATTCCCCTCTTCATTTTTTTAGTAACTGTACTCGGATTAGAACTCCCCCCCTTCTTCTTCTTGCCAGCCTCCTTCTTCTTGCCAGTCCCAACAGGCCTTCCCCTATTTCTTTTTCCTGTAACTGTACTCGGATTAGGACTCCTCTCCTTCTTTTTCTTGCCACTCCCAACAGGCCTTCCCCTCTTTCTTTTTTCTGTGACTGTAGTCGGAATAGGACTCCCCTCCGTCTTCTTCTTGCCACTCCCAACCGGCCTTCCTCTCCTCCTTTTTTCTGCGATTGTAGTCGGAATAGGACTCCCCTCCGTCTTCTTCTTGCCACTCCCAACCGGCCTTCCCCTCTTCCTTTTTTTCTCTGCAACTACCTCATTGGAGCAACCGCTAGCACCCACATTTGGTTTGTTGAAGGTTCTATTCCACATCCATTGAAGAATTTCTTCAATCATCTCCTTCCCTATGTTTGCATACGAACCATACTTGGCAATAACTTTTTCACCAAATTCATCCAAAACAACCTCAAAGACTTCATCATTTAATAAAACCTTGCCCCACGACATTTCGGTTGATTCCTCCCCCCCCCCCCCCCCCCCCCATCAACAAGCACTTTCCCTTTTCATTCTTATCATTATTCGCCATAGCTGGGTTTAGTTGTTGCGATTTGATTTTTTTTTATGTTAGGGTTTGACGGTTGATTATCTACACAATCGTTGGTTGGTTTTGGGGATTTTTCGAACCCTGAAAAAGCACACAGCTTTAAATGTACATAGTTTACGTTGTTTGCAAAAATAGTCCCCCGAAAGTTGGCGGGATATAAAAAAGACAGTGAAATAACGATACTACCCTCAAATACGTGGCACTTAACGGGAAAATTAACGGAAAAGGGCTCTCAGTGGCGATTTTGCGAAAATGTGGAACGTTGGTGTCTTTTTTGCGCTACTTTTTGTCTCAGTCCCGTTTTTACAAATTCGTGAAACATTAAGAACCATTTTTGCAATTTACCAAAAAAAATGATGTTAGAAAAGCTCCTCCATTTGCAGTATTTATATCCAATGATTGGACTCCCACCAATGAATTTAGCTTAGATTTTGTCTCAATACACTTGGATCTTGAACATTACATAACAGCTCATCATAGCATCGTCATAGATGCCACATGGCTGAAAACTATTGGCTGCGGAGGGAGTGAGTAAGCGGAGTGAGTGAAGAGTAGTAAGCCACGTGCCTTGTTTGATTTAATTTGAGGAGTGAAACATCACGTGCAGCCAACAACACTTTTTATCTTCATTTCTTTAAAAATTAAGCGCTGGACTTCATGATTTCTTTATGTGTCCCAAGTGGCGCAATTTGAGTGGCTATTCTTGAAAGTGGAGCTGCATTGGAATTTTTTTTTGAACGGTGACTTTCATTTTCTGGATAAGAGTCGCACCTACCTCATGGTAGGCCCTCATCCATCACATACCCAAACTATGTTGTCTTAACCGGGTCCACGCTGGCGCAGTGGGGGTTATTAACGGCGTCCGCCCGGAAACCGTACCGCCTCCACACGATTATAATTCGCTGGAGAAACGGCCGGATGAAAACCGAGGCCGGCTCAGATTCGAACCTGCGCAGCTAATGGCTTACAGGGTCTCCTCTTCATTGCCTAGTATCAACAAACCCTGTGGTTAAAAAGGACTTCCCGTCAACAAACCCTGTGGTCAATGAGTACCATAAGGAGATTGCATCTTTCCTTCATTTAGTTGTTGTCGCTTGTGGAGAATCAGCAGGAAATCATGTGCACTTTTCATTCTTTTATTTTCTTTGTTTGACGTATTACCAAAGGAAAAGTGGATTTCTTTCATTTGACTATTTTAGGCCCACTTGCAATTCTATATTTGACTTCAATGAGAAATATCACATGCTTGGCTTTGCAACAAAAATACTCATTTCATTTTCTTCTTATTTCTTTTGTCGAGATGTAGAGTAGAGGAGGGAGCCACATTGCATGCAACTTTGGTGCTATGTATTTTTTCTTCATTTCTTTTCTTTGTTCTTTTCTTTTGTCGTATGCCCAGATGAGTAGCAACAGGTCCATATGCCTTCAACTTTGACTCATATATTGCTTCCAAAAGTAATTCCTCACGTGGCCTTGCACTTCTCAATTCACACGTGGGCTTGGATTTCATTAACTTGGGCCTGTGTGGCTTGAAGACTAGTTGGGCCTCATGTGGTATTAAATGGCTGGAGTTGAGCTATGCGATTTAGTAACTTGTATAGTTTAATTATGCTTCGTTTGATCATTCAAAATTCCGCCATTTTCCTCAATGCTCCAAATAAAATCAACGATGGACTCGGAATTATGTGCTCTTTCCAATCTCGTGCTCGTTTTGTCCGTTTTGGTCTTTATTTTGTCCATTTTTCATATCCGGTACCTGCACATGCACAAAACACAAAAACAAGCAAATATTTGCATTTTTAATATGTTTTTGGTCTTCTTAGTTTGGTTTTTGTTGAATAAAAGGTGTGTGTATTCACTCACACCATGTGTCTTTGATGGACGAATATGTAACACCTCCAACTCAAATATTGCAGCTGACGTAGCTGGGGGTATTACGCAAAAGGAAACCATGCACATATCATTCGAGATTACAAACCATTTAGAGTTCAAAGACTCTTTATCAAAGTAGCAGCGGAAAAGTAAATAGAGTTTGCAACGGAAAATAACAAAGTTTAGAAGTGGAAGTAACAAACGAGACACAAAAGGTTTTACGAATGACATGCAAATAAAGATAGTAAATATGGTTAAGCTGCCTTGACAGAAAGCCTCCTCAGTCCAAGTCACTCCACCATGCCCCAAAACATTATGCTCCAAAGCTAATTATTAGTAATAGTAGTACCTGAAACACATGCTTAAAAGTCAACACAAAGGTTGAGTGTAATCCATAAGTTTAAATAAATAAGGTTGAGCACAAGATTTTAATCAGGTGATATAAGCAACATATGCAAATACCGGGTAATCAAGGTAACATACAATATATAGAGGCATCCCAGTGCATATAATATTGTTGATGATGCTAAGCTCATGACACACAAAACGTTAACCAATCCATCATAAGTCGACAATAACCGCGAAATTTCATAATATAATAGTGCCCCCAAGGCCGGGTATTTGCCATATACCCAGCAAAATCGAATATAGTACACCACAATTTGCTTATCTGGTAAAAGGAGTGGGAAGGTCAATTCCTAGAGGCATATATCCCTATATTCGCGCTCACTCGCAAGTGATTAATGGTTCATGATCTGAGGGTCTTGCATGGCAAGATAAGCTACTTAACACATCGTCAAAAAAGCATTCCAATCAGGAAAAGCATAACAAAAACACTGGTGCTCAGAAAACATTTAAAAACATGTATCTCCCTCCAAGAGTTTATAAAAAATTAAAAAGATTAAAAGTGGAGCTATGAATCACACCTTAAAGCAACAGGAAACGAGATATAATAACAAAGCAAGTAATATGTCACGTCAAGTAATCTTCAGCACAACCTGATCAATATAAATGGCATAACTCAGAAATAATACTCGAATGTCTCAATAAACAATACTTGAACAAAAGGTTTCAATAACAATGGCGTTTGAAAGAAAATAGATTTTAAAAGTCTTGTGTGGAAGACAAGAAAATTAGAAAATGAACATGTCGGTGAAAGTGAACGATAACCCAAGAAATACGAAAGTAGACGAAAGAGTAACTCGAAGAAGATATCGAAAAGAAAATGAATACACACTCAAATAAACGACAACACGTAAATAACTAGTCTCGGCTTTTCCCATTTCCCAAATATAACGTTGAAAACAATATAAGTTGAAAGGGTTTTTAACTATTTAGCAAATCTTAAACGGTTAAAGTTTATAAAAGATTTTACGAAATTTTGGCATGACTTGCCCGTTTATACAACGTTTTCCCCGAGTCAACGACTCTTAAATATCCTATATATCGCTAAATGTCGCAAGTTATAATACAGTATACAATTGGACACATTATTCGCGTTAACATTAGTTGTTTAGTTTTATCGACCATTTTGTATTGTTAGTACCAAAGGGTCCATAATGTCTAAATAAGCAACTCGTAAATCCAATGCGCCCAATGCTTGTCCATCACAAATAACGTCACAATATCAATATCCGGATCCAAGTCCGATGTGACAATCCACTTAACTATATCAATTGGTTTTATTGTTTCATATTTATTAGTTCACGTTTATTATTATCGTCAAGTTATATTATCGTTAAGTTTATATATATATATATATATATATATATATATATATATATATATATATATATATATATATATATATATATATATATCGTTAAATTCCCCGTTTCAAAATATTTAGCCGAAACCGTTATCAAAACTAAAAACCAAACAAACAACAATAATAATAGCACACTAGCCGTGACTCGAAACAATCCAAACAATCCGAAACAAACATCACACCACCAATAACAACATCACCCAAGTCCAAATCCACATCCAAAACTACTCGGCTCCAAATCTAAATCCAAACCGAACACAAACAAATACATTAAAACCACATCTATAATACATTAAAACCAACGAGCCCAAACGGACCCTCGAAACAATCTCAAACATCAAAACCTATATACCCTCGTCATCACAAACCCAAAACAACAACAATAATAACAAAACCCTCACTGAGTCACGAGTTGACTCGGTGAGTCGTGGCCGAGTCGCAGCCAAACACAAATCCACACGAGTTTTATGCTTAAAAACATTTTTATAAAAGATTGAACAACAAAATCGGTTTTATTAAAATTTATTAAAACTAGGGTTTTGAAATAAAATATAAGAAAAAGGTACAAAGGTGAAGGGAGGTGGCGCGTAGGGGGTGTTGCAGTGGGTACCGAGAGCTCCAAAGCTCCAGAAATGGTGTGGTGGGGTTGATCTATAGAATGGGAGGAGAAAATACTTCGCCGGAAAATTATCCGGTGACCGGCGCCGGATTCTGCTGGTGTTCCGGTGAGTTGTGGCTAACTAATGTTTGATAGAGTACATGGGTTTGTGTTATTTTTTGTGTTCCTTTTTTGATTGGGTCAAATATTGACTTTAGATGGTCAAACATAGTATTTTAGAAATTTATATTTGACACTGGATTTTGGCTTGTTGATCTGAAAAAATGTATCTTGTCTAATAGTTTATAAGTTTTTAATAGTGGTGTTAATTGACTTTGAGTTTGGACTGTTTTGGGACTAGGGTAAATTTGAATCTATGGGTACTTGACTTCTTGACTTTGATTGTTGTTTGTGCTGTTTTATGTGGTTATAGCAAATCTTTTTCTTATCGGTGGCGGTGGTGACATACACTTTTTAAATGATATCTGCATCAGTTTTCTTGTTTTATAACACATTATGACGTTTTTTTCCCTTCAATTTGCTCTTACTAAAATGTTTTGTTTTAATTTATTATTTTTACAAAAAGAAAGATTAGCAAAATATTATTGTTTTTAGTTATTACCATTCAATTTACCCTACTTAATTATTTTTGGGACCTATTGGACAACTTTCATCAAGTTAGAAAAAAAATAGAAATATAATTCTAGTCTAGGTAAATAAAAGAAAAAAAAACAGAAACACCTCTTTTCCATCACTTCACTTTCAAAATAAAGAGAGATATCCATCACTTCTCTCTCTCCTGTCTTGAAAAATGTTCTGCTTTACAAACTTTACTAAAATGAAGAATCTTCAATATAAACTTTTGTTGGATCTAATATCTGTCTGGGTTGATTCTTGGGTTCAAATCAAGAATCTTGAATATAAACTTCATGAGGTTTGTTTTCTTTACTCTTAGTAACATTCATATGTTTATTTGTTTTTCTTGTTGGTAACCTTAGTTTTCAAGCTTTTGGCTGACCAATATTTGATAGAGTACATGGGGTTGGTGTTATTATTTGTGTTCCTTTTTTGATTGGGTCAAATATTGACTTTAGATGGTCAAACATAGCATTTTAGAAATTCATGTTCGACACTGGATTTTGACTTATTGATCTGAGAAAATGTATCAGGTCTAATAGTTTATAAGTTTTTAGTAGTGGGTTGTTAAATGTATTTTAGATAATGATTTGTAAGATTGTTAATTTTGAAGGGAAAAAAAAGTTAGTTGACTTTGAGTTTGGACTGTTTTGGGACTAGGGTCTATGTATTTTAATGGATTTATGTAAATTTGAATATATGGTACTTGACTTCTATACTTTGATTGTTGTTTGTGCTGTTTTTAAGTACTGGATTGTACAATATAAATAACATGTACTTGGTTCGTCCGTATAGTGTTAATGACATAAAGCTGTTTTGATAAGGTTAAAACCCTAGGGAGAAGAAGAAACTACAGGAAGGAATGATTTCACCAAATCTCTGTCATTATTCATTGATACGTTCAACATAAATAGATATGCAAGTTACAATCATACCCCTTGCATAATAGAAAATAACCGAAATTCCCTTAAACTAGAAACATAAATATAAAATACTAAAACATAAAATAACATAAATATAAAATACTAAAACATAAAATACTTAACGTATCAATACTCCCTCCTTAACCCACTTTTTGCCCTCAAAAAGGGATTCAAGTGACCTTGTCTTCATCACCTTCAATAGACTCGTAGGTTGCCGGTTCTTCATCATCGATCACCTTAAGCATATAGATTTGTTTGTTCGTACACTTGTGGCCCGGAACATACCTTTCGGTACACCAGAAACATTCCCCTTTTGCCCTTTTCAACTCGAGTTCCTTGCTCGTCAAACGCTTCGAGCTAAGCATTCCCGGTTTACTTGGTAACTCGTTTGTTGGGGTTGGGAGCAATGGAAGTTTTGAAGCATTAGCCGGAGGTATTATTTTGACATCTTCGGGTTGCGGCCCACCCTCCCCCTCGTTGAGACGCTTCATCAAGCTTGTGTTGTTGATGGCTTGAATTCTTGCTAACCCATACGCTTCATGCAACGTGCTCGGTTTAAACATTTTAACCGGTCCACGGATGTCCGGTTTGAGAGCCTTAAGGTAGAGGCTCACGGCTTGTGTTTCGCTTAAGTTAACCTTATTCAGCAGGGAGTCAAAGGCTGAATTCAGTTCCTGTAACGAGCCTGTCTGGGTTAACGACGCCATCTCTTCCAATGGGTCTTCAAACAGTGCAGCAGAAAAACGAGCAGAGATCGAACGAACATAGTCCGCCCATGGGACCTCGGCAACCGTGGCATTACGGGTCTTCATATAGGCACGGTGCCATTGGAGGGCATCGCCTTCCAAGTGAATCGCAGCGCAGCGTACTTTCGAGGCATCGGGGGTGGCATCCATCGCAAAAAAAATGTTCGCAGCGATAGACCCATCCTTCAACATCGTCCCCCGAAAAGTTAGGGAAATCGATCTTACCGATACGGAATGGTTTGGATGTTCGGAAGTCACCATCTGAGCCGGAGAAGGACCCGAAGGAACCGCCTGCCGAGTGAACTCCTTTGTCACAGACAGCCTTCAAGATTTCTTCCTGTTGCTTCGATAAAGCGACTAGGGCAGTTTGGATTTCAGCGATCGCCTTATCGTGGGCTTTGAGTGTGTTGTCGACTTCGTTGTTGCGGGTGTTAGTCATGGTGATTTTGGTAGGGATCGACTGGAAGCTGATACCCTTGATAAGGTTAAAACCCTAGGGAGAAGAAGAAACTACAGGAAGGAATGATTTCACCAAATCTCTGTCATTATTCATTGATACGTTCAACATAAATAGATATGCAAGTTACAATCATACCCCTTGCATAATAGAAAATAACCGAAATTCCCTTAAACTAGAAACATAAATATAAAATACTAAAACATAAAATAACATAAATATAAAATACTAAAACATAAAATACTTAACGTATCATGTTTGTTATTTGTCGTCCTTCAAAATGAGTAATTTTTAAATATGTACAAGATAAAATTCTAGAAATCAAGGAAGGCGCGCCAAGTTGCAGTCCCTCGTGATGTATGTAGTTACTAGTTTGTATTATAGGTGATTAGAAATTAGGGGGTGTTTCATGTTTGGATCTGCGTTCTGATATCAGATGATCAACTACTTATGTGTTTTATAGATGGTGTTTGGATGTGCTCATGTAGCTTGAAGTAGGTACCAAACACTAGATATGAGATAGTCAATTTTGCAAAACACGCACCCAAACATGCCCTTAGTGCACAGTAACTAGCTTTTGACACCTAGAAGTAAGCTGTAATGTATTTGTAATTGTACCCCCTTCATAGATTTTATGGTTTTCTCAAACTTATGCTTGTCATAGAAAACAAGCCACAGAACGTTCTTTTTTATTAGTGTAGGGTCTGAATTTATGTTTCAAATCTTGCCAGGCCATGAGTTGAACTTGAGCCTATGATACTGCTTAGACTAGAGGTGGCAGAATAGGTGTGGCGGACATGCCTGGTAACATGTAAAAACGTGCTGTGCTCTACTGATCTGCAGCCACATTAAGATGTACAATTATCTCTTTGCACTGAAAGTCATATCTGTAGTATGTGCTGTATGCAAACATGTGGAAAATTCTGTGTGTCAATTTCAAATTAGTCATTTGACTTTCCGAGTACAAATTAGCCATGTTTTTGTGCTAGTCTAGTTTCAATCTCTTAGCATTTTGTTTTGCATTCATATTCTAATTTGTGTTGTTCGTATGACCAGGCTTAGAATGCAAGATGATACCTGAACAACTTAGTTAGGGGTGAAACATCACATAAAGAACATGAGGCTTCCAATGTGTCGAACATCTAGTTAGAAGCATTAGCCAAAAGTTGAAAAACGACTACCATGGAAGTGTGATGGATGATGATATTGATGATGATGACACGGGAGTCATTTCATTAAGGTGTCTGAGTTTGTATACTAGGGGCGGAGGGTGCAAGGTTGAGGCTGCAACAAGTGACGAGTTCGGTGAAGTTGTGGGTAAAGGTTACAAACCTGTGTGTGGGACCGACGACACAAGTGTGGATTGTTTCTCATATGGAGTGGATAGGTTGTGGAAGAGAAATAATCGGAAAAAGAGTTTTGAAATTGAAGAGTCACACGGAAACAACACAATGCATGTGTTTCTTCCTGATGATATTCTCGAGTTGTGTTTCATGAGACTTCCATTGACGAGCTTAATGAACACTCGGCTCGTGAGCAAGAAATGGAGATCTTTGACTACGCCACCTCGTTTTATGCAGATGAGATGAGAAGGGTATTTTACCCGAGTCCATGGTTGTTCCTTTTCTGTACTGTTACAAATGGTCTTGGCTCTCGTGAGATATATGCTTTTGACGTTTCTTTCAACAAATGGCATAAAGTTGAGGCATAAATTCTTAAGAATCGGTTTTGCCACTGTCCTGATAACATTTTCACTGTTGAAGTTTGCTTGAGCCCCGGAAGAATGGACCGAAAGACACACATGGAGTGTTGGCTTTTAGCCCTATGACAAAATCCTGGCACAAGGTTGCATCAATGAAACACGCAAGGTCAAAGTCTGTTCTAGGGGTTTTTGAAGCCAACTCTTATCGTTTGACCATCAAAAGTCAACTCCGTACACGGCGCGGATGATTTTGGTTAGACGTTCATCAAGAAACGAAAAAACCAAGCACACGAGTAGTGTAAAAGACCGAGGACGGTTCTTGATAATGGCTGTAGGGGGGATCGGTTCATGGGATGAGCCTTTAGATTCATGTGAGATTTATGATTCTTCGTCAAACAAATGGACGAGAATTCAACGGCTACCAGTTGATTTTGGGGTTGTTTGCTCGGGAATTGTTTGTGACGGGGTCTTTTACGTGTATTCCGAGACTGATAAGCTCGCAGCGTATGACATTGGACATGGTCTCTGGACTCGAGTCCAAACGACTCCACACCCACCAAGGGTCCACGAGTACACCCCAAGGCTAGTGTCCTGTGATGGCCAACGGTTGTATCTGGTGTCGGTTTGGTTTCATGGTGTCCGTTCGGAAGTTGTGGGAGCTTGATCTCGTTTACGTAACTTGGAATGAAGTTTCGGTGCATCCTGATGCACCTATGGACTGGAATTCGCTATTTGTAGCTGATAAGAACCTGATTTTTGGGATAGAAATGTTTAAGATATTCGGACAGGTGATGGAGTTTTTGATAATGTGTGATGTCTCAAACCCGAAGATGAAGTGGGATCACGCGTCGAAGAACCAGGTGGATGTGTCTTCGTGAAATGGATTGTCTTCATGCATGATGAAATCAATGGCTGTTGTGCATTTGTAAGTTTATTGTAAGTTTTTGTTTAAACTGAAATATTATAATTAAGTTTCAAAGATTTTTTAATGGAATTTTTGTTAATTCGATTGGATTTATGAAGCAAACGATGGGAGTTTCATAATCAATTTTCGGGTTTTTTATGTTTAAAACTATTCCGATTGGTGACCCGAGAAACATGTTTTTGTACTGGTTCAGAATCAGTTCATTCTGGCATTCTGCAACAAAGTATAGAAAACTACATAGATAACTGCTGCAAATGTGACAATTTTGACTCATTTAAGCATCAATAAGTACACTTAGGTTATGTTTTGCACTTCACAATGCCTGTGAACTACCCAATGTTAAGGATTACATATATGCACGTAACAGCAAAAGCACGGAAACCTGTTACTAGGCCTGACCAAGATCCAAATCCGAAACCAGACTTGAACCATAACCCTACGTTTAGACGTGTGACCAGGGTCAAATTCCGACTCCAGTGCAGACATGATGTTGATTGTCTTTATATTATCTTCCTATATATCAAGGGATTACTATGATTTTATGAGTTTGACCCACCCGTTATTGATAAAATATCACCCAAGTTGGCCTCTTTCCACATAAATGTGCTAAAATATCCCCTTCTACTCAAAATTGTTAAATGGCTTGCGAAATAGCATTGCATTATCGCCTTCTACTGGACTGGCAGCTTACTGTACATCATATCTATTTTTAGTGATTTTTTTTTTTTTTTTTTTTTTTTTTTTTTTTTTTTTTTTTTTTTTTGGGGTAAGAATAAGGGCAGCTGTGCACATTAATTTTAACTTGGAGTATAATCCCATTTTTGTTAATTGAATTGATTTTTCTGTCGACTTTTAGGAGAGGAAGATGGAGTTGAATCAGGCACTTGTGAAAATGGATCATGGTGGCAGCGCTGATGGTATCCTTCAAAAGTAAGTTCATATGATCCCGAGTAACAGATTTTAGTAAGTTTTAAGGATGGCTTGACTGACCCATCATTTTTTTTTCGTGCTGATCGTATCCAATCTGATCTCGAGGAACTACTTAAGGCTTTAACTGGACGTTGCAAAAAAACATGGAATTGATGCCAAGTCAACTGCAGTTATTGAGCTTCCAAAGGGTATCATCTTTTATCTCATGAGTCATGAGCAATAACGTTACTGTATCTGTATAATAGAATGATTGATATTGCGTTATGGTTCACCTATTTTGATTGTCAAGGTTTGGCAACCTGGAGTTCCAGAGATATCTGCAGTGTGGGACGAGGATTGGGACAAATTCGAAGACGAAGGTTTCTCATTTGATGCTACGGTGCCTGCAAATACCAAATCAACATCTCAGGCAGAAAACTCGGCTCCGATGGATGACGTTTCTGAGGATTCATATTCAAATACTGACCGGAAGTCAGAGAAGCCTTTCGAGACTGAATCAGCATACATACATAGCGAAGATCTAAACATGCACTAGTCTATTGATGGAAAGATCTAAACGTTACGGAAAGAGCTTTGATGCTGACACAGAAAGGTACCGATTGGATTCTGTTTATGGTCTGATCTTTCATTGTCTAAATACAACAAAACGTGTACCTTGTTTGGTGGAAAGATCTAAACATGCACTAGTCTGTGGGGATTCAATAGTGACACAGCTAAGGTGAGTTCATATCTTTTTTTCAATTAATACAGTACATTTCACTGCAAGTCCAAGGAAAAGTGATTCCCCGCAAGGCAATAACAGTTTCTTCCAGAAAAAAGTCCATTTGGGTTTGATGATTCGGTTCCTGGCTCACCAGCTTCTCGAGCTGGCACCTTACCACGATACAGTGGGGGAAGAGCAGAGAATTCTTTCTTTGATAATTTCTCGAGATATGACTTTCAGTGCCACTGACCGAGGTTCTTCCAAACAAGAAACCTTCTCGAGATTTGATTCCATGAGCAGCTCCACACCGGATAATAACTTCTCAAGATTCGACTCAATGAGCAGCATGGCACAAGACTCTAGTTTCGCAAGGTTTGATTCAATGAGTAGCAATGCAGGTTTTGACCATGGTCTTACATACTCATTTGATGACTTCCCTTTGGGTCAAGTGGACCGTTTAAGGTGTCGTCAGAAAGTCAAATGGGGAAAAATGAAACTGATAAATGGACATTTTAGTTTGGAGTTTGGTGGTGTTATTTTTGTCTTCTACCGGCTTGATAGTTTCTGTGTGTATCACTTGCTTGTCTTTGATTCCATTGCATGAGAACTTTACGATATTTCTTTGGTATTTTTTGACTAGAAATTCTAATATGACATTTCTGAAAGTAAGTAGTTCATTTTAGCTTTTACCCTTAAACATTTGTATAAGAAGACGAGAATTGTATAAGAAAAGATTAATCATCAACAACTTGTTTGGCAGTGAAACAAACATGATCTTCTTCACATGCTTTGATCAGAATAAAGGTTTAAGTAATAGATAGTTTTGTATAAAACTTAAACGAAAAGGTACCTTGCTCTGCTCTCTGATGAGTGTGCAGCTGTATTGTAAAGATGTTTATGTGAATAATAATATGATTTCAGCTGTGAAAAAAGATAGGTATATTTGAGAAAGCAATCATGCATTGCTTTTTGTGTGTGGTTATGAAATAGCTCATACTTTTTAAGATAAATATGATTTCATATTTCTATAACGTCTTTTAATGGTTTACCGGTTTTTAATAACTCTTTTATATAAAAAATTTATCAATCTAAAAAGAAAATTCTTTGCTTTAAATGCGGTTTACAATATAACTATGTTAACGTTGATGATAACAACTATTAGACCGGGTGCGTTGCTTCATGATGAAATTTAGATTACAACAGTTATATATCACATGTGGGTAAATATCGTGAAAAGGTAATATATTCTTTATTGGTTACACCTATTTAGGCAGTAAGGGGTAGAATACAAAAAAATAGTGGAAGCTGAAAATCACATGTGCCTAATAAGAAAAAATGCTTAACTCATGAGGGAAAAACTGAATAAATTTGACACATAAATGGACCATATAAATAGTGCATACAAATACATATCCTTGCAGACATAACTTGGTGCACACTTTATCTATCAAATCAGTTGTTGCTTTCTTATCTCATTTGTCAGCTTTATGTTTAAAAGATAGGATAACCGAGAATTTTTTTTTTTTTTTTTTTTTTTTTTTTTTTTTTTTTTTTTTTTTTTTAATATATAAAGAAAAAGAAAATTCTCACAACAATGTTATAGCATGTGTACGTTTTTAGTTCTTAAGGTTTATATAAGTTCAGAGTTCATACCAAACACTTCATGGACGCTGTGAATATATTACAACATAGCAATCAACGGAACCTCATCACGTTCTTAACGTACGCCTAAACTGTCCCATTCCACGCAATGGAATTCCTACACTCGTCCGGTATCATATAAAAAAACCTTTCGCACAAAAATGACAATAAAAGTTTATTTAATTTTCTCAAAAATTTTAAATGTTATTTATTTTATTTTTTATTTTTTATTTTATTTTTTTTGCAAAAGACAAATGGTGGTCGCACAAAAAGTATGATCTAGCCAAAAAAAACATAGTTGTCGGTCTAGCAAAAAAACCACCAACCAAATACTCCCTTCTTGGACCCATGTAAAAAAAACTAATGGAGTCGTATAGTTTATTGGTTTAATAAAACCATTTTTGAAAATGGTTTTCTTTTACTAGTTATTGAACCTAAAAGTAAAAAAGATGACTAAATTTGGAATTTGCTTTAATTTTTAAGCTTTAAAAACAATAACAAAAAAATTAATAGCCCCCATTGACAACAAACCAGTTCTATATTTTAGAGGTGGCAAAATAGATTGCTTTTCTTTTTTCGGAAAAGGGGAACTAATAGCCTGATAAATATATTAAAAAAAAAAAAAAAGGAAAAAAAAAAAGCCAACACTCCATAATAAGTTAAAATGGGTTGTTTAGTAATAAATCATAATGATTTTTGGTTAAAAACAAGTAACCTTTTGTGGGAGTCAATTTAGATTATGTCTACTGTTGTTTATTGAAGGAAAAATAAATAAATAAAATCTTTAGTTACAATGAGGAATTACAATCTTGCGCTTTACAATGGGGTTCAATCATAGAACCTTAGTGTGTTTTGTAAAAGTAATAGTGATGCAATCATGTATCTTAGTATCATACTAAAGCATTGATCTTAAAAATTACAAGTTATATGTTTTTTTAGTTTGTGTTTAGTTATAAAAAATTGTGTTTACCATGTTTTCTTTCAATTCTAATGTTAAAAAGATGTTTGATATGGGAACTTAATAAACATGATGTCATTTAATAAGAAGTCAGTCAGTTTGTAAACTTTTTGAAACAATAAAATAAATAAATAAATAATAAAAATTGAGGTGAGTGCAAGGATCGAATGGTGGCTTCAAAATTCAAATACCCTTGCAAGCAAACATTTGCCACTATGCAAAACTTTGACTTGTGTTTTTCCTTACTAAAGTAAATATATAATAAAGTACTAGCTCATAACTCATGTTCAACACTCACATGTAAAAGGGAATCAATAATGACAACTATATAAAGTAAATTAATAATGTTAACTACGACTGTGTCTGTTTAAGATTGTTTGTTTTGGTTATGAGCTTATTAGCTTTATAACGACAATATCACACATCATCATTCAACTTACCAAATAATAGGTAGTCGAATTGGCATTACATACTCTATGCAAACCAATGTTTTGAAACCCGGTTCGACTCGACCGGGTTTACCGGTTGAACCAGTTATGGCAAAAAAAGTTCATATTAAACCGGGTCATAAAAAACGGTTTAACTAGTTAGACCCGCCGGGTTTAAGGTGACCCGGGTCAACCCGGTTCTCGAAACAACCGGGTTTGGTGTTTTTCATGTTTTTTTTTTAAATAAAACAAGTTAATTCTCAAAACCTGATTAGACCCGCTAGGTTTTAAGTGACCCGGGTCAACCCGGTTCACGAAACCCGGCCGGGTTTGGTTTTCTTTTTTAATAGTAAACCGGTGACCCAGTGACTCGACTAGGTCGATTAAAAACCCGTTTTCAAAACATTGATGCAAACTTTAATAAATTCTAACGTCACTAAAGCATTATAATATAACTTTTTTAAAAGAATTCATTACAAATTTGATCCCTCGTCACACTTGATTATCTTGAATGATGCATTGCAAACACGTATCAAGTGAAACATTTTTAAAATAACGCAAGGTCATAAAACAGACACAAAATGATATACCAACAATAATATAGTTTGTGTTTCAAAGCACCAGATTCAAACATCAGTTAAGGATCTTCATCTTTCAAAAAGTACTAACAAGTGCTTACTGATAAACTGCTTGTTCTATGGATTAGCATCCTTTTCGATTGAAAGCCTCAAAAGTTTCAGATCAATTAAAAAGATACAACACCACACACAAAGTCTTAAACTTGAAGATAACATGAAAGTTACTTTATATATACCAAGTTTAGTTTAAAAAACAAATGTATTTTGTACTTCTGTTAGATTATCCCTACAATAATGAATAGTATTTGTAAAACAACAATATACAAATGCCTAACCCAAATCCAAAACTAGAACCCTGACATGAAAGTCATACTCACATTAGCTTCAATATACCTTTCATCAGATTAAATGTCGGATTGATATACTGCAACCAAAATACATTAATTCTAACTTGTTTTATAATAGAGGTTGATCATATAAAAGAGCCTTCTTCAAAAACTCCTATCCTCACACTTAAGACCCTTTAAAAAAAAAAACCTACTAACCAATTTAAGAATTAATAAATACTAACTGATTTATTAAGCTCAACTTCAACAACAAAATCAACAAAAAAAAATTATCAAAATAAAAAAAGATCTTCACTTATTCATTTCATCAAACACTTGATATGCATATTTCTTCACAAAACCCATTTAATGCAAACATTAGTTGAAAACCAACCAAAAGTTGTATTCAACTAAAAATTAGAGACATGTAGCAGCAAAATAAAAAAGATAAATACACACATGGCGTCATAAATTGGTTCATTGATGGCCAAATTGAATGACACCTCATCAATTTTCTACAGAAATTCATTCATCACAAATAGCAGATGTTGGAACTCATTAAATCCTATTTATATTAGTTGATCGATAGTAATCAAGTCAATTCATTCAACTAAGGTTGAGAAACAAGTTTCGGCTTATTAAAAACGGAACAAATGAAAATGAAAACTACATGCAAGGTTGAGGCATGGGCCTTATATATGCACAGGTGCAATATTACTTATCAATAAATATCAGGTATAAACTCGTTGTTTCCTCAGAACTGCAATCCCTGTAGGAGAATAAAAGTATTAATTAATAGAGTGATTCAAACCCCTGAATATTTAATAAACATGTAAATATCGGACAGAGATCACGTACCTCTTGTTTTTTGGCCTTTATAAAGGAGGTTGGGTCTTCTGTTGCATAACACAATCCAAAAGATGTGTCTATTACCTTTAGCTGCGGAGTATTTGATTGTCCACTTGTGAAAACCGTTATCTGTGGACAGTCTTTGATTTCCAAAGTATCTAATGATTGCCACAGAAAATCCTCCATCCCCAAGCAAAATCCCTTGAGTTTTGGAAGGTTAACAAGTTTTATGGATTTCAGAGAACGAAACACAACAACATCAGTAGCTCTAGTGTCAGAATCTTCTGCTTTCTTGACAATTACCTCCATCTTACGGCACCCACTAATTTCAAGCTCATGTAGTTGTAATAGACTGCGAACCATGCCACATGTGAAAACATGTTCAAGAAGTGCACATCCATTAATTAACACTTTTGTAAGGTTTGGAAAGTTCAATGTTGTCCGCCTACTGCTCTTCCATATATACCTCATACCATTAAGCTCTACCAGAGTCACTTCTTTTAGCTTAGGAAATACCACAACTGATTGCTTTTCATTCACATCATCATTTTCCAAATCTACTACTTCAAATATCTCCTTTACCTTCTCGATAGATGACTGGATATACTCAACAGATGATGACCGCCTATACTTTTTCCTGATATGAAGCTTTTCTAGATTCTGCAGATTTATCAATTCATTGCATCGAAAAATAATGCCGCTCTCCAACAAGTTTGTATGCAATTCTCCACTTACTTCAACCAGATTTGAAAAAGACCAAGGGAATTGAAGTAGCTTTATTATATTTGGATTAGAATGCATACTTGAGCTATGGAACTGAATTTTCTAATGAAGAAACACAAACGTAATCATCATCAGGTAGACACACGACAAAAAACAAAATTAATTGCCAAATAATAAAGGAAACAGAGATTAATTGATTTGTTGATGCAATTATGGTAATAACATACCTCATGTGATGCGTTAGATAATGGAAAGTTGAGACCACATTCAAGACTATGCTTGCCAATGCCTGTATGTATGTAGAGGAGCTTTGGAGTCATCGAGCGACCAGATGTGAAAGTCTTCATTTTTGGGCAACCATAGCTCTTAACCTCATCCAATATTGACCATTGGAACTTATTCATCCCCAAGAAGAAACCTTCGACATTTGGTAAATCGGTTAGTGTAAGAGACTTTAGACGGGGAAAGAGAACAGTTTTAGATGCGTGCTGTCCATCATCCTTCACAATCACTTGCATTGCATTACACTCTTCTATGGTCAACTCTTTAAGTTGCTTGAGGCTATCAAGTGTGGAACTTGTAAATACATGTTCCAAAAGGTCACATTCGATAATCCGCAATATCTTTAAGTTGGGCAATTCAAGCAAAGTCATATTTGCAGACCTTGGAATCGTCACTCCAGGAAGTATATCACCAGTTCCATCTCCAACATTAGCACTATCACTACCATTCTTGTTGACCCTTTTTATCTCAAATATCTCCCTTAGTGACCGGCAAGAGTATATTTGCAGGTCTTCAAGCTTTTGTAATTTTCCCACTGCACTGAATGGGATCAGAGTTGCTAATGTCTCACATGTATCGATATTTATCTTTCTGGAATATTGGCATAATGATGGAAAAGCAAAACCCACCTAAGAACATTATGTGATATGAAAAATTAGTGTACACATAATAATTAATGGAATTGACTGCTTCGTGGCAATAATAGTAAATAATAGAACTCAAAACACCTTTTTACAGATATGTATACATGTAAAACGCATTCGATTTTAGAGGTATGACTAATAAATGTACTGCTTTGATAATTTTGGAAGTTTAGTTGAACATGTCAACAATACCAAGATGATAAGCCCCGCAAAGAATTAATTTGTCTAAGCTGTAAAAAGTTTTAAGAAATATTGACTATTGTATAGTATCACTTTCCAATTTTAATAAACTAACCTATCTATATGTTTTTTCATTAAAAACAATTCACAGCCTTGCTTCCTTTAACTGCTCATCGTTACATCCTTCAACTAAAATTCTTTTTTTATTAGTGTCTATTAGATGATAAACAGAATTCATGGTTAATTAAATTTCTAGAACCATAGTAGCGATTATATAATTGTATAGTTGATTAACGTAACTTTTTGCTCTAAGTTGTTTTTGTTTGTTAGTTAAGAATGATTAAGAAACTAATTATCCAAACTAGCGCTATTGATGTTTTTTTGTGTTCTGCTTATTTAGTTGATTAACGTGCGATGTCTATGTTTATCCTTCTGTTTACAATTCATGTTATATTTATCATTTATGATCTACTTTAACAAAAAGATTAGCTGTTCGATCACTAACTGTTGTTGTGTTTATCTATTATTGGTTTGCTAGAAGAAGAGAGGTCGAGTCATATGAGTGCCGTTGCAGGTATGATACGAAATAATGACTTTGGCACAAATTTCTCAGTTCTTTAGTAGTGCAATTATTTTATTTTCAAATTGTTTTTATTATATAATAAATATTACTAACTTAATAATTAGGTAATATAGTAAACTAGTTTTGTTCGAACAACTTTTAATGATATACGAGAATTAAAAATAAAAAATAAAATTAATGAAACATGCAGGATGGACGATTATATATGTACATTAAGAAAATTCATAATTCACTTTCACCCATTGTTCTATTAATACGAGATTCATTTAATTAAAAAAAATGGAATAAATTAAAGTAAAAGGAAATACAAAATGAAAATACTATACAAGAGTCAATATTTTTAAACAATCCACACATTGGTAAATAAGTTTTTCAAAGACAATGAGTTGGTAAAAAACTCCGTGAGGAAGCCTATTTTTATATGTTTAAAGGTTATTATATCGTAATCCCAAATTAGCAATTTGAAATAAACATATTCCTAACATGCGTATTAAAGAACTGCATATATTGACTTGTTATAAGTAGATAAGCATAAGCATATAATTTATTCATTTTATTTTTTCCAAACACTACAGTTTATCTACGTTAAAAAGAGCCCAATAGTTAAATAGTTAAGCAATCCTAAACACGCTCATATATTTTTACGATCATACAAGTGATATTATATTCGTTAAACTTTATTATATGAGTTGAGTTCAATAAACAAATCATTCACTCATTAAAAAAAATAATAACAAAAAAAAAAACAAAAAAAAAAAAAAAAAACAAACTATTTTCCACATTTTTGTTGAAAATAAAATATCTTGCAGACGGTAAATCGTTAAGTGACAAAAAATATACCATCACGATGAGAATTCTTTTATCTTTCAGTTGACGGGCACTTCGATATAATTTTGACAGACATTTTTTTTCGAGTTTTGTTTTAGTGTTAAAATTTGTGTCTGAAAAATCACATGTGATTTGCATGTTAGAAAATATGTGTGATTTCACAAATCACATTATATGATTATAAAATAACAAATAATATGTTATTGTTTCAGACGTAAATTTCAACATAAAATAGTTTGTCGAAAGTATATAGAGAAATGTTTCTCTGTATCAAGATGATTTAATTCTGGCCGTGATGGTATGATTCGTTTCGTATAATAAATAACGGTTTGTGAGATATTTAACTTTTTTTTTTAAAATGATGATTTTGTTTTTATTAAAAAATTGAATAGCCAGAATTGGTTCATCGGGTCTTTTGAGAATTTGAGGTATACATTGAACTTATTTTACATTACATACAATTAGAAATAACACACAAAAAAAAAATAGCATATATCATTTTTATCAAATCATTGTCCCACTCACAATCTTTTCAATAGACCACTTAGTTCAGAAGGAAAAAATAAATAAATAAATAAATAAATAAATAAATAAATAAATAAATAAAAATTAGCATATTAGATGTCATACAATATCTGGAAAAAGTTGTACATAATGAAGAATGGATATTAAAAGACATTAAAGGTCCGTTTAGTTTGTTAAGGGAATTGGATATGGATATAAATTTTGATTTGATGTAAGTTTTAAAAAAAGAAAAAAAAAATAGGAGAGAGAAAATATATAAATGGTACAATATTTTTATTTATATATATATTAAAGAAAAATAATAAAATTTAATTATAAAAGAAATTAAATTGAAATAAGTGGTAAAAATAACTTATGGCCCACTTTTTAGGAAAAGACAAGAAATGCCACCGAAAGAAGTTGTAAAGCTTTTTTTGCATTCAATTCAACCCAATCCGTGGGACCCACATTTGTTAACCCAACCCTCCCTATGGTGTCACATCAAGAGGGTTTGGTCAAACCGTGCAACCCGTTATACATACCGTACAACCGGATGCTGCATTCAATCATTGCAAACCCTCCCAGTTCGGGTTTGGTGTTTTTCATTTTTTTTTAAAATAAAACAAGTTAATTCTCGAAACCCGATTAGCCCGGCCGGGTTTTAAATGATTCGGGTCAACCAAGTTCACGACCAGGTCTTAAAAACCCGATTTTCAAAACATTAATGCAAACTATAATAAATTCCAACGTCACTAAAGCGTTATAATATAACTTTTTTAAAAGAATTCATTAGAATTTGATCCCTCGTCACACTTGATTATCTTGAATAATGCATTGCAAACACGTATCAGGTGAAACATTTTTACAATAATGCAAGGTCATAAAATGTTGGAACTTATGGGTTTTATAAAACAATGTTGTGTATTGTATCTATCCCACATAGATGGGTGAATGAAGTGGATGTGTGTTTATAAGTACTACTCCGCTCAATTGTTTGAAATTCTTTTGAAGGCTTCTTGGAGGGAACAAGTGGATGATTGATTTGGTTCATACTATCTATACTACTTATAATGTATGTTGACACTTACTTCCTATTAATTTTTTAAGATTTCTTAAAATAGATTTTTAAGTAAATACAAGTTAAAAAAACATAATTTACAACTATTTGAAGCACAAATACAACTAAAAAACCAATATTCAAAACATACAATTAATACAATATTTACTTCACCACTTCTTAAAAAATCCAACAATTTAATCACAATGTACAATCTAATCAAGCTACTAAACCAAGCAAATACTAAACAATAAATCGGAGAAACAAACACACAATATTCAATCCAACTCCAAATCAATCACCCTCACCTACCTGGTTCGAACAAGAACACTAACGAGAAAAAAAAATCACCATGGTCGTTGTGTGATCTAAACAGCGTACCCGAGACACATCATAGATCCTTTTAGAAGTATACACTTCTTGTCTCATATCCAAAAACATTAAAGATAGAACAAAAAGAAAACGTGTTGTTTCATTATTCTTTCTTTCGATTCAGCGAAAAACACAAGGACAAGAACAAAACGAAACCTCTTTCAAGATCTTGAAACTGTGCACTTCATTTGCTTCGAAAATAGAGGGTGATTGTGGTTCGGTTAGCAAAAAGAAACAAAGGTGTTTGTTGTTTATCATTTGGATTTCGAAGGAATTATTGTGAATTGATTGTTGAGAAAAGAACAAGGGAATAAATTTGATTTTTTCACTAGATCTGAGTTTGGTAGGAGTGTAGCATGGTTGTGGTTCAGTTAATTTGCAAAAAGAAACAAAGGTGTTTGTTGTTTATCATTTGGATTTCGAAGGAATTATTGTGAATTGATTGTTGAGAAAAGAACAAGGGAATAAATTTTATTTTTTCACCAGATCTAAGTTTGGTAGGAGTGTAGCATGGTTGCGGATTTTTATTTATTTATTTATATATTTATTTATTTATTTAGTATGGCTACGTTTAGGATACGTAGCGTAAGAGAATAATTAGGGATTAATATAGGGTGAAGTTTAGTGTATTAGTGGCTTGGCTTTTATCAAATTAGGTTAGCACATTGGGCTGTCATTGGACTTTTAAATTCGAAAATATTGGATAGCAAAAGGGTTTTGAAAATGAAAACCTATAAGCTTGGTTTCGGTTTATTAATGTTTGTTTTTTGCGGTTTCAGATTGAGCAGATCGGCTTGGTGTTTCGATTTCACATATCTTTTGAACAGCCTTATCTATAAAGCGTAACTTTATATATATATATATATATATATATATATATATATATATATATATATATATATATATATATATATATATATATATATATATATATATATATATATATATATATAAGGGTGATCACGGTCCAAAAACCGGACCGGACCGACCAAGACCGAGACCGGACAGAATGTGGTCGGTCCGGTCCAATTAGGCAAGATTTGACAAGTTTTTTCGGGTTTTTGGTCGGTCCGGACCGGACCGGACCGAGGACCGAATTAGCCAAAAAGCTTAGACCGAGGACCGGACTGAATGTGGTCGGTCCGGTCCGGTCCAGTCCGGTCCGGTCGGTTTTGTCGGTCGGTCCGGTCCATCCGGTCCGTTTGCTCAGCCCTATATATATATATATATATATATATATATATATATATATATATATATATATATATATATATATCATGTAGTCATTTTGAACAACGAAAAAAATGTTGCTTACTAAAAATATTTATTATTATAATTGTATAAATTAAAAAACATTGTCAATGGTTATAGAGTTGAAATATACGACATGAAATTCTTGACATTTGTACATTTATTGTAAAAAAATTGTAATAAATTAAAATATGTAATTCACCGGAAATTAAAATACGTAAAAATATTGTGAAAAAACATATAAATAAAAAACATTTGTTCGACACAAAATTTAATCACAGGGTAGCCGCCGCCACATCGCGCGTGTACCCTGCTAGTATTTATAATATATATTAAATTAATCAAAGACTAAGCACTTAGCACTTTATAAACAAATAGTGTAGGATTTTTATAATTTAAGCATACAAAAAAATACACAAAAGTACTCAGAGACTCACAAAAAGATACAAACAAATATATTTTTATGTGTTTCTTTGAGTTTTTTTTATGAAATCATAATACTATTGATGTGCTTAACTTTTGTACTAGGACACAAATTAAAAAACTCAAACAAATATTAAATACATAAATAAAAAGGGACAATAGGGACAGACTAACCGTACGAATGCATGTGCGTATTTACGTTACAATAATGTTGTCAAACTAGATTCATGATAAGCTTCAAGTTCACCACCTCAATGATGCTATACTAAAGCGTAAAACCAGTAGAACTAACTTACAACCAATCCCTTTATACCACATCATTCTCCCACTTTTTCCTTCACTCACTCATTTTTTGTTGGCATCACACCACACACCCTTCACTCACTTCCAACGGTCCAATTTTGGGTCTCCAACATTCGAATTCTTTTCTTCCTTCGTGCGGTAAACTTCCCCGCAAAAAGCCTCCCCCGTGCGGTAAAATTGGGTCGGCAGCGGTGTTCTCGCACGGAAACCACCCCCTACCGTGCCTCCCCGCATGTGTTGCCAACCCCGATAGGCTTCAAGATCACCACCCCAATGATGCTTTACTGAAGCGTAAACGTTTGAGCACTGATTGGCATGCTTAACCGGTATGCCTAATTATATGTCTAAACCTATGTGTCAAGATCCTGTTGGTGGACAGCAGGGGACTCACTTCTTCACAAACCAATAACTTATTGACACATCCATTTAGGCACATAATTAGTCATATTTTTAGGCATCCCAATCATTTTTCTAAACGATTTTGCTAATTTATAGGTTGGTTTTTTTTTTTTTTTTTTTACTAATTTATAGGGTTTTTTTTTTTTTTTTTTTTTTTTTTTTTAAATAAAAAATAAAAAAAACCTATAAATTAGCAAAAACGTTCATGACATCTATGTTTTTTAAATCTTGATTTTTTTTTTTAAATAATCTGGAATTTTATATATATATATATATATATATATATATATATATATATATATATATATATATATATATATATATATATATATATATATATTTTTGGGGACTAATGGTGTAACTAAATAGGACTAACGGTGTAACGTTTGGGGACTAACGGTGTAATGTTTGGAGACTAACGGTGTAACGCTGGTAAATAGGACTAAATAGGACTAACGGTGTAACGTTTGGGGACTAACGGTGTAACGCTGGTAAATAAGACTAAAATATGATCATGTACGCGAGATATGAGACAGTTTAGGGATCAAAGGTGTAACTTTTAAAGTTAGGTAACCTGGTAACCTGCTGACAGCAGGTCATATTGCGTAGATCGACGATTTTTTGAAAATATGTTGCGTACGTTTGACACTTTACTAAGTACGTTGCGTACTTGTGTTTATTTGTAGAAATATGTTGCGTATCCTTAGCTTTACCCCTGTTATTTAACGGCGTAAGTTTAGAATGTTCGCCTAATATGACATTTCTGAAAGTAACTAGTAGTTCATTTTAGCTTTTACCCTTAAACAATTGTATAAGAAAATATTAATCATCTAAAATTAATAATGTTTAATAAATAACGAAATTCAAGACAAAGTGAATTTCAACGGTTTTTGCTCTGTTTTGGATAGCTTGAGGTAACCAAACTCCTCCTTAGTTTTCGTAAGTCTGAAAAATAACATGGGTTTAAACAAATACAATACTACAGTAAATAAAAATATGACCAATTATATTTATCAAGGTTATAAATGGCGTGAGCCGTGGCGTGCTGGCATGACCACGTCTAATGTCTTACGAGCAATGACGAAGTCATGGCGTTCTTTAAGGTGTGACTAAGGCAGCAAAAAATTATTTATAGTTTTATCTTTTATGTTATAGTAGTATCATATTTCATATACATTTATACTACTATATTAGACAATTTATACTACTATATTAGACATTTAGGCTAATACTTATTTTATATTTACCATGCCCATATACGAAATAGCCCAAATTCCAAATACTTGTTCAAAAAGGCTCGCCACGCCTTACCAAAAGGCGCACATTTTCACGCCTTTTCCATACCACGCCAAGAGGAGCCGCCATGGTCCATTTCGTGACGGCAAAACCACGCCTCGCACCTTGGTGACGCCTTTCGACATCTTGACGCGCCTTTTAAAACACTAATATTTATATCTTTAGATAAACAAATACAATACTACAGTAAATAAAAATAAAAAGAGACAATAGGGACAGGCTAACCGTACGAATCCATGTGCGTAGGTACGTTACAATAATGTTGTCATTTGAATTAAGTTACAAGGTTTTCCCTTCGAGTTTTGGTAGTTCGCCAAATTAGCCCTTCAACTTGATAAATAGTTATATAGGCTATTTTTATTCGGTGAGTAAATTATTAAGTTGGATTTATTCGCGATATTAGCCCTTCAACCGGACAAATGCTCGACCATTTAACATATTGATGTGGATCACCTTAAGATGCTTTTGGATTAATTAATCTAAGTGAATATTTAATGCGTAGGCTGATCGAAGGTGTGCTTGACAATTTATATAGGCGTCGTCAGGGATGGAGTCAAGGGGGTGCCCGCGGGTGCACGTGCACCCCATGGATTTTTTCGGTATAGTGCTAATTTTTTTAAAAATTATCGATTTTACCTAAATGTATCTTAAATGCACCCGGTGCATTAAATGTGTTTCTAGTATTATTTAGTTCGTATACTTTAAATATAAAATTTTGAAAACACCCAAAGATAAAACAAGTTTAATAAATTCAAGCACAAAAACCCAAAGATGAAATAGGTTTATTAATGAAACAAGTTTATTCATCATCCTAACAATTTACAAAATCCAAAATTTAACCAACACACAAAGATGAAACAGGTTCGTAAGTCGTAACATATACCTTTCATTTGTTTATTATGTCTTTTAAAGTTTTCATCTTTTGATTTTTTATGAAATATTGACTAATTTAAAATCATTTCAGTTTGGTTAATGTGGGTTGTTCGGGTAAATTAGAGTTGTATTAGGTTTCTTTAATTTTGTTTATACATACTGTTAACATAAACTGATTTGAATTTGGTTAATATGGATTGTTTGGGCATGTTGAATAAGTGTTCGGCTTTATTTGAATTTGGTTTATGCATATTGTTACGCTAAATTGAAGGTGACGATTCTTAAAGTGTGGTCATTTGGATTAGCAAACATTTTTTTTTACAGACAAACGGTAGAAAACGCATAAAATAAATTCATCAATTTCCATCTCGAATTAAAATCGTAATACTTTTAAAAACTAAAATTTCCTTTTTATTACACATGGCGTTAGTAGAAACAAAACAAGAAAATAACGAGGAGGCTGAAGATAATGAGGGTGCTATCATTTGGGCCATATTTGGAGTCTATATTTTAGATATCTAATGTTATTAAACACAAGTCACTCGAAAAGAACAAATAAGCTACTTACCAATTTGAGCTTTACATTTCCTCAACGACACATGCTATAACCTGACGCAACATTATTTATTATAAAAAGTTAACATGCCATGAGCATTCACATTGAATTGATCTTACACCAACTCTAGCTTTATTAGCAAGGTGGTTAATTTTTTACACAACACATTGTCAGAACACGGAAATCAATGATTCTTCACACCGTAAGCTACTTCTTTAGCAAAACTGCCCGCCGCGAAGCGCGGGTTATCCACCAATTTTATGCAAATTTTAGTTGAAAACCAACCAAAAAGATAAATACACACATGGCATCATAAATTGGTTAGTGATGGCCCAATTGAATGACACCCCATCAATTTTCTACAGAAATTCATTCACCACAAACAACAGATGTTGGAACTCATTAAATTCTATTTATATTAGTTGAATAAATGAAAATTACAAGCAATATTACTTATTTAGTATTCTTGACGTCAAATTACATACAAAAATAATGCATCACTAAATTTCAGGTATAAACTCGTTGTTTCCTCAGAACTGCAATCCCTGTAGGAGAATAGAAGTATTAATTAATAGGGTGATTCAAACCCCTGATTATGATAAACATGTAAATATCTCACAGAGATCACATACCTCTTGTTGTTTGGCCTTTATAAAGGATGTTGGGTCTTCTGTTGCGTAACACAATCCAAAAGATGTGTCTATTACCTTCAGTTGTGGAGTAGTTGACTGCCCACACGTGAAAACCGTTATCTGTGGACAGTTTTTGATTGACAAAGTATCTAATGATTGCCATAGAAAATCCTCCATCCCCAAGCAAAATCCCTTGAGATTTGGAAGGTCACGAAGTTTTATGGATTTCAGAGAACGAAACACAACAACATCAGTAGCTCTAGTGTCAGAATCTTCTGCTTTCTTGACAATTACCTCCATATTACGACACCTACTAATTTCAAGCTCATGTAGCTGTAATAGACTGCAAATCATGCAACATGTGAAAACATGTTCAAGAAGCGGACATCCATTAATTAACACTTTTGTAAGGTTTGGAAAGTTCAATGTTATCCACCTACTGCTCTTCCATATATACCTCAAACTATCAAGGCCTTCCAGAGTCACTTCTTTTAGCTTTGGAAATACCACAACAGATTGCTTTTCATTCGCATCATCATTTTCCAAATCTACTACTTCAAATATTTCTTTTACTTTCTCGAAAGATGGCTGCCAATACTTAATATGAAGCTTTTCTAGATTCTGCAGATTTTTCAATTCGTTGCATCGAAAAATAATTCCGTTCTTCAACAAGTTTGATGCTCCATTTACTTCAACTAGATTAGAAAAATTCCAAGGGAACTGAATTTCCTAATGAAGAAACACAAACGTAATCATCGTCAGGTAGACACACGACAAAAAAAAAAAAAAAAAAAAAAAAAAAAATTAATTGCCAAATAATAAAGGAAACAGAGATTAATTGATTTGTTGATGCAATTATAGTAATAACATACTTCATGTGATGCATTGGACAATGGAAAGTTGAGACCACATTCAAGACTATGCTTGCCAATGCCTCTATGTATGTAGAGGAGCTTTGGAGTAATCGAGCGACCAGATGTGAAAGTCTTCATTTTTGGGCAACCATAGATTTTAACCTCATCCAATATTGACCATTGGAACTTATTCATCCCCAAGAAGAAACCTTCGACATTTGGTAAATCGGCTAGTGTAAGAGACTTTAGACGGGGAAAGAGAACAATTTTAGAATTATGCTGTCCGTCTTCCTTCACAATCACTTGCATTGCATTGCACTCTTGTATGGTCAACTCTTTAAGTTGCTTGAGGCTATCAAGTGTGGAACTTGTAAATACATGTTCCAAAAGGTCACATTTGATAATCTGCAATATCTTTAAGTTGGGCAATTCAAGCAAAGTCATATTTGCGGACCTTGTAATCGTCAATCCTGAAAGTACATCACCAATTCCATCCCCAACATTAGCACTATCACTACCATTCTTGTTGACCCTTTCAATCTCAAATATCTCCTTTAGTGACTGGCAAGAGGATATTTTTAGCTCTTCAAGCTTTTGTAATTTTCCCACTGCACTGAATGGGATCAGGGTTGCTAACGTCCCACATGCGATGATCTCTATCTTTTTGGAATATTGGCATAATGATGGAGAAGCAAAATCCACCTGAGAACATTATGTGATATGAAAAATTAGTGTACACATCTATATCTATACTATTTATAAAGGGTAAATGGTCAAAAAGTCAAGAAGTGAAAAGTGAAAAACTTAAATTAATGTTTTGCCTAAATTACCCTTAATTAATGCATTTAACACTCCTTAATACCTCTCATTTAAAACTTAATCAAAACTTAAATGAAAATATGGAAACTTACATTACACATTCAATTTTTTTGTCAACTTAAAAACATGGAAAGTTAAATTAATAATTAATAAATGAAAACATAAAAATGCAATGTTTTGAAAACCGGGTACGAAATCGACCCGGTCGAGTCACCGGGCGCCGGGTCAACCGGTTCGACCGCCGGGTCAACCCGGTTTTCAATTTATTATTGTTTTATTTTTTTGACCGGGTCAACCGGTTCGGCCGCCGGGTCAACCGGTACGACCACCGGGTCAATCCGGGTTTTTATTAAATTCTTTTGAAAAATGAAACTCGGCCGGGTTTCGAGACCGGGTTGACCTGGGTCACTCAAAACTCGGCGGGTCACACCGGTTAACCCGGTTTTAGAAACCCGGGTTGTTTTAACCTGTTTTTTCGGCCGGAACCGGTCGAACCGGTTAACCCGGCCGAGTCGACCCGGGTTTCAAAACCTTGTAAAAATGTAAAATTGTTTTGTCAACTTAAGAATGAATACACACGTATATAAAAATAAACTTTTAAATACTAGATGAGTAGCCGTACATAGAAACAGAATTTTATAGCGGCAGATAGTTATAGTGATAATTTGGTTACACAAAACGTTACACAAACCACTTAACCAAAATATCATTATAATTAAATGCCGCTATAAAAACCCGTTGCTATGCACGGGTACTCGTCTAGTAATAATTAATGGAATTGACTGCTTCGTGGCAATAATAGTAAATAATAGAACTCAAAACACCTTTTTACAGATATGTATACATGTAAAACGCATTTGATTTTAGAGGTATGACCAATAAATGTACTATTGCTTTGATAATTTTGGAAGTTTAGTTGAACATGTCAACAATACCAAGATGATAAGCCCCGCAAAGAATTAATTTGTCTAAGCTGTAAAAAGTTTTAAGAAATATTGACTATTGTATAGTATCACTTTCCAATTTTAATAAACTAACCTATCTGTGTTTTTTCATTAAAAACAATTCACAGCCTTGCTTCCTTTAACTGCTCATCGTTACATCCTTCAACTAAATTTCTTTTCTAATTCTTTTTTTATTAGTGTCTATTAGATGATAAACAGAATTCATGGTTAATTAAATTTCTAGAATTTGTGTTTGGTTGATGCTATTTGCCACATATTGTATTTCTGGAACCATAGTAGCGATCTTTATTATATAATTGTATAGTTGATTAACGTAACTTTTTGCTCTAAGTTGTTTTTGTTTGTTAGTTAAGATTAAGAAACTAATTATCCAAACTAGCGCTATTGATGTTTTTGTGTGTTCTGCTTATTTAGTTGATTAACGCGCGATGTCTATGTTTATCCTTCTGTTTACAATTCATGTTATATTTATTATTTATGATCTACTTTAACAAAAAGATTAGCTGTTCGATCACTAACTGTTGTTGTGTTTATCTATTACAGAGTATTATATTTTGAACGGTCTTATCCATGCATACTTATTGGTTTGCTAGAAGAAGAGAGGTCGAGTCATATGAGTGTCGTTGCAGGTATGATATGAAATAATGACTTTGGCACGAATTTCTCAGTTCTTTAGTAGTGCAATTATTTTATTTTCAAATTGTTTTTATTATATAATAAATATTACTAACTTAATAATTAGGTAATATATTAAACTAGTTTTGTTCGAACAACTTTTAATGATATACGAGAATTAAAAATAAAATTAATGAAACATGCAGGATGGACGATTATATATGTACATTAAGATAATTCATAATTCACTTTCACCCATTGTTCTATTAATACGAGATTCATTTAATTAAAAGAAATGGAATAAATTAAAGTAAAAGGAAATACAAAATGAAAATACTATACAAGAGTCAATATTTTTAAACAATCCACACATTGGTAAATAAGTTTTTCAAAGACAATGAGTTGGTAAAAAACTCCGTGAGGAAGCCTATTTTTATATGTTTAATGGTTATTATATCGTAATCCCAAATTAGCAATTTGAAATAAACATATTCCTAACATGCGTATTAAATAACTGCATATATTGACTTGTTATAAGTAGATAAGCATAAGCATATAATTTATTCATTTTATTTGTTCCAAACACCACAGTTTATCTACATTAAAAAGAGCCCAATAGTTAAATAGTTAAGCAATCCTAAACACGCTCATATATTTTTAAAATCATACAAGTGATATTATATTCGTTAAACTTTATTATATGAGTTGAGTTCAATAAATAAATCATTCACTCATTTTTTTTAAAAAAAAAAGCAAAAAAAAAAAAAAAAAAAAAAAAAAAAAAAAAAAAAAACAAACTATTTTCCACATTTTTGTTGAAAATAAAATATCTTGCAAACGGTAAATCGTTAAGCGACAAAAAATATACTATCACGATGAGAATTCTTTTATCTTTCCGTTGACGGTCATTTCGATATAATTTTGACGGATCTTTTTTTTCGAGTTTTATTTTAGTGTTAAAATTTGTGTCTGAAAAATCACATGTGATTTGCATGTTAGAAAATATGTGTGATTTCACAAATCACATTATATGATTATAAAATAACAAATAATATGTTATTATTTCAGACGTAAATTTCAACATAAAAAAAGTCATAAAATAGTTTGTCGAAAGTATATAGAGAAATGTTTCTCTGTATCAAGATGATTTAATTCTGGCCGTGATGGTATGATTCGTTTCGTATAACGAATAACGGTTTGTGAGATATTTAATTTTTTTTTAAATGATGATTTTGCTTTTATTAAAAAATTGAATAGCCAGAATTGGTTCATCGGGTCTTTAGAGAATTTGAGGTATACATTGAACTTATTTTACATTACATACAATTAGAAATAACACACAAAAAAAATAAATTAGCATATATCATTTTTATCAAATCATTGTCCCACTCACAATCTTTTCAATAGACCACTTAGTTCAGAAGGAAAAAAAAATAAAAAATAAAAAGTAAATAAAAAAAATTAACATATTAGATGTCATATAATATCTGAAAAAGGTTGTACATTATGAAGAATGGATATTAAAATAAATTAAAGGTCCATTTAGTTTGTTAAGGGAATTAGATATGGACATAAATTTGGATTTTGATTTTGATTTGATGTAAGTTTAAAAAAAAAAAAAAAATAGAAGAGAGAAAATATATAAATGGTACAATATTTTTATTTATATGTATATTAAAAAAAATAATTAAATTTAATTATAAAAGAAATTAAATTGAAATAAGTGGTAAAAATAACTTATGGCCCACTTTTTAGGAAAAGACAAGAAATGCCACCGAAAGAAGTTGTAAAGCTTTTTTTGCATTCAATTCAACCCAATCCGTGCGACCCACATTTGTATATCAAAACCGTTGACCAAACGCACCAAAAAAATAGTTGACTATGCATAGGATTAGGATATATTAAAAGAAAGGAAAATGATTGGCATGCCTAAATAGCATGACTAATTTTATGCCTAATCCACTCAATATATGACAAGTGGAGCATGATGTTTCTCTCTCTTCATGATATCTTTTGATTATTCCAAGTGTGATCATCTAATTGTTAGGCATGAAGTTTGGCATGCCAATTAGGCATGCCAATCACTACTCTGAAAGAAAAACATACCTTAAAGTGATCATGAATAGAATTCGTACTTGAAGTAGTATTGGAGTTACCACCATCAATAAGCTTTAGGTGTGGTAGATATGCAAGACCGAGATAGTCAAAACGGGGTAAGAAAGTAGTGTTTGTTTGGGAAGATGTAGCTATTTCTTCATATTCGTCATCTCTATTTGAAACAACTTCTTCAATAGCATCACAAACAGCTATTTCAATTTGCTCTAAGCTTGAAAGAAGTTTAATCATGCAAGGTGAGAGCAAATACTTTATGTTTTTGCACCCCAAAAGACGTATGGTTTTCAGGTTCTGGAAAGAGGATTTATGTTGTGTCGTAGAACATAAAAATTTATTCCAATTACACTTCCACACATAATTCATCTTCTCCATCTCCTCTAACTCTATGAACTCCAAGTAGGGAAGGAGCGGTGATTGTTGATTATCCCTTTGACTTGTTGCTAAATCTTTACTGGTTGCACTCTCTATCTCAAACGCCACCTCAACATCAGTACGGCTGCTTATAATAAGGCGTCTGAGGTGATGAAACGTAGATAAGACATGAAATGGAATTGCAACATTAACATCCGGAATAATATCATCAACTTGTAATATCTCTCCCCTGTTTATATCATTCATCTGCACCTATCATTACATAAAACAAATGTGAGATGTGGAATTCTTTCTATAAGTTGAAACTGAAAGTAGGAATAAGAAAGACATTACATACCTCGTGACTCCTTTCAACTGATCTATTGAAATCCACATTATTAATTTCAAGTTCATCAAGTGCACCCAAATCTAACCTAGCGAAGGTAGGTGTAAACAAATTTCTGAAGCTTTTACAGCCAAGAGTCTGTATTCTTTCAACTGCTTGGAAGCCACGTATGATGACATCAGGATTACTTACACCTTTCAACCTCCACACCTCTCTAATCTCCCCTGAGTTAATTATTTTAATGTTTCTCAAGCTGCTACAACCCTCCTCAATCTCACCAACACATCCCACGTCAATATTGAATAAAAATTCAATGGAACCACAATCTTCAACACGGAGATCAATAAGATGATGCAACAACGGCATCGGATTGCTCGGAAAAATATTCACAAGATTATCACATTTACTCACTTCAATTTCTCTCAGTATGCAACTGTCAACTTCCCCGCTGCTGCAAAATTGATAAGGCCATATATTTTGCAATGCCTCCATCTTAGAAACTCTCAGTGTCTCCAACCTAGGTATCACAACCTGCACAACATATAGGCCTAGCTTGTTAATTCATCAATACATCCGTGCAACTAAGATACATATATTGACAGTTATATGTGTGACTTTAGTTAATATTTCAACATACACATATTACCTCTTTGCTTAAGAAAGGTTGAATTGCAGAACTAGACAAAGAAGATGTTGATGACTTATTCTCGGGATAAATGCTCGTGAATTTTGGAAGGCCGTCAAGTATCAACTCTACTAACTGAGGTAGCTCAACCGAACTAATAGTTTTGCAGAAACCTTCCAACATTGGTAGATCAGACAAATACAAATACTTTAGCTGTTGAAACTTGATTACCCCTTGTTCACCATATGCTACTCCTTCCATAACATGGCACTTCATAATTTTGAGTCGCTCAAGCTTCACCAAACCATTAGCTACTGGGACTGTGAAAAGGTATTTCATGTCGGCACACTTGAAAATTTGAAGCTCTCTTAAATTACAAAACGTTTCTTCAGTAGGACACACAGATGCCACTAAAAGTTCGACAAGATCATTCGTACCATTCGCTTCTAAAAAAAGCACCTCTGTTTTTGGAAACAACTCATTCAATCTAGATTCCATCAGTTCATCTTTAGTAGTGATCAATTTCAACGTGTTTTCGAATGAGTGCATACTTTTACTGTTTTCTTTTGAATACTCCATCTTACCAACAGATCCTACGGAGATCCTGAATCTTTCGAGTTTCTTAAACGACATATTCTTCGGCTGAGCCTTGTTTTCAAAGAATTCAATCTCTAATGCAGAAAGATTCCTTGAGCACTGTGCCAATTCATTAAAGTTGGCATCCGTGAAATTAATACGCTTTCCATGGGAAACCCTCATATAAAGCTCCTCAAGCTTCACCAGACTTTTAAAAACACCTTCATCAATATGAAGATCGACACAACCTGTCAAATCCAATTGCTTTAGCTCCTTCAAATTCCCAATTGTGCCTGGTAATTTTCGAATGCCACAATTTGCAAAGCTTAAAACTTCCAAATTCCAAAGATCTCCGATAGAAGAGCAATCAAACATCAACAGGCATTGATGGAGAATGAGCGTTCGAAGATTGGTGGAGCATTGAAGTGATCTTGGAAGCAAGGGGTACTCCATCTTCTCATAGACTATAACTTCAAGATTTTCCATTTCTTCATAGAAATCTTCAGGAAACTTAAGTGTTCTATCTCCACCCATAAGTCTCAGAAGTGTTAGGTTCGGGTATTTTAATTCTTTTGGAAACTCAGTCATACCCATGCAGGTCAAGGAAATTTTTTGGCAAGACCTGCTCATCTCAGCCCTACTCCACCTCGAAATATCACCATGGTTAATGATCCACGGATGGTCACCTTTAGAAACTTCTCCTACCACAAAAGCAAGAACAAGATCGTGCATTTTGACACACTCGAGGTAATCACTATCAATCAATAAATTTGCCTCTTTGAGATTCTGTACATATGTTTTTGTCCTGTCTCTAGCCTCACCCAAAGTAGGAACGCCCTTCAACAATTTAAGCCCCCATGCATATCTTGTCAGATCCTCAATCGGAATATTAAAGTCATCCGGAAACAAGCCACAAAGCAGAAAAATCGCTTTAACTTCCTCTTCTCGTATACAAGTGTAGCTAATTTCAATAATTTCTTGCACATCTTTATCAAGATCATTATTCTTCAAACGGTTAAGTGTATTTCTCCATGCAAAAACTTTTTGAGATTGAAGTGTTGTTGCAATGAGTTTGATGGCTAGGGGCAAAAATCCACATCTTTTCACAATTTTATTCCCTATCTCATTGAACCCAGGATCAGACTCTTTTCTTGTGATTTCCCAAAAGAAATTCTTTGCTTCGGACTCCTCCATCACATCCACTCTAACTACTTTAACATCCGAATTAGCCTCTACTGCAATTTGTTTGCAAACAGTTTCATTTCGTGACGTTAGCAACAATTTGAAGCCGGTTGGCAAAGGGCTTAATCCAATATCCTTGAGTTTGACCATCTCCCATACATCATCCAATATTACTAGAACCTTTGTACCTTTTTGGGACATCTTTTCAAATGTAATACGAAGACGGTCTGCCCTTGTTTCTTTACTCTTATCAGTTAAATTTAGTCCTATATATTTTGCTACGGTTTCTTGAATTGAAAACGTGTTAACCTTCTGCCCAATAACCTCCTTCACAATCCAATTAAACACATTCTTATCTGCGACAGTCTTTTTCAGCTGTTCCATCATTGTGGTTTTTCCAACACTGCCCATTCCGCATAGCGCTATCACTTGCATCTTGTGATCTTGTTGAAGGAACCTGAGTGCATCTTCAAAAATCTTCTCTCGCGATTTGAAGTAATTTTTGGCATCACCATTTGACGGTACAGAAGTTGGTCCTTTTTTAAAACTCACTTTTCCAAGAGGTTTTGGGGTATTGCTCCATTTTATTCGAGTATTTTCCTCAATTAGACGTTTAATCTCCTCAGTGGTCTTGAATGCATTTCTTCCTGCTTGGTACCTCCTCTTGACATTAAAACAGCCATTGTAGTTACTTGAAACTCTTTCAGCATCTTCCTTAATCTTTTCGACTTCTTCCAACCAACCTGGTACCCGAGTAGGTATCTCCAGTTGACTTGTATTGGGTGCTTCCATGAGCTTTCTGACATCAGCGCTTTTACCATCCAATTCCTTCAATCTAGTATGCATGTTCCTAACGTTGTTTGTGGAGGAAAAGATATAGCCCAAATGTTTCTTGACAGGCTTCATCAATGATTCAACAACAGGACCAATGATTGCGGTTACAAATTCCATTACTCGGAATTTTAGCTTTTAGTGAGACCTACAAACAACACACACACAAAAATACTGTAACTAGTATTCATCCAAGCTTTCATAATTTCAGTATTAGCTGATAGAAACTGACCTATCTTTTCTTTCAAATTATCAATTTTAACTATCACGTAACTTTATTTTTTCAAACTGACCTAATGATGCCTTTCCTCTATCCTACTTTGATCACTGTGATGGCAGGTTGAGTGGTCTTGGTGGGAAGGGGGAGGGAAATGTAGCTAGATGGTATGGTGCAAAGTTAAGTGGTGAATTCAGTTTGTTGTATGGAAGCTGATTTGAATTGGCAGAATGCTTTACTGAAACTGCTATGGATTGTTGATTTCTATGAGAGATTAGTATTGTCTGAGATTCTTAGTTTTATCAGACATCTATTGAATGTATTGTTCTGTATAGTACCTGATTTGGGGACTGTCCAAATGAGTTTCTTCTATTCTTATGTTTTTAATATCAATATAAGGTTGGTAGCTATAGGAGTCCAAATGTTTTTAATATTCTCAAACTCAACAATATTATAATTTATAAAGCAAAACAAAGCAAATATAGATACCGCTATAGGGTTCTACTAAAAACACCAAAAAGATTTTGAATATTGATAATCGTGCTGTCTTTTGTTCTGGTAATATGCAAACTTATAAAAAGTGATGATGAACAATGTTTTGAAAACCGGGTTCGAAATCGACCCGGTCGAGTCACCGGGCACCGGGTCAACCGGTTCGACCGGTTGGACCGCCGGGTCAACCCGGTTTTCAATTTATTATTTTTTTGTTCTTTTGACCGGGTCAACCGGTTCGACCGCCGGGTCGACCACCGGGTCAACCCGGGTTTTTATTAAAATTTTTTGAAAAAATGAAACCCGGCCGGGTTTCGAGAACCGGGTTGACCCGGGTCACTCAAAACCCGGCGTGTCAAACCGGTTAACCCGGTTTTAGAAACCCGGGTTGTTTTGACTCCTTTTTTTGGCCGGAACCGGTCGAACCGGTTAACCCGGCCGGGTCGACCCGGGTTTCAAAACCTTGATGATGAAGATATTTCGTTTACTTTTCTCAATGCCATTAATTTCCTTATCTACGTTTTATTATTTATCAACTTCCAACTAAAATATAAATAAATCAATCATACACAATAACAATTCCTTCAAAATGTATTTAAACTTGAAGTAAAGAAGATACGATATGACAACTAATTTAAACTTGAGGGATGTATGATGGCCAAATTTACTAGGGGGGGGGGGGGGGGGGAGAACCGAGAATGTAAATCGGGGCAATGAAAAAACCACATGAATGTATTTTGTACTTTACTCTTACATCAATATCCTTTAAAATTTTAAAAATACTCAAAAATATACAAACTACCAACTTAATTGGTTTTGATATTTTTTTTACTGTTATACAAAATACTCATGGAGGAAACGTCGGAGGCTGCACTACGAGTTTTTCGCTTTGGTCGAGTCCACCACAATCAGAACCACATGAGACAATTGTGACTCCTCATGTGAATGGTAGCTATTATATTAAAGCGACACTACACGAAGATTGCCCATTACCGTTAACTCATCTACTTTGGATTACATATAAAAGTGAAAATGCATCTGGATGCGAGGACATATATATTAGTCGTCAAAATGTATTTCGCGAATATAAGTATCATATTTTAAAAAATATTGACTTAACAATGTAATTATGTAACGTTCTTTATATTTTGTTTCTAATTATTTATTATCAATAAAAATTGCAGTATTTGTTCACTTTTATATAAGTGGTTATATGTATATATGACATATGTATATGACAAAAGTAAATAAGAACTATAAAAATAAACAAGTAAGAAAAGAGAAAAAGAAAATTATAAAAATAAACAATGATTAACTAATAATAACTAAAAGATAAAAGTAGAAAAAAAAACAAGTCAATTATTTGATTTTGGTGAAACAAGTGAATGATTAGTCATTAGTATAATCATTTGGTGCATTAAATAAGTTAATAGTTTTATTTCAGTGTAACAAGTTAAAAATTAGTTAATTATTTTGGTATATTTAGACTCACCCCCGCTATATACTACGTATAGACATATTCATCAATCATTTACTTATCATTCAATGACATTAATTTCACCCAACTATCGGCAAACTAATTGGGTATTGGTCAAAGGGAACACGAGGACCAAAGGAAGAACAAATTGATGAAAATAACGTTAACGTTCACATTTGAACTTGCTCCACACTCTTAACAGTGATATTTCTTTTTTCTTTCTTTGGGGTAAAAGATCGGCCCCCGGATAAATATATATAAAAACAGATAACCAAAAAACTTTTACATGATTACAACTCCCATCATATCCTAAGTGAAACTAGATTCAAGGTAAGCCTTAAAATCACAAGCTTAATGATCCTAAACAAAAACGTAAAACAAGTAGAGTTAACCCTAACATCATAGACCTGATAAATTAGCAAAATTTTGGCTTCTTTATTTTCCAAATGTTTATGACATCCATATTATCTTTTAATGGCTTCAACTATATATAGTGTTCATCTAATATGACATTTCTGAACGTATGTAGTTCAATTATAGCTTTTACCACTAAACATACGTATAGTTGATCGACAAGAGAGTTCTAGGGGGCATATAAACAGGAGTTGAATATATTATGTAAAAAGGTTAATCCTCCAAAAATCATAATCCACTACTTGTTTGGTAGCAAAACAACTATGATCATCACATGCTTTGATCAGAATACAGATTTTAAGTAATAGATAGTTTGTATAAAACTTAAACGAAATGGTACCTTGCTCTACTCTCTGAGTGTGCAGCTGTTTTGTAAAAGATGTTTGTTTATGTGAATAATACGTAGTAATATACTAATATGATTTAAACTGTGAAAAAAGAAAGGTATATTTGTTATTTCATTTTCTTTTAAAGTAATTGTTGCTGCGTTTTGAAAATGGCTCATGCTTTTAAAGATAAATATGATTTCATATTTCTATAACATCTTTTAACGGTTTGCCGGTTTTTAATAACTCTTTTATACTAGTTGGATACCCGCGCACAGCTGCGGCGATAAATATAGTTATATTATAAAAATATTAAATGATTTGCTAGCCCAACTATCCCCGAAATTCCCTACCCGCTTATTGAATTTGTTTCATAATACTCCGAATGTATATAGGTTAATTGTATCTGTTTGCTTGGTTTATGTAGCTTTCCTATGACATCATTATTTCCGCATATACAAAAACACTCGCAATCTCTTACCCGTCAAATACTACCCAAAAAGTATATGATTTTGACAAATCAAGATTGTATTTGTTGAAATAAAAGTTAAAGTTGCAAAAATTTAAATAAAAATAAAATAAACCCACAAAAAATGTAAAAACTAAAAACTTATAAAAAATATATCAAAATGGATGTTGGATTAAAGAGCACAAAATTTTAGAAAATATAGTGAAATTATATCATTATAAAAATAAATATATAAAAAGATATTTCAATTTGAAAATAAATGTGAATTTTAAGTTGGGAAGTGACACATGTCACTTTATGATTAGAGTTCCTTATCTTAATATTTGGTTAGGAGTTAGGCTTGGAGTTAGTTGAAAGTGACACATGTAACCTCATGATTGGAGCTCCTTATCTTAATTTTTGGTTTGGAGTTAGGCTTTGATTATCCATGCATTATAATATAGTATAGATAAAAAATTTATCATTTTTTTTTATCAATCTAAAAAGAAAATTCTTTGCTTTAAATGTGATTTAGAATATAACTATTTTAATCTATTCTTTCTTGGTTATACCTATTTAGGCGATGAGGGGTAGATTACAGAAAATAGTGGAAGCTGAAAATCACATGATCCGAATACAAGGTTTTTATCTAATTATGTGCCTAATAAGAAAAATACAAGGTTTTTATCAGAAAAAAAAAAAAAAAAAAAAAAAAAAAAAGCTAAACTCGTGTGGAAAATTTTGAATAAATAGACATATAAATTGTGTATACAAAGATACTATCCTTGCAGACATAACTTAATGGAAACTTTATCTATCAAATCAATTATTGTTGCTTTCTTATCTCATTTTCAGCTTTATTCTTTTCCCTCGAATCTTATATTATTTCATGCTTAAAAGATAACGTAGGAATAATTTTTTCCTTTAATAAGGAAAAGAAAATTCTCACAGCAATGCTATAAAATGTATTCTTTTAAGGTTTATATAAGTTCAGATTTCATACCAAACACTTCATAGAAACTTTGAATATGTTGCTCTCTAACCCAATAACCCTTAAAATTAATTGTTTTCAAATTTAAAACATTACAAAAAATAGTGTTATTTTTCACACTTATTTTGCCACGGTATGTTCAAATGTGGACTTTTTTTATATATGAATAATAATTTTTTACATTTATAGGTGTCACAAATATTTAAAAAAAAATAATAAATCACATATATAAGTGTGTACAATTACAATAAAACTACACTTATAGGTGTAGCAAATGTCTCCACACTTTTATTTTTGAACTTTTTTTCAATTTTGCCACACTTTTAGGTGTGGACATTCAAAGAGTTTTCACACTTTTAACTATAGACATTTGGATAATATCTCCACACTTAAATATGTACCAAAATTTGTTACACCCATTATTACCACATATGAGAAAGTGTGGAATCAATAATTTTACACATTTTTAAATGTGGGCATTTGACTTTTAAAATATGGAGAATTTAACTAGTTTTTTTAGTGAAAACCAAATAAATACTACTAAAATACATATAAAATTACCTAAGTATATCTCATTTTTTTATATATTCCTACTTTGGAGTTCAACTTTGGGATTCTAGATTTGGGGCTTCTATTTAGAACTAAAACGCGGTAATTTAGACTCTTAAAAGTCAGTTGTAGATACTAAATAAGCAACAAGCCCAGTTTTGACTTTTCAAAGTCAAAATAAAGATTTGGACTTCAAATGTAGCATGCTTCTATACATTTGATGATACAAAATATATTTGCAATAAACGTACAACAAGTTATGAATAGAAACTTTTCTAGTGTTCAGTCTAAGTTGATTCTTGTTAGACACTACATATATAAATCTATGCAAAACTAAGGCGCTGTTTGATAAAAAAATATGATTTAGCGCTGAATGAATCAAAGATGCTGAATGATTCCAAGATGCTGAGTGAACCTGATTCTGAGTGAAAATGATTGTTTGATATTTGTTCTGAATGAGCAACATGAGTTGCCTGAAATTACTAATTTAACCTTCTGTCTTATTTTTTATTGAACAAAATATACTGTTTGATAAAAAAATTATTCACTCGAATAAAAATATAATATAAAGAAAGTAATTTTGGAATAAACAAAAAAATGTAAATATTCTTTTCGAAATATAATAAAACAATATAACTTACGAATATATAAAACAATATAAATCGATTTATATTTATATACGAACAGACTCAAACTTTATGAATTAATCGGATAAAAGAGAGACCATTATACCAAATTAATTTCGTAAAATTTAACCAACTAATATATATATGATCGAATACTATATATATGTTCCAATAATTGTACTAACTCAATGTCATTCAACATAAAAAAAGTATACCGTATGCCATTTATAAATAATGATTATTTATTGTTTTTTAAAAAGAATAAATGGAATAGAAGATCATGTGCTAAATGAGGTGACGTGATTTGTTTTAAAAGGCCAAGTGACGTGGGGCATTTTGGGAATGTGTAGAAGACCATGTGCTCACTGAATCATTTTGCATGACCCAACTTCAAAATCGGTCAGAGCATTAACATATCCTTCAGCGCTCATTTTTTTATAATCAAACATCTGACCGATTAATTTTTTTGGCAGTCATCACTTAATCATTTCATTAAGAGGTAATCAAACACACCCTAACACTATTTCAAAAGCTCTTAATGCATTGAAGGAATAAATTGTATAGATGTAGGACCACTCCTTAGAAATTAAAGAGTAATTATTGTTTAGAGATCAAAATTCCAGCCTCAGATGAAAACTCGTTACAAAATAAACAAATATACGGATATGTAATAATTGGTGAATCGTGCAGCAATTTCTATAACCCCTATCTAAAGTAAAACATAGCTAAAAGGACAAAAAAGATGTGAAATGCAAGAGAAAAGTGCCGGATCACATGCAAGTCAGCCAAGAACTACCCTGATGTCAATGCTTTCCACTTGTACCCAATAAGTCTAGAACAGTGCGTCCCGGGGATTTTGGGTGCCCTGAGCCGTAACTAAAAAAAGCCACCTTAAATAAAAATATGCGAGTAAAACAATACATTATCGATGCCAAAAATAAAGCTACAAATATCCAAATATACTAATTAATGCTAAAAATAGTTATAAATATTTAAAAATACTATTACAAATACTATTTTATTGTAAAAATACATGATGCATCTGTTTTATTTTAAAAATACGTATGCATCTATTTGTAATTCTTCTATTGGGCTTTAAATCAGGCCTGTCTAATGTGTATATCAGTTGGGCTTTTTACAAATTTGGTGCCCCTCCAAATAATGGGCCCTGAAGAGTGGCCCATGTTGCCCTTGATTAAATCCGGCCCTGGTCTAGAATATACCTCTCTTTTTGAATATAGTGATGGAAGTGACTTCCACAAACTTGTAAAGTACAGTATGTAGATACTAGTCAAGATCAAGAGATGATACAGCACCTGAACCAAAAGAGTAATTAAACCACCATTCAAGCACCTTCAAATAAAGACTCTAGGTGACAAGGTATGAGATGATACAGGCATCACTCCACTTTGATTCATCGCCTGACTCTGCTTCCTAAGAATAGCATGCATACGATCTCATAATATTAGATTGCTCGAACTCATTATGGCCTTTGTATATTTAATATAGTAGTAAAAAATGAACAAGTTAATTCAATCAAATAAGGTAGAAAACATGTAAGAAAGGACATAATATCTTCGATGTGCAGATATGTAATCATATCTTATTCTATTTTTCACGTGTATATTCGATACTTCACTAAACGGCAATACATTTAGAAGATTCAAAGTAGAAATATGATTGTAATCCAAATTTGAACATATGAATAAAATGTTGATAACTGAATAAGAGGCATCACATACCTCTTGTTGTTGAGTTTCGTGAAAACATTTACTCTTTAAAACCTTCTCTCTCTCCTGTTTTCTCTCACAATGTTTTCTGTTATTTCCGCTTTTCAATAATCACCATTTTTCCTTCAATTTCTCACCAAATACTAATCGAATTTCATTTCTGAGAACACCACTAGATTCCTCTTATCATTCCGCATCTAACGGTTAGGTTGAATTTGTTTTTTGTTAAGTTCCGTGAAAACCCCCAAATCCGTGATTTGGAAAAAACATTTTCAATTTTTTCATTGAATTGCATGTATTTCAATCTATTACAATATGATTTGTTTCTTCACTATCTTCAATGAGTTTGTAATCGGTTATTAGTAGATATGACGAATCATAAGAAACAGAGAACATTTAATCGGACTCCTAAGGTTCCGGTTAGGTTTGATGATCATGTAGTTAGTAGCTTGGGGCATAAGAGGACAGAGGTAGAGGTTGTTGATAAGAAGAAAAGTGTGACCAGTAGTATTGGGGAAGCAAATGTTGTTGAGAAAACCTGTGAATTAGAGAGAGATGATAGTATAAATTTGAAGGTTCAGGCAGGAAATGAGATCAATGTTGATAAAACTGTACAGAATAAGGAGAATATGGTTAATGTTGATAATGATAAAATTGAACTAGATGTACAAAAGGTGAATGTGGATAGTGGTAATGCTGCTAGTGATAAGGTTGAATCTGAGGTACAAATGGTAGCTGAGGCAAATACGGCAAATACTGAGATCAGAGATGAAGTGGTAAAGGATAGGATACAAAAAAATGGTGGTGATAGTTCTGCTAAAAATCCTAATGCTAATTCATATGCCAAAGTAGTAAAGAAAGATGAAATTCCTAATAAGCTCAATTTTGTGCCTACTTTAGTTACTGAGTTAGGCAATGAAGTGGTAGTGTTTGATGAGATGATTGTGCAGAAAGGAAGTGAGAGATGGAATCTTACAGTTTGTGGACAATTTGTTGGGTATAGCATGAATCCAAGTGAATTAAGATACAACATCAGGAGGATGTGGAGTAAGTATGGAGTTGTTGATATAGTACATAAGAATGGTCAGTTTCTGTTTAAGTTCAAGAACAAGGAAGGTATGGATGCAGTATTGGAAAGTCGACCTTGGATGGTGAATAATAAACCTCTTTTTGTACAAAAATGGAGTCCTGACATGAATATGCAGATGCAGAAGATGGAACCATGTAAAATGCCTGTATGGGTTAAAATGGTGGACATACCTTTAGAAGCATGGAGTGTAGATGGAATAAGTGCTTTAGCTAGTAGTATAGGTATGCCTATACTTATGGACAATATGACTGCTGCAATGTGTCATAAAGGGATGGGTAACCTAGGTTATGCTAGAGTTCTTGTGGAAGTAACAGCTGAAAAGGGATTGAAAAAGAGTATTGAGATTCAGTACAAAGACAAGTATCAGTGTGTAAAGGGTACCAAAAATATGCAGGTTGTGTATGACTGGATATCTCAAGTGTGTGAGCACTGTAAAGTGTTTGGTCATAGTTATTTGAGGTGTTGTAAAAGGCCTAAGAGTGCAGAGGAATTGGTAAATGAAGCGAAAGGTAAAACTAATATAGGAAATGAGAATCAGAAGAATAATGGAAGAGATGAAAAGGTTGAATGGGAAAATCAAGGTAGAAAAGGTTTGAACAAAAACCAGAACTATCAAAACAATTTTTATAGGAATGGAGTAGATCAGGGGAAGAATAGATTGACAACAGAGCAGGGTGGAGATGGTATGAAGAACCAGGAAGGGGGAAATGTAAACTTGGCAAGGAAAGAGTATAGGAAGAAACAAGATGGGAATGTGGGCATAAGTAATGAGAAGAATGTAGGTATTGGTACAAGTAAACAGGGTGTTGAAAAGGCAAAGGAAGTGGTGAATATGAAAAGATCTAGTAATCAATATGCAGTGTTGAGTTCTTTACCTGAAGAAGATGCTAGAGAGGAGCCAGAAGAGAATAATAAAGGGAAAGAAAGTCAAAAGAATGATGAGGATACAGTCATAATAGAAGAAGTTGAAGAAGTATCCAATGGTATAGCAAAGGTTATGAATGAGGTGGAGGTGAATGGAAGGGGGAAGAAAGGGTTAGCTGATAATTAGTATGGAGTTAAAGTTTGGAATTTGGAATATAAGGGGAATGGGGACTTCTGATAAACAAAGGGAGGTATTAAATTTAATTCAAAGTGAGAATCTAAAAGTATGTACAGTTTTAGAAACCAGACTTAAGAGTACAAAGTTACAGAAAGCATGTGATGAAGTGTTTGGTAGATGGGAGTGGGATTCAAATATGCAGCTTTGTTCCAAAGGATGTAGAATTGTTTTAGGATGGGATGGAGATGTTATTCAAGTCCAGATCATTCACAAGACAAGTCAGACGATCTTTTGTGTTATTCAAGCTCCTCTTTATAATTTCAAATGTTATTTTACTTTTGTATATGCAGCTAACTCTGGTGCAGAAAGAAAAGAATTGTGGGATAATTTGGCCAGGGATAAAAGTATAGTGAATGGTTTTCCTTGGGGTATAGCAGGAGATATAAATACGACTCTTAAACCAGCTGAACATTCATGTGGAGGGTCTAGAATGACAGCTGATATGCAAGATTTTCAGAGTTGCTTGAACCTCATTGAAGTTGAAGATATATGTAGTTCTGGTCTCTATTTTACTTGGACTAAAAATCTTCACAAAGTTAGAGAAGGCAATCAATCTGGGGTCTTGAAGAAGTTGGATAGAGTTATGGCTAATAATGAGTTCATCACCAAGTATCATAATTGTCATGCAAGTTTTCTACCATATATAATATCTGATCACAACCCTGCAATAATGAATATTCCAACTTCTGCTAGAAAACATGTAAAGGCTTTTAGGTTTGCAAATTTCACTGCTGATAAGAAGGAGTTCATGAACACTGTGAAAAGAGTTTGGGAAGAGAATGTGGATGGGGTATATATGTTCCAAGTGGTGAAAAAACTTAGAAAGCTAAAACACCCTTTGAAAAGCTTGAGTTGGGAAAAGGGTAGTGTATATGAGAGAGTTATAAAATCAGAGAACAGTTAAAAGATTTGCAGACAAGAATTGATAATGATCCTCATGATAAATTGTTAAGAATCAATGAAGCAGAGCTGTTAGAAGAATTTCATGAAGCACAAGCAGATGAAGAGAAATTTTTATATCAGCAAGCTAAAATACAATGGTTATGTGAAGGAGATAGAAACACTAAGTTTTTCCACAATGTCCTCAAAGGTAGACCAAATAAGAGCAAAGTTCACAATGTTTATGATAGTAATGGAGTTCTTCATGAAGGAGACCAGGTTGCTCATCAATTTGTAAAGCATTTTGAAGATTTTTTGGGAAAAGAATATCAGGTTGAAGATTTGGAAACTTTGAATTTGTTTAGTAATAAATTGAGTTCTACAGTTGCTGAGAATATGATCAGAGATGTTACTGAGGATGAAATAAAGAAAGCAATGTTTGATATTGATGAAGGTAAGGCTCCTGGGCCTGATGGTTTCTTTTCTACATTTTTCAAGAAAGCTTGGGGAACCATAGGTCATGATATTTGTTGTGCAGTCAAAGAATTTTTCGAGAAAGGACAGATGTTGAAAGAGCTAAATGCAACATTGATCTCTTTAATCCCAAAAATTCAAACACCAAGTAAAGTAACTGATTTTAGGCCTATTGCTTGTTGCAATGTTTTGTATAAATGCATCAGCAAAGTGATAACCAATAGAATAAAACTTGTCTTAAGCACTTTGGTAAGCAATAATCAGAGTACTTTTATACCTGGAAGACAGATACAAGATAATATTCTTCTCACTCAGGAAATAATGAGGGGCTATAACAGGAAGAATGGTCCAAAAAGGGTTGCTCTCAAAATTGATATTCAGAAAGCCTATGATACTGTGAATTGGGGATTTCTAAGAAAAATTTTGATTGAATTTGGTTTCCATATGAAGATGGTTGAGTGGATCATGCAGTGTGTATCTACAACAGCATTTACTATCAATGTGAATGGAGAAAGAGTTGGGTACTTCAAGGGTGCTAGAGGTTTAAGACAAGGAGATCCTATGTCTCCTTACTTGTTCACTTTGATTATGGAAATTTTTACATTGGTGCTTCAAAGAAAAATCAATAGAAGTGGAGATTTTCATTACCATTTTGGATGTAAGGAAATAAAGCTGACCCATGTTTGTTTTGCAGATGACTTACTTGTCATGTGCCATGGAGATACTACATCAGTTGGGGTCATTAAAGATGCTATTGAAGAGTTTAGTTCATATTCAGGCCTTCTTCTTAATTTATCCAAGAGTACTGTTTTCTTTGGAAGTATGCAAGAGGAAGATAAACAAGACATTCTGAATATTTTACCTTTTGTTACTGGGAAATTACCTGTCAGATATCTTGGTGTTCCCCTGTTGGCTAAAAGATCGGGGGTGAAAGACTGTGGAAGTTTGATTGATAAAATTAAAAAGAGGGTCAGTAATTGGAAGAATAGGTGCCTCACATATGCTGGTAGACTTCAGTTAATTGCTGCCATCTTAGAATCAATTCATGTTTACTGGGCTTCTGTTTTTCTTCTTCCAATGGCAGTTATTAAGGATATCAATAGGTTGCTGAAAGATTTTCTGTGGAGTCAAGGTAAACAGTCTAAAGGTAAATGTAAAATTTCATGGAAACAAGTGTGTAGACCTAAAGACCAAGGGGGATTGGGAATAAAGGATTTGTACAGTTGGAATGAAGCTCTCATCTCTAAACATGTGTGGAGCCTCGCTACTAAGAAAGAATCTTTATGGGTAAAATGGATTCATACAGTGAAACTAAGGGGAAAGAATTTTTGGGTAGTTGAGGCCGATAATAATGATAGTTGGGGGTTAGAGATAAAATAAGGGAAAGAATTGTGTGTAGAATAGGAAATGGGATATCTGTGTCAATGTGGTTTGATAATTGGAGCATAATTGGACCTTTGAATCAATACATCAACCACAAAGATTTGTATGATGCTAGGTTGGATGCTAATTTGAAGGTAAGAGATATGGTTAGAAATGGTAATTGGGATTGGCCATCTGAGTGGTATAATAAATTTAAGGTTGTGACAGATATTAGTGTGCCAAGTTTAAATCCAAATAAGTGTGATGAAATGGTTTGGATAACTTGTGATGGGATAGAAAAACAGTTTGCTGTTAAGAATGTGTGTAGAGATCTGAGGAGTAATGTGCCAATAGTTACATGGTGGAAAATAGTATGGTACTCACAATGTATTCCAAAACATGCTTTCATACTTTGGATTGCCATTAATAACAGAATGAACACTGAAGATAGATTACAGAAATGGGGCAATTATGTTGTTAACAGATGCTACTTATGCAAGAATGACAGTGAAGATTTGGAACATTTATTCTTTAAATGTAATTACTCAAGCAGTGTTTGGGATAAGACAAAAAGTATGGCAAAAATTCAAGGTGGGTTGTATAAATGGAATGATATTATTCAGGAGTTAGCCCATGGCCATAATGGAAACAATATTGATAGTGTGGTTATAAGATTAATTCTTGCTGCTAGTGTGTACTGCATTTGGCATGAGAGAAATAGTAGAATTTTCAGAGATGAATGTAAAAGTATGGAGGAAGTGGCTAATAGAATTCTGGATATTGTTAAATTGAAACTACTGAGCTTAAATGTAAAAGATAGTTCTGCAATCAGAAGTGTGGAAAGAAAGTGGTGCATTGAATTCAAGAAGAAAAGCTAATCAAGTATGTGTATTGGAAAAGCTGAATGGCAGATGGCTTGTACTTTGTGTTTGAAAAGCTTTTCCAAGTATCTCTATGCCAATGATATGTGAGGATGGGCTGCAAAGATTATTGGTTTAGGTGTTATATGTGAAAGGCTTTTAAAACACATTATGAAGTTTCCTGCTTTGATGGTTTGATATTCTGACCTTGTGTTAGCTAATTAACAGGGTGTTTGGTATTAGAGATTATTCTGGTTTGATCTCACAAGGGGCTTGTTTTCATGATGTGCCCTGTTCTTAATTGGTTTTACCAATGTTTCTCAATTCTCACAATGGAAAATTGAGAAACTTTATGTTCACATCATCTGATGGCCTTGTATCTTGGTCTATATATATGGCATTTCCTGAGTTTGCTTTTTTTGGTCTCAGTTGGTCTTTGTTAGATACTGTGGACCGAATTAAGTAGACTTAAGCAAATGTGATTATGGGCCATAAAGTAGGTTTCCAGTTGAGAAGGGTAGTGAACATGGAGGGCAGTGTATGAAGCTTGGAATAATGAGGAATGAAAGATGATCCTATTTGGTCCAAGCTATACACTGCTAAGGAGAAATGGTTGGTACTCACTGTAGGGAGTGTATTCCCAGTTGTGTGAAGCCATTGTAGTAGATGGAAATGTATCACAACTGGTATAGCCCCTACTGTGGAGAGGTTATGGGTTCCTAGTGAAGCCAAATTCTTTTTCTACCTTAACCATTGTGGTGGCAGGTTGAATGGTTTTGGTGGAAAGAGATTTGGAAATGTAGCTAGATGGTTAAGGTGCATATTATGGTGAATTGAAAATGGATATCATGGAATGCTTGCTGATTTCAAGTGAAGAATTGTTATGGTCTGCATAGATTAGTTTGTGTAGTCCTATCAGATATAGACTTAGATGTCTGATAATGGATAGTGTATGTTTCTGTTTTCTCTCTGTTTTTGGGACATGTCCAAAACAAGTGTTTATCTGATCCAAGCATTGTAAATATTTGGAGTGTTTAATATAAATTCACCTTGCACCAAAAAAAAAACAGTTACTCTTGCAGACATTATTTACTTTCCAGGGTATCTCATGATGCCATAGAAAAGCCTAGTTATTTTTCCAGTCACGTCTTTTAGTTTTGGAAATACCGAGAACAAACTATTTTTCATTTACATTGTCATTTTACTGACTCTGTGCCTAACTGTAATCAATATGAAAATTAGTATGGAGCTAATTATATGATGAAGAATTGGATTCTAAAACTGTATACAAATATTTCAAGAGAATTAGCAAATATCTAAAAGCCAATTCTTCAAGATAAGCATATATCCTAACTGTCTCTGGGTGGGTCGAATCCCCAACTGAGAAAGTGTGGATCTTATTTTGCACTTCAAGCCAACTATAACCCGGAACTTTCTTTGCCCCCGTGTCCCTCATTTTCAATCTCATTGCACCAACATCAGCGCATCTACCTGAAGCTGCATATAAATTTGATAAAAGAACATACATTCCGGATCTGAGCCCTACCTTCCATCCAGATCTGAGCCCTACCTTAACAAGCTACGCTATCTCAAAATACACGAAATATAGACTTATTTGCCTTTTCTCTACTTCTCTTCATTTCTACTAACAATCTCAACGCTTCTTCGTTGTGGCCCAAATGAGCATATCCTGAAATAATAGCACCCCATGAAATGTAATCACATCGAGGCATCTTCTCAAATAAATCCACTCTGTGCAAACCCGGTAATCATAGTATTCCACGAACTAACATTCTTACAATGCATCACATCAAACAACTCCTTAGCAACATCAATTCTCTTACACTGCAAGTAACCAGCAATCATCGCATTCCACGATACAGAATTCTTCACCAGCATCTAATTAAAAATTCTTCTCGCTTCATCCACCATACCGTTCTGCACATAGCCAGACACCATAGCTGTCCACGTATACACATCTCTTACCGGAGACTCATCAAACAACTTCCTTGTTTCACACAAATCCCAACTCCAAGGATAACCTGAAATCATAGTATTCCACGAAACCTCATCACCTAGCTTCCTCTTCCTCACATATCCTCCCATCAAACAGTTCCACGAAATCAAATCCCAATTATCCTCATTATTCACCTCAAACAACCTCCTTGCCTCGTTCACCCTCCCATTCTGAACATACGCACCAAGTATCGATCCCATTCCACGTAATGGAATTCCTACACTCGTCCGGTATCATATCAAAAACCTTTCGCGCCTCTTCTACGTATCCGCTCTGAGCATAGCCAGACAACATGGCATTCCAAGAAACTGTGTCTTTGAAGGGCATTTGATCAAAGAGGTTCCTAGCAGCAGCTAGATTACCATTCCTGACACAGCCAGTGATCATGACATTCCATGAAACAATATCTATGTGAGGCATTTTGTCGAACAGTTGGCGTGCTAGAGTGAAGCTGTTGTCGGATAGGTATCCAGAGATCATGGCGTTCCCTTGGCCACTAATATTTCATACTTTATGTATATATTTGTGGTTTACTTGTGTATTTTATAGTATCTGGTCAAATATGTCAAGCGAATAGCATTAAAAATTATGTAAATTGTAGATTTAACTATTGATCCACTTACATCTATAAATGTAGCTACATGTCTTTTATAAAGTGTAGATGATATTTAAATTTTAGTTCAAAGCAATATTTATGATCTAATAAGGGGTATGAAGTTTTGAATGTCTTTCCGCCAACTGACTGGTTTAAATTTTATTTCGTATGTTTTATTTCGTACATTTTTTTTTTAAATTGTAATGTTTATATTTCGTAATGTAATATTTAGTTTATTAATGAAATGTTTGAATATTTAATAAATGAATTTGTTGATGGTAGAATTCGTAAATTTGTAAAAAAATTGTGTTTTTAGGTGTTAAGATTTCGTGGTATTTTTGGTGTTATTTTATTTGTTGTTAAAATGACGTGGCGGGGGTGTTGGTGTTATACCGTGTTATTACTCCCTTTGCTTTTATGGGAATTTATTGGCACCACTTCTTATCATTTTTTTTAAATGTTTGTGGTTAATTTTAAAAAATAATAAAAAAAAATAAATAAAAAAAATTGTTTTTTTCAAAAGTACAAATGAGGGGATCTTTTCTAGACCGTGTTTTTTTCTTTTTCCAAACATAACAATAAAAGTTTACTTTTTTCAAAACGTATAAACGTTTTTTTTTTTTTTTTTTTTTTTTTTTTTTTTTTTTTTCAAAAGACAAATGGTGGTCGCACAAAAATCACGATCTAGCAAAAACATCATAGTTGTCGGTCTAGCAAAAAACCACCAACCAAATACTATCTTCGTGGACCCATGTAAAAAAACTAATGGAGTTGCACAGTCTACTGGTTTAGCAAGACCATTTTTGAAAATGGTTTTCTTTTACAAGTTATTGAACTTAAAAGTAAAAGCGATGACTAGATTTGGAATTTGCTCTTATTTTTAAGCTTTAAAAAAAGCTATAAATTAAAAAATTAATACCCTTTGAAAACAAAACAGTTCTATATTTTAGAGGCGGCAAAATAGATTGCTTTTCTTTTTTGAGAAAAGGGGAACTAATAGCCCGACAAATATATTAATAAAAAATATAATAAAATAAAGCCAACACTACATAATAGGTTAAAATAGGTTGTTTAGTTATAAATCATAATGATTTTTGAGTAAAACCAAGTAACCTTTTGTAGGAGTCAATTTAGGTCATGTCTACTGTTGTTTACTTAGAAATAAATAAATAAATAAATAAATAAATCAATCTTTAGGGCCCGTTTGGTTGGGGTGCATGGGAATGAGACTATGACTTTGAAAGTCATTAAAAGTGTTTGTTTTGTGGGCCTAGTAATGAAATGGGTGTATCATAGCAATAGATTCATTATTTACCTATTTGATGTCTATGAAATCCATTTCGTGGGTCCATCTATTTTCAACAACAAATTCAAATATCTATACACTTTTTCATACCATATTTTGTCATCCAAACATAAACAATCATAATGATACATTTTTTCATATCCATTGTCATTCTACCTCATACCGAATACGATACCCATTGTGATTCCTAGCGGCAAACCAAACGGCCCATTAGTTACTATGAGGAATTAGAATCTCGCGCTCTATGATGTGTGCTTATTCACACATCCTTTTTAGACCTTAAATCAGACCAAATACACCAAATACTAACCAAATATGCCAAGAGAATGTATGTTTTTGTATTTGTGTATGTGCAGGTACTGATATGTGAAAAATGAACAAAAACAAAGCAAAACCGACAAAAACGAGCACGAGATTGGAAAAAGGTAAAAAGCCGAAGCCGAGGAAGAAAGTTATCCAAGAAAAGCCCAAAACGACAATTCAAATTCTTAAAGATTCAAAGAATGATAAAAGAGACCCTTAGTGGAAGCGTGAAGATATTGACAAGAAAAATACTCCAAGTATTCGCTAGTTGTCAATTTTGATCCTTTAAAGAACTTAGGAAGAAAAGTCAACTCAAATCCTCCAAGCTACAAGAAATGCATTTGGATCGTTCTCAGTCGTTACGTTTAATATTAAGTTGTATTAGTTATATTTTATAATGTTTTAAGCTTGAATTTCATGATTTGTAAAGGTCTAGAGGCTAATTATGCAACAATGTAAAAGATTAGAGAAGCCCTGGCCCCTAGCCTATAAATAGAGATGTAAGCCTCATTTGAGAGGTTGGTTAGTTCTAAGGTTAATTTTAGATTTAATTTTTGTCTAGTCTTATTTTTATTAAGTATGTGTTTTATTTTACTATCTCTCTCTAAAAAGCTTTATCTTTCTAAAAATCTTTAATTTTTAGTTGTTATATTCGTGTTTTTATTGGTGGGATTTAATGTTTATGGTTAAACTAGTTAGTCTAGTGTTAAATTTGGTGAAAAACATTAGTTTTTAGGCTTTATTTTGGATCAAAATGGTGTTTTGTTATGTATTTTATCGAGTTATATTTTATTTTACCGAGTTAGATTTTTTTAAAAAACTATCGAGTTTGATTTTTTGACTATCGAGTTTGAAAATAAAATAAAATTACCGAGTTAGATTTTTTTTAAAAACTATCGAGTTTGATTTTTTTGACTATCGAGTTTGAAAATAAAATAAAATTACCGAGTTAGCTGTAGAAAAAAAATATATTATCGAGTTTCAAATTTTCAACTTAGGGACCAATCTGCAAATATTTTTTATCGAGTTAGAGATTTACATTTTCTTTTCGAGTTTGATTTTTTTAAAGACTAATTTGCATAAAAAAATACTTTCGAGTTTGATTTTATTTTTTTTTTAACTTTCGAGTTTGATTTTTTTATTTTACCGATTTTCGTTTCTTTTGGCGAGTTAGCCAAGATTATCGAGTTAGATAATCATTGCCTCATCGTTTATCGAGTGATGTTCTCTTATGCTTAAGATCTAAACGAAACTCTGTCGAATTTTTCTAAAATTTATCAAGTTAGGATTTATTATATAACAAGTTAGTATCTTTTATTTACTAACGTCATCTAGTAAACATTTATAGTTTAATAATAATTAGTTTTTTATTTCTTTTACTTATTTCTTTTTTAATTAGTCTTTATATCCTTTTCATTTATTAAAATTAAAAGACCAAAAATATAAATTTTCTTTTACGTTATTTTTCTTTTATATCTTATTATTTAGAAAAACTCAATTTACAATCGTAGGGCTAGTTTCGCTTTTATTTTTCTTTTTAAATTAGTCGTGTTAAGTTTTCTTTACGTTTTTATTTCTATTTCATTTTTGAGAATGTTTGTTTTATTTGCTAATTTGTTTTGCATTATTTGCTTGTTCTCTTTGCTTTAATTGCAATTTTATTCTCATTTGTAGTATAATCAAAAACCAAAATATTTCTTCTATCCTCATTCACTTCACAAGATTCACAAACCGAACCGACAAGATCGAATTCAACCCTCGTTGGGAGAACGACCCGGGGAATTACTTTCACGAGTGATCCTTCGGTAAACTTTTTATTCACTATACACCACACAAACACCAAGTAATCACTCTACAATGGGGTTCAATCATAGAACCTTATTGTGTTTTATAAAAATAATAGTGATGCAATCATGTATCTTAGTATCATACTAAAGCGTTGATCTTATAAATTACAAGTTATATATTTTTTAGTTTGTGTTTACTTATAAAAAATTGTGTGTTTTCCATGTTTTCTTTCAATTCTAATGTTAAAAAGATGTTTGATATGGGAACTTAACAAACATGATGCCATGTAATAAGAATTAAGAACTCAGTCAGTTTGTAAACTTTTTGATACAAATAAATAAATAATAAAAAATAAAAATAGAGGTGAGTGCAAGGAACGAATGGTGGCTTTAAATACCATTGCAAGCAAACATTTGCCACTATGCTAAACTTTGACTAGTGTTTATTTTACTAAAATAAATAGATAATAGAGTACTAGCTCATAACTCGTATCCAACACTCACATGTAAAGGGAATCAATAATGTTAACTATATAAAGTAAACTAATAATGTTAACTACGACCGTGTCTGTTTAAGATTGTTTATTTTGGTTATGAACTTATTAGCTTTATAACAACAATATCACACATCATCATTCAACTTACCAAATAATAGGTAGGCGAATTGGCATTACATACTCAATGCAAACCAATGTTTTGAAACCCGGTTCAACCCGACCAGGTTAACATGTTGAACCGGTTCTGGCAAAAAAATGGTCATATTAAATTGGGTTATAAAAAACGGTTGAACCAGTTAGACCCGTCGGGTTTTAAGTGACTCGGGTTAACTCGGTTCGAAACCCTACCGGGTTTGGTGTTTTTCATGTTTTTTTATTAATAAAACAAGTTAATTCTCGAAACCCGATTAGACCCACTGGGTTTTAAGTGACCCTGGTCAACCCAGTTCACGAAACCCGGTCGGGTTTGGTTTTCTTTTTTTGATAGAAAACCAGTTGATCCGGTGGTCGAATCGGTTGAACCGGTGACTCGACCAGGTCAATTAAAAACCCGATTTTCAAAACATTGATGCAAACTATAAACTATAGTAAATTGTAACGTCACTAAAGCATTATAATATAACTTTTTTAAAGAATTCATTACAAATTTGGTCCCTCGTCACACTTGATTATCTTGAAGGATGCATTGCAAACACGTATCAAGTCAAACATTTTTACAATAATGCAAGGTCATAAAACAGACACAAAATGATATACCAACAGTAATATATTTGTGTTTCAAAGCACCAGATTTAAACATCAGTTAAGGATCTTTATCCTTTCAAAAAGTACTAACAAATGCTTACTGATAAACTGATGGTTCTATGGATTATCATCCTTTTCAAACGACAGCCTCAGCTCAAAAGTTTCAGATCAATAAAAGATACAACATAACACACAAAGTCTTAACTTGAAGATAACATGAAAGTTACTTTATATATTCCAAGTTTAGTTTGAAAAACAAATGTATTTTGTACTTCTGTTAGATTATCCCTACAATAATGAATAGTATTTGTAAAACAACAATATACAAACGCCTAACCCAAATCCAAAACTAGAACCCTGACATGTCATACTCACATTAGCTTCAATATACCTTTCATCAGATTAAATGTTGGATTGATATACTGCAACCGAAATACATTAATTCTAACATGTTTTATAATAGAGGTTGATCATATAAAAGAGCCTTCTTCAAAAGCTCCTATCCTCACACTTAAGACCCTCAAAGAAAAGAAAAAAAAAAAAAAACTAATAGCAAATTTAAGAATTAATAAATACAAACTGATTTATTAAGCTCAACTTCAACAACATAATCAAAAAAAAAAAAAAAAAAAAAAAATTATCGAAATAAAAAAAGATTTTCACTTATTCATTTCATCAAACACTTGATATGCATATTTCTTCACAAAACCCATTTAATGCAAACATTAGTTGAAAACCAACCAAAAATTGTATTGAACTAAAAATTAGAGACATTTAGCAGTAAAATAAAAAAGATAAATACACACATGCATGGCGTCATAAATTGGTTCATTGACGGCCCAATTGGTGAAAATTATCCTACAGAAAATTCATTCACCTAAGGTTGAGAAACAAGTTTCGGCTTATTGAAAGGGAACAAATGAAAACTACAAGCAAGGTTGACGCATGGAGCCTGTACACAGGTGCAATATTACTTATTCAATATTCTTCACGTCAAATTACATACCAAAATAAAGCATCACTAAATTTCAGGTATAAACTCGTTTCCTCATAACTGCAATCCCTGTAGGAGAATAGAAGTATTAATTAATAGAGTGATTCAAACCCCTGATTATGATAAACATGTAAATATCTGACAGAGATCACGTACCTCTTGTTGTTTGGCCTTTATAAAGGAGGTTGGGTCTTCTGTTGCGTAACACAATCCAAATGATGTGTCTATTACCTTTAGCTGTGGAGTATTTGATTGTCCACACGTGAAAACCGTTATCTGTGGACAGTTTTTGATTTCCAAAGTATCTAATGATTGCCATAGAAAATCCTCCGTCCCCAAGCAAAATCCCTTGAGATTTGGAAGGGAATCAAGTTTTATGGATTTCAGAGAACGAAACACAACACCATCAGTAGCTCTAGTGTCAGAATCTTCTGCTTTCTTGACAATTACCTCCATATTATCGCACCTACTAATTTCAAGCTCATGTAGCTGTAATAGACTGTGAACCATGGCACATGTGAAAACATGTTCAAGAAGCGCACATCTATCAATTAACACTTTTGTAAGGTTTGGAAAGTTCAATGTTATCCACTTACTGCTCTTCCATATATACCTCATACTATTAAGCGCTTCCAGAGTCACTTCTTTTAGCTTTGGAAATACCACAACAGATTGCTTTTCATTCACATCATTTTCCAAATCTACTACTTCAAATATCTCCTTTACTTCCTTGAAAGATGACTGCCAAGACTTTCTCCTGATATGAAGCTTTTCTAGATTCTGCAGATTTATCAATTCATTGCATGGAAAAATAATGCTGCTCTTCAACAAGTTTGTATGCAATTCTCCATTTACTTCAATTAGATTTGAAAAAGACCAAGGGAACTGAGTTTCCTAATGAAGAAACACAAGCGTTCATCAGGTAGACACACAACCAGAGACAAAATTAATTGCCAAATAATAAAGGAAACAGATATTATTTGATTTGTTGATGCAATTTTGGTAATAACATACCTCATGTGATGCATTGGACAATGGAAAGTTGAGACCACATTCAAGACTGTGCTTGCCAATGGCTGTATGTATGTAGAGGAGCTTTGGAGTCATCGAGCGACCAGATGTGAAAGTCTTCATTTTTGGGCAACCATAGATCTTAACCTTATCCAATATTGACCATAGGAACTCATTCGACCCCAAGAAGAAACCTTCGACATTTGGTAAATCGATTAGTGCAAGAAACTTTAGACGGGGAAAGAGAACAGTTTTAGAATTGTGCTGTCCATCTTCCTTCACAATCACTTGCACTGCATTACACTCTTTTATGGTCAACTCTACAAGATGCTTGAGGCTATCAAGCGTAGAACTTGTAAATACATGTTCCAAAAGATGACATTTGAAAATCTGCAATATCTTTAAGTTGGGCAATTCAAGCAAAGTCATATTTGCGGACCTTGGAATCGTCACTCCAGGAAGTATATCACCAATTCCATCACCAACATTAGCACTATTACCACCATTCTTGTTGACCCCTTTAATTTCAAATATCTCCCTTAGTGACTGGCAAGAGTATATTATCAGCTCTTCAAGCTTTTGTAATTTTCCCACTGCACTGAATGGAATCAGAGTGGCTAACGTCTCACATGCAATGATCTCTATCTTTCTGGAATATTGGCATAATGATGGAGAAGCAAAACCCACCTGAGAACATTATGTGATATGAAAAATTAGTGTACACATAATAATTAATAGAATTGACTGGTTTGTGGCTATAATAAATAAGTAGAACATGTCATCAATACCAAGAAGTTTAAGAAATAAACATGAGGAAGCCTATTTTCATATGTTTAAGGTTATTGTATTGTAATCCCAAATTAGCACTTTGAAATAAACATATCCTAACATGCGTGTTAAAGAACTGCTTATAATGACTTGTTATAAGTGGATAATTTATTCATTTTTTTTCAAACATTACAGTTTATATACGTTAAAAAGAGCCTCATAGTTAAGTAATTCCAAACACGATCATATATTTTAATAACCATACAAGTGATATTATATTCGTTAAACTTTATTATATTACATTACACCACTAATATCACTATCCATATATTTATTAAACGACAGTTGTAAAAAACACGTGTCACCCAATTAAATTAAATGATCTCTAATATCACATATTTCATAACGTTTAATCTTATTTATTTTTTTCTATTCCACACGTTACACCTCTTCTATCTGTACTTAACCGTCAGTCCTTCGCTATTTTGTTTTGGCGGTTAGACACATTTGCGTACGTGGGATCTAATTACTCCTTACTTATTTTACGAACCATTTACATATATATGTTCATTATATCCCTATATAAACTGGCCTTGATTTATCAGTTATCGTTTGTTGCTATGTTTTCTGATTAACATGTGTTATAGTAATGTAATGGACTAATGGTTATCAAACGGACCTATTATCTCTGAAACTAATATTTGTGAAACATACATGCAAGAATAATAGACGCACCAAGGGACAGAAATTTAATAAAAATGTCGAGAATCAGTTTATCCAAGCAACTATCGAAATTACTACGTTTCACAATGTCTACAAGTTCATGTATAAAACTTTACTTAAAAGTATTAGAGACAATTGAAAATCTATATATCGACAAAATCCACCAATCTCTCTTTCAGATTTATTTCGATCAAGTTGCTGTTTAGAATTTGTGATTACCTTTTATTATAAATGGATAAAAGTTAAATATAAATTACAAATTCTTTAAAGATTGAACAAATCTAGGTTTAAAAAAGCTAAAAAGTTAGGCAATCCCAAACATGCTCTTAATACATACAATTATAAATAACATCACATAACAAAATATACCTATATCATTTTTATAACGTTATTCTCCCACTCACAATCTTGTCACGAGACCACTTTAGTTTAGCAGTTTAATAATAATTGAAGAATCTTTCAATAAGATTTTATATAATATCTGGAAATGGTTGTGCTTAATGAAGAATGGATATTAAAAAGGTAATAAAAATATAGTTGAATACACATACGATACATATTTAAAAGACAAACATACCTTAAAGTGATCATGAATAGAATTTGTACTTGAAGTAATGTTGTAGACAATACCATCAATAAGCAAAATTGGCCACTTATTTTTCATTAAAAAAAAAAAAAAAAAAAAAAAAAACTATTTTCCATTTTTTTTTGAAAAAATAAAATATTTTCCAAATGGTAAAATCACATGTGACGGGCACTTCAATATACTTTCGATATTTTTTTTCTAGTTTTGTTTTAGTGTTAAAATGGGCGTATGGAAAAATCACATGTGATTTGTAAGTAAAGAATCACGTGTGATTTCACAAATCACATCATATGATTTTAAAATAACAAATCATATGTGATATTTTTCAGACGTAAATTTCAACACCCACAATAAAAAAAAAAAAAAAAAAAAAAAAAAAAAAAAATCATCGAAATATATAGAAGTGCCCCTCTATAGAAAGATGATTTAATTTTCGCCGTGATGGTATGATTCGTTTCGCATAACGATTAATGGTTTGAGAGATATATTACATTACATACAATTAGAAATAACACACATAACAAAAATAGCATATATCATTTTTATCAAATCATTCTCCCACTCACAATCTTTTCACGAGACCACTTAAAGTGCATAGGATATTAAAAGGTTGTACGTAATGAATAGAATTCGTACTTGAAGAATGGATATTAAAAGAATTAGCATATAATATTTGGAAAAGGTTGTAAATAATGAAGAATGGATATTAAAAGAAATTAAAAAATAAAATAAAATAAAATAAAAAAATAGTTGACTATGCATAGGATTAGGATATATTAAAAGAAAAACATACCTTAAAGTGATCATGAATAGAATTCGTACTTGAAGTAATATTGGAGTCAGTACCATCAATACACTTTAGGTGTGGTAGATTATAAAGTTTGAGAAGGTCGAAATGGGGTAAGAAAGTAGTGTTTGTTTGGGAAGATGTAGCTATTTCTTCATATTCGTCATCTCTATTTGAAACAACTTCTTCAATAGCATCACAAATAGCTATGTCAATTAGCTCTAAGCTGGAAAGAAGTTTAATCATGCAAGGTGAGAGCAAATACTTTATGTTTTTGCACACGTAAAGATTTATGGCTTTCAGGTTCTGGAAAGAGGATTTTTGTTGTGTTGTAGAACATAAGAATTTATTCCAATTACACTTCCACACATAATTCATATTCTCCATCTTCTCTAACCACAAGGACTCCAAGTAGGGAAGGAGCGGTGATTGTTGATTATCCCTTTGACTTGTTGCTAAATCTTTACTGGTTGCACTCTCTATCTCAAACGCCACCTCAACATCAGCACATCTGCTTATAGTAAGGACTCTGAGGTGATGAAACGTAGATAAGACATGAAATGGAATTGCAACATTAACATCCGGAATAATATCATCAACTTGTAATATCTCTCCCCTGTTTATATCATTCATCTGCACCTATCATTGCATAAAACAAATGTGAATATCTAATTCCTTCTACAAGTTAAAACTGAAAGTAGGAATAAGAAAGACATTACATACCTCGTGACTCCTTTCAACTGATCTATTGAAATCCACACTATTAATTTCAAGTTCATCAAGTGCACCCAAATCTAACCTACCCAAATCTGTAAACAAATTTCTGAAGCGTTTACATTCAAATATGAATATTCTTTTAACTGCTTGGAAGCCACGTATGATGACATCAGGATTACTTACACCTTTCAACCTCCACACCTCTCTAATCTCCCCTGAATTATTTATTACAATGCTTCTCAAGCTGCTACAACCCTCCTCAATCTCACCAACACATCCCACGTCAATATTGAATAAAAATTCAATGGAACCACAATCTTCAACACTGAGATGAATAAGATGATGCAACAATGGCATCGGATTGCTCGGAAAAATATTCACAAGATTATCACATTGACTCACTTTAATTATTCTCAGTATGCAACTGTTAACTTCCCCGCTGCTGCAAAATTGATAAGGCCATATATTTTGCAGTGCCTCCATCTTAGAAACTTCCAATTTCTCCAACTTAGGGATCACAACCTGCACAATATATAGGCCTAGCTTGTTAATTCATCAATACATCCATGCAACTAAGAGATATATATTGACACTTATATGTGAGACTGGTAATTAATATTTCGACATACACATATTACCTCTTTGCTTAAGAAAGGATGAATTGCAGAACTACACGAAGATGTTGATGACTTATTCTTGGGATAAATGCTCGTGAATTTTGGAAGGCCGTCAAGTATCAACTCTGCTAATTGTGGTAGCTCAATTAAACTAATAGTGTCGCAGAAACCTTCCAACTTTGGTAGATCAGACAAATACAAAAACTTTAGCTGTTGAAACTTGATGACCCCTTCTGCACCATTTTCACTATATGCTACTACTTCCATAACAGGGCACTTCCTAATTGCGAGTCGCTCAAGCTTCACCAAACCATTAGCTACTGGGACTGTGAAAAGGTATTTCATGTCGGCACACTTGGAAATTTGAAGCTCTCTTAAATTATAAAACGATTGTCGAGTAGGAAGCACAGATGCCACAAAAAGTTCGGCAAGATCATTCATACCATTCGCTTCTAAAAACAGCACCTCTGTTTTTGGAAACAACTCGTTCAAACCAGAGTCCACCAGTTCATCTTTAGTAGTGATCAAATTCAACGTGTTTTCGAACGAGTGCATACTTTTACTGTTGGCTTCTGAATACGCAGATCCTAAGGAGATCCTGAATCTTTCGAGTTTGTTAAACGACATATTCTTCGGCTGAGCCTTGTTTTCAAAGAATTCAATCTCTAATGCAGAAAGATTCCCTGAGCACTGTGCCAATTCATTAAAGTTGGCATCCGTGAAATTAATACGCTTTCCACGGGAAACCCTCATATAAAGCTCCTCAAGCTTCTCCAAACTTTTAAAAACACCTTCATCAATATGAAGATCGACACAACCTGTCAAATCCAATTGCTTCAGCTTCGTCAACTTCCCAATTGTGGATGGTAATTTTCGAATGCCACAATTTGCAAAGCTCAAAACTTCCAAATTCAAAAGATCTCCGATAGAAGAGCAATCAAACATCAACAAGCATTGATGGAGAATGAGCGTTCGAAGATTGGTGGAGCATTGAAGACGAAGTGATCTTGGAAACTGAAGCAAGGGGTACTCCATTTTCTCATACACCAGAACTTCAAGATTTTTCATTTCTTCATAGAAATCTTCAGGAAACTTAAGTGTTCTATCTCCACCCATAAGTCTCAGAAGTGTTAGGTTCGGGTATTTAAATTCTTTTGGAAACTCGGTCATACCCATGCAGGTCAAGGAAATCTTTTGGCAAGACCTGCTCACCTCAGCCATACTTGACCTCGAAATATCACCATGGTTAATGAACCACGGATGGTCACTTTTAGAAACTTCTCCTTGCACAAAAGAAAGAACAAGATCGTGCATTTTGACACACTCGAGGTAATCACTATCAATCAATAAATTTGCCTCTTTGAGATTCTGTACATATGTTTTTGTCCTGTCTCTAGCCTCACCCAAAGTAGGAACGCCCTTCAACAATTTAAGCCCCCATGCATATCTTGTCAGATCCTCAATCGGAATATTAAAGTCATCCGGAAACAAGCCACAAAGCAGAAAAATCGCTTTAACTTCCTCTTCTCGTATAGAAGTGTGGCTAATTTCAATAATTTCTTGCACATCTTTATCAAGATCATTATTCTTCAAACGGTTAAGTGTATTCCTCCATGCAAAAACTTTTTGAGATTGAAGTGTTGTTGCAATGAGTTTGATGGCTAGGGGCAAAAATCCACATCTTTTCACAATTTTATTCCCTATCTCATTGAACCCAGGATCAGACTCTTTTCTTGTGATTTCCCAAAAGAAATTCTTTGCTTCGGACTCCTCCATCACATCCACTCTAACTACTTTAATATCCGAATTAGCCTCTACTGCAATTTGTTTGCAAACAGTTTCATTTCGTGACGTTAGCAACAATTTGAAGCCGGTTGGCAAAGGGCTTAATCCAATATCCTTGAGTTTGACCATCTCCCATACATCATCCAATATTACTAGAACCTTTGTACCTTTTTGGGACATCTTTTCAAATGTAATACGAAGACGGTCTGCCCTTGTTTCTTTACTCTTATCAGTTAAATTTAGTCCTATATATTCTGCTACGGTTTCTTGAATTGAAAACGTGTTAATCTTCTGCCCAATAACCTCCTTCACAATCCAATTAAACACATTCTTATCTGCGACAGTCTTTTTCAGCTGTTCCATCATTGTGGTTTTTCCAACACCGCCCATTCCGCATAGCGCTATCACTTGCATCTTGTGATCTTGTTGAAGGAACCTGAGTGCATCTTCAAAAATCTTCTCTCGCGATTTGAAGTAATTTTTGGCATCACCATTTGACGGTACAGAAGTTGGTCCTTTTTTAAAACTCACTTTTCCAAGAGGTTTTGGGGTATTGCTCCATTTTATTCGAGTATTTTCCTCAATTAGACGTTCAATCTCTTCAGTTGTCTTGAATGCATTTCTTCCAGCTTGGTACCTTCTCTTCACATTAAAACAGCCATTGTAGTTACTTGAAATTCTTTCAGCATCTTCCTTAATCTTTTCGACTTCTTCCAACCAACCTGGTACCCGAGTAGGTATCTCCAGTTGACTTGTATTGGGTGCTTCCATGAGCTTTCTGACATCAGCGCTTTTACCATCCAATTCCTTCAATCTAGTATGCATGTTCCTAACGTTGTTTGTGGAGGAAAAGATATAGCCCAAATGTTTCTTGACAGGCTTCATCAATGATTCAACAACAGGACCAATGATTGCGGTTACAAATTCCATTACTCGAAATTTTAGCTTTTAGTGAGACCTACAAACAACACACACACAAAAATACTGTAACTAGTATTCATCCAAGCTTTCATAATTTCAGTATTAGCTGATTGAAACTGACCTATCTTTTCTTTCAAATTATCAATTTTAACTATCACGTAACTTTATTTTTTCAAACGGACCTAGTGATGCCTTTCCTCTGTCCTACTTTGATCACTGTGGTGGCAGGTTGAGTGGTCTTGGTGGGAAGGGGGAGGGAAATGTAGCTAGATGGTATGGTGCAAAGTTAAGTGGTGTTTGTTGTATGGAAGCTGATTTGAATTGGCAGAATGCTTTACTGAAACTGCTATGGATTGTTGATTTCTGTGAGAGATTAGTATTGTCTGAGATTCTTAGTTTTATCAGACATCGATTGAATGTATTGTTCTGTATAGTACCTGATTTGGGGACTGTCCAAATCAGTTTCTTCTATTCTTATGTTTTTAATATCAATATAAGGTTGGTAGCTATAGGAGTCCAAATGTTTTTAATATTCTCAAACTCAACAATATTATAATTTATAAAGCAAAACAAAGCAAATATAGATACCGCTATATACTAAGTATTTGATTAGACATATTCATCAATCATTTACTTATCATTCAATGACATTAATTTCACCCAACTATTGGCAAACTAATTGGATATTGGTCAAAGGGAACACGACGACGAAAGGAAGAACAAGTTGATGAAAATAACGTTAACGTTCGCATTTGAACTTGCTCCACACTCTTAACAGTGATATTTCTTTTTTCTTTCTTTGGGGTAAAAGATCAGTACCCAGAAAATTTTATATATAAACAGATAACCAAGAAACCTTACATGATTACAACTCCCATCATATCCTAAGTGAAACTAGATTCAAGGTAAGCCTTAAAATCACAAGCTTAATGATCCTAAACAAAAACGTAAAACCAGTAGAGTTAACCCTAACATCATAGACCAGATAAAATTTTGGACGGAGTATCTTTTAATGGCTTCAACTATATAGCGTTTGTCTAATATGACATTTCTGAACGTATGTAGTTCAATTATAGCTTTTACCACTAAACATACGTATAGTTGATCGACAAGAGAGTTCTAGGGGGCATATAAACAGGAGTTGAATATATTATGAAAAAAGGTTAATCCTCCAAAAATCATAATCCACTACTTGTTTGGTAGCAAAACAACTATGATCATCACATGCTTTGATCAGAATACAGATTTTAAGTAATAGATAGTTTTGTATAAAATTTAAACGAAATGGTACCTTGCTCTACTCTCTGAGTGTGCAGCTGTTTTGTAAAAGATGTTTATGTGAATAATACGTAGTAATATACTAATATGATTTAAATTGTGAAAAAAGAAAGGTATATTTGTGAAAGCAATCATTGCTTTTTGTGTGTGGTTATGAATATGGGCATTAAAATATCTATATGATATTTCATTTTCTTTTAAAGTAATTGTTGCTGCGTTTTGAAAATGGCTCGTGCTTTTAAAGATAAATATGATTTCATATTTCTATAACATCTTTTAACGGTTTGCCGGTTTTTAATAACTCTTTTATATAAAAAATTTATCAATTTTTTTTATCAATCTAAAAAGAAAATTCTTTGCTTTAAATGTGAATTAGAATATAACTATTTTAATTTTCATGATAACAACTAAAAGATCAGGCGCATTGCATCGTGATAAAATTAGATTACGATAGTTATATATCACATGAACCACTAGGGCATTGGCTTTCATTCTTTAGTCGAATTTAATCCCTAGCACTTTGCTCTCGGATAAGTACTCACCTCCGCAAAACCTATGGGCTCGTTGAAGAGACTTTGTGGATAAGAGCTCAAGAGTTCGAGTGTCTGGCTCACACCAGTTGGTGCTCCACTAGGACAGAAGAGTTGCCCGGAGCTATTCCTTGTAGGGTGGACAATGACTGGTGCCAAAAAATATCCGGGGTAAGGGTGTCTGTGCCAATCTACACCTTTTGTGTGGTTATATATCACATGAAGGTAAATATCATGAAAAGGTAATCTATTCTTTATTGGTTATACCTATTTAGGCGATGAGGGGTAGAATACAGAAAATAGTAGAAGCTGAAAATCACATGATCCGAATAAGAGAAGAGATGGTAATGCATAATTCGTTTATCTAATTATGTGCCTAATAAGAAATATACAAGGTTTTTATCAGGAGAAGAAAAAAAAAAAAAAAAAAAAAAAAACTCATATGGAAAATTTTGAATAAATAGACATAAAAATTGTGTATATAAAGATACTATGCTTGCAGACATAATTTAGTGGAAACTTTATCTATCAAATCAATTATTGTTGCTTTCTTATCTCATTTTCAGCTTTATTCTTTTCCCTCGAATCTTATATTATTTCATGCTTAAAAGATAACGTAGGAATAATTTTTTCCTTTAATAAGGAAAAGAAAATTCTCACAGCAATGCTATAAAATGTAACTCTTAAGATTTATATAAGTTCAGATTTCATACCAAACACTTCATAGAAACTGTGAATATGTTGCTCTAACCCAATAACCCTTAAAATTAATTGTTTTCAAATTTAAAACATTACAAAAAATAGTGTTATTTTCCACACTTATTTTGCCACGGTATGTTCAACCGTGGACTTTTTTTATATGGATAATAATTTTTTACATTTATAGGTGTTACAAATATTTTGTGACAACTGGCAATCTAGGGAGATATTTTAAAACCCGCATTACTTTAAGTTTAATGATTTTTGGAATATTTGAAAGTTTATTCGCGATGAATTTGTAAAATTTGAACCGTGGTTTTAAATTTTAAAGTTATGTGGAATCGAATTTGAATTATTAACTTGATATGAAATATATGTGGTGATTTAATGTTGAGACATTTATTAGGCACTACGTTGACTCCGGCACTAGGATAACCTAACCAATTTGAAAATTTTGAGTAACGGTTGTGTTATATTTTTAACGAACGTATTTATGATCAAAATTCGTGGAAAGACGGTTTTGAAAATAATGGTGCGTGAGTTAATGCGCAATGAGAAAATTTTGAGATATGAAAACGAGCTCAGTTTGAGAGTGTCGGGTTACTTTGAAAGTGTTACATAAATGGTCCTTGTGTATCTTATTATTACTATTATGAGTTAAGATCAAATAAGAAGATTACTTAAAATAAGAAGGAATAAGAAGAACTATAACTACAAATCCGAGATGCACCGATCTAAATTAGATGCATCCCTATAATCTTAGATGCATTATAACGTACCATAGTGTGTTATCTAGCTTTTAATCAGATGCATATACGTATATTAGATGAATTTCTTGATTTCTCTTATTTTTTGTTCCTCTGCACTTGCTAAAATCTTGAAAATCAATTTGCACCATCTATACATCAAATTAACTTTCGAAACTCAAGATGTTGCATCTATATGAATAGAAATGCATCTAATGCAAGTTGTTGCATCTCAAATGCGTGGTTTTGGTCACTTCTTACCACTTCTTATTTTAATTTATTACTAGATCCCTACCCTTACTATTATTATTGTTTTTATAAAAAGAGTATAACTACATTTGGTTCTTGTGGTTTCCTGGCATAAACAAAACAAACACACCCTCACTATCCTCTCTCTCTCCCATCTCATCTTCATCTTCATCTTCATCTATCCCATATTTATCACCAAAACCCTAGCCGCCACACCTTTGGCCGGCCACCACCACGACACCGTCGCCTACCACCACCCAAAACCACCCCAAAAATAATCTCTATCACTAGATCTTTTAAACCCACTAATTCACGCGCTAGTTTATTGATGTTTGAAGATTTTACGTGACCTTTTCTTGTTGATTTCGAAGGTAAGACGAGTCACAAGTGTTGGTGACTCGTATTTTCGTTAAAAGCGTGACATATGAGTCACGGGGTTGTATTCTTGGGCGAGTTTTTGAATAAAAACGAAAGATAAATATGGGTTTATGAATAAAACATGATTTTTAACAAGTTTGATATCCGGGTTTTCATGTTTTTGTGAGGGGTCGAGACCTAATCGAGAGCAATTGCTCTTGGCTTGTATATTTTGTGGGCTTATGTGCTTTTCTTGTTACTATTAGTCTTGAGATGATGATTTTATGAATGTTTGGTTGTATATTTTGGCGATTTGGATTCATTTTGAGTTAAGGAGAAGGTATCTTATTGTGGTTTATTGATGCCGAGACCCTTTGAGGGCCTTGTGGCTCACGGTATGGAGTGGGCTGCTACTATTGTTGATGTTGTGTGGTTCTTTTCTTTTTAAAGTTGATGTACCTTGTTGACAGTTGTGGCTTATTTCTGTTGTTGTTGATTGTTATTGTTATGGCTCTTGTTGTTGTAGTTTGTGTTGCCGCGACCAAAGGGTCCGTTTGGCAGATTTGGGAGCGCTCGAGTGAGCTCTAGCCGAGACCAAAGTAGTCTTTGGTTTGAGTCCTTGTGACTCGTGGTCTAGCCGAGACCCAAGTGGGTCTCTCGGCACGGGTTTGGCTTGGTAAACCAACCCGGAAATGTGTAACTTGATACTTTCATGTTTTGTTCCATGTTGTGTTATTGATGTTGTTGTGGTATTCTTTTTGGCCGAATACATTGGATGGGTCGAGACCCTTTATGGTCTCGACAATGGTTTACTTTTGGATGATTGTGGAGTTGTTGTCGAGATGATATTGGGGACCGATTGTGAAACGGTCAACTTAGAACGAAGGAGATAGGTTAGTCGGGAGCCGTAGTCGGACCCTATTGTTGTAGTTTGTGATATGGGACTTGTTGACGGAGATGTGATATTGGTTATTATTACTTTGGACACTTTTGGTTGTGCGACTCGAAGTCACGTTGACTTTCTAGTCAACGGTTGATTTTGGCAAAACGTCTTAGCACTTGGATTTGGACAATGAGCCGAGAGTGATGACTCGGACATGTGACTCATCTTATATAACTCGACGATAAAAATAACCAAACTTAATAATAACAACTCGTAATAATTATATTAATAAGAAAAATGATTATTGTGCCTACTAATCAAGCCTACAAATTAACCTAATGATTTGATTGGTTGATTTGAAAAAATAATTGGTGGAAATTTGGAGAGAGAAAATATATAATACAATTGTACAAGTGATTTATGCATTAGGCATGTTTTTAGGCTTGTGTTGTAGGTCTAAATAGCACTGCTCTATTAATAATATAAACATTTATATAAATATATAAATGTGAAAACATATATATCTATTGAATGTATTGTTGATTAGTTATAATACCCGCCTACGCGCAAGTTTTTAAAATTTTTTTAATGATATATTTTTATTTCTTAAAAAACAAATAATTTAATTTTTTTGTTTGATTTATGATTTTTAATTATATTTGTTTATTATTAAATATAATCATTTAAAAACTTAATCCTATTGTTAGTTGCATCTTATTTATATTTTTTTTGTATATATCTTCTACTTGTGTAGTATTGCATCTTATCTATATTTTTTTGTATTTATCTTCTACTTGTATAGTATATCAATAAAACATATTTTTTAAATTTTAAATTAAAAAATAATAATTAAAATATTACCTAATAGGAAATATTCCTTTTTCTGAAATACGAAAATACCAACTAGAGGTTTTGTTTTATTATATAAAATATTTGGGTCCAAATCAGTTTCTTCTATTCTTATGTTTTGTACAATATTTGGAGATATATATAATTTCAACATATGCAAAAAAAAAAAAAAAAAAAAAAAAAAAAAAAAAAAAAAAAAAAACACTTTATTTTTATTGGTAACCATGGTTTCCAACCTTTTTGGCCAACGCATAGCAACCTGTTTTCATGTTAAACTTCTAAAAGTTTAGCGCAACAGCAGGCTTAATATCAATATAAGGTTGGTAGCTATAGGAGTCCAAATGTTTTTAATATTCTCAAACTCAACAATATTATAATTTATAAAGCAAAACAAAGCAAATATAGATACCGCTATATACTAAGTATTTGATTAGACATATTCATCAATCATTTACTTATCATTCAATGACATTAATTTCACCCAACTATCGGCAAACTAATTGGATATTGGTCAAAGGGAACACGACGACGAAAGGAAGAACAAGTTGATGAAAATAACGTTAACATCCGCCTTTGAACTTGCTCCACACACTCAACAGTGATATTTCTTTTTTCTTTCTTTAGAGTAAAAGATCAGTACCCAGAAAATTTTATATATAAACAGATAACCAAAAAACCTTACATGATTACAACTCCCATCATATCAAAAGTGAAACTAGATTCAAGATAAGCCGTAAAATCACAAGCTTAGTGATCCTAACATCATAGACCCGATAAAATAGCAAAATTTTGGCTTCTTTATTTTCCAAATGTTTATGACATCCATATTATCTTTTAATGGCTTCAACTATATAGCGTTTGTCTAATATGACATTTCTGAACAAATGTAGTTCAATTATAGCTTTTACCACTAAACATACGTATAGTTGATCGAAAAGAGAGTTCTAGAGGCATATAAATAGGAGTTGAATATATTATGAAAAAAGGGTTAATCCTCCAAAAATCATAATCCACTACTTGTTTGGTAGCAAAACAAATATGATCATCACATGCTTTGATCAGAATACAGATTTAAGTAATAGATATTTTTGGAGTATAAAACTGAAACAAAAAGGTACCTTGCTCTGCTCTCTGAGTGTTTTGTAAAGATGATTATGTGAAGAATGATATGATTTCAAGTGAGAAAAAAGAATGGTATATTTAAGAAAGCAATCATTATTGCTTTTTATATCAGCAAACAAAAAAAATGCTAAACTCACGCGGAAAAAAACTGAATAAATTTGACACATAAATGGACATATAAATTAGTGGAAACTTTATCTATCAATCATTTATCAGTTGTTGCTTTCTTATCTCATTTTTCAGCTTTATTCTTTTCCACCGAATCTAAATTTATTCATGTTTAAAAGATAACGTAGGAATAAACTTTTCCTTTAATAAGAAAAAGAAAATTCTCACAACAATGTTATAGCATATGTTTTTACTTCTTAAAGTTTATATAAGTTCAGAGTACCAGACACTTCATAGAAGCTGTGAATATGTTACAACATAGCCGTCAACGAAACCTCATCACGTATCACCAGCCCATCAAAAAGCACTCTGAAATCACATCAAAAACCCTCCCATAAGCTGAAACATTCCTACACTCGTCCGGTATCATATCAAAAACCTTTCGCGCTTTGAATGGCATAACCAAACACTATCATTGAGTGACATCAAACTATAAGCAAAATAATTGAATATTGGTCAAAGAGGACATGAGGGCGAAAGTAAGAACAAGTTAATAAAAACATCGTTAACATGTGCATTTGAACTGGCACCAAACACTCAAAAGTGATATTACTTATTTCTTTCTTTGGTGTAAAAGGTTAATACATATGACTCCCATCATATCAAAAATCAAACTAGATTCATGATAATAAGCTTCAAGTTCACAACCTCAATGATGCTATACAAAAGCGTAAGACCAGTAGAACTAGTCAACTAACCCCTATAAATTAGCAAAAATTTGGCTTCTTCATTTTCCAAACATTCATGTCGTCAATGGTATTCTTTGACAGGTTTAACTTTAGAGTGTTCGCCTAATATGACATTTCTAAAAGTAAGTAATTCATTTTAGCTTTTACCCTTAAACATTTGTATAAGAAGACGAGAATTGTATAAGAAAAGAATACTCATCAACAACTTGTTTGGCAGCGAAACAAACATGATCTTCTTCACATGCTTTGATCAGAATAAAGGTTTAAGTAATAGATAGTTTTGTATAAATCTTAAACGAAAAGGTACCTTGCTCTGCTCTCTGAGTGTGCAGCTGTTTGTAAAGATGTTTATGTGAATAATAATATGATTTCAACTGTGAAAAAAGAAAGGTATATTTGAGAAAGCAATCATGCATTGCTTTTTGTGTGTGGTTATGAATATGGCCATTAAAATATCTATATGTTATTTCATTTTCTTTCAAAATAATTGTTGCTGCATTTTGAAAATGTATACTACAAAACTGATTGTCATGGATATTTATGATTGGTACAATGTTGAAATAGCTCATGCTTTTTAAGATAAATATGATTGCATATTTCTATAACGTCTTTTAATGGTTTACCAGTTTTAAATAACTTTTTATATAAAGATTTTATCAATTTTTTTTATCAATCTAAAAAGAAAATTCTTTGCTTTAAATGTGATTTACAATATACTCGTAACTATTTTGATGCTGATGATAACAACTATAAGATCAGGCGAGTTGCATCATGATGAAATTTAGATTACAACAGTTATATATCACATGAAGGTAAATATTGTGAAAAGGCAATCTATTCTTTATTGGTTATACCTATTTAGGCAGTGAGGGGTAGAATACAAAAAATAGTGAAAGCTGAAAATCACATGATCCAAATAAGAGAAGAGATGGTAATGCATAATCCATTTATTCACTTATGTGCCTAATAAGAAAAAGAAAAAGAAAAAAAAAAAAAAAAAAAAAAGAAGCTAAACCCATGTGGAAAAATTTGAATAAATAGACATATAAATTGTGTATACAAAGATACTATCCTTGCAGACATAACTTAGTGGAAACTTTATCTATCAAATCAATTATTGTTGCTTTCTTATCTCATTTTCAGCTTTATTCTTTTCTCTCGAATCTTATATTTCATCTTTAAAAGATAACGTAGGAATACTTTTTTCCTTTAATAAGGAAAAGAAAATTCTCACAGCAATACTATAAAATGTATTCTCTTAAGGTTTATATAAGTTCAGATTTCATACCAAATACTTCATAGAAACTGTGAATATGTTACTTTAACCCAATAACCCTTAAAATTAATTGTTTCAAATTTAAACATTACAAAAAATAGTGCTATTCTCCACACTTATTTTGCCACGGTATGTTCAACTGTGGACTTTTTTTATATGGATAATAACTTTGTTACATTTATAGGTGTCACAAATATTTAAAAAAAAAATAATCCACATATATAAGTGTGTACAATTATAATAAAGCTACACTTATAGGTGTAGCAAATGTCTCAACACTTTTATTTTTGGATTATTTATTTTATTTTATTTTTTTCCAATTTTGCCACACTTTTAGGTTTGGACATTCAAAGAATGTTTTCACACTTTTAACTATAAACATTTGGATAATATCTCCACACTTAAATGTGTAGCAAAATTTGTTAAACCCATTATTACCACATATGAGAAAGTGTGGAATCAATAATTTTACACATTTTTAAATGTGGTCATTTGGCTTTTAAAATATGGAGAATTCAACTAGTTTTTTTTTTAGTGAAAACCAAATAAATACTACTAAAATACATATATTCCTACTTTGGAGTTCAACATTGGGATTCTATATTTGGGGTTTCTATTTAGAACTGAAACGTGGTAATTTAGACTCTTAAAAGTCAGTTATAGATGCTAAATAAGCAACAAGCCCAGTTTTGACTTTTCAAAGTCAAAATAAAGATTTGGACTTCAAATGTAGCATGCTTCTATACATTTGATGATACAAATACAAAATATATTTGCAATAAACATACAACATGTTATGAATAGAAACTTTTCTAGTGTTCAGTCTAAGTTGATTCTTGTTAGACACTACATACATAAATCTATGCAAAACTAACACTATTTCAAAAGCTCTTAATGCATTGAAGGAATAAATTGTATAGATACAGCATCCGAACCGAAAGAGTAATTAAACCACTGTTGGTAATTCAAACGAACGAAACAAACAAACAAATTCAAACAAACTAAGCGGAAGCTTTATTCAAATACCAAACCAAATTACAAAACCAAATTTCAAAGACAAATTCAAAAGGGTACCAAACTATTATTCAAAAAGTACAAATAATTCTAATGCCAATGATTCCTATTTATAGGGCAAAACTAACCGTCATATAATAGTTTCCTAATTCCAAACAAACTTGTAGAAGAAGTCAAACAAATTACCAAAGTTACCAAACAACCCTTAAAGTTTAAGTCATCTTCTAACAATCTCCACCGTGACTTAAACTCCTCCACCTGCTTCAAATCAAATTCAAAGTTCCAAATTTCGAATTCCAAATTTCAAATTCCAAAATCCAAATTCCAAATTCCAAATGCCAGAGATGCTAGCCAAATCCAAATCAAATGACCGATTCCAAAAACGATCCAAAACAAATTCGATCCAAGGCAAATGCCGATGTTTTCAAAACGAACTATCAAATGTTAACAGACAAAATTCAAAACGGTCAACCAAACGAACAAATCGGCTCAAACGATCTTCAACAAAGATAATCAAATTCGGGCAACCAATCTTCAAAAGCCCGAAAAACGAAGATCTCAAATTTTCAAACTAACCAATTCCCAACGATCGAACAAATTTCAAACGACTTAAATCAAGTCTTCAAACACCAAATCGATCTTCAAATTCCAAATACCAAATTCAAATTCCAAATACCAAATTCAAATTCCAATGGTCCACTTATCCAATAAGAATTAAGACCAAAATATCAAATTCAAATTCTAATGACCCACTTATGTAATAAGAATTACGGTTCAACTTCAAATTTATTATCCAAGTATCAACGAAATTCAAGTTAATAAATAACTTGACAAACGAGCTCCAATTCAAACGCCCCAAATATGATACTTGACAATAATTCTAATGACCCACTTATATAATAAGGATTACGGTCCCAATTCAAATTCAAATAGCCGAACAAAATACCCAAACCTCATACGAACCAAAGAGGTCGAACAATAAAACCTAATATTCTAACTTCTAATAAATAACCAACGAATGCTTCAATCCTTAAAATCTCAAACACTAATTCGAACAATACAAACAAGTTTGACCCCACTTGTGAATTTCAAAGTTATGTCAAACAATCAATCTGACCAAATTCCAAAAACTAGCCCAATTCCGATCTAAGCCCAAAAAACAAATCTATATCCAAATTCAAATGTCGGCCCAAACCAAACATGAATCCCAACTCTATCTAATACTAAACAGAATACCAAAATCGATTCTTCAATAGTCAATACCAACACCAATCGAATTTCAATCCAAACAAATTCTGAACGAATCCTTTTTTTTCTTTTTTTTTTCTTCATGGCTAAATGAATCAACCTGGCTCAGATACCACTTGTTAATAATTCAAAGACGATCGAAACAAACAAACAAATTCAAACAAACTAAGCGGAAGCTTTATTCAAATACCAAACCAAATTACAAAACCAAATTTCAAAGACAAATTCAAAAGGGTACCAAACTATTATTCAAAAAGTACAAATAATTCTAATGCCAATGATTCCTATTTATAGGGCAAAACTAACCGTCATATAATAGTTTCCTAATTCCAAACAAACTTGTAGAAGAAGTCAAACAAATTACCAAAGTTACCAAACAACCCTTAAAGTTTAAGTCATCTTCTAACAACCACCATTCAATCACCTTCAAATAAAGACTCTGGGTGACAAGGTATGAGAAATGATACAGGCATCACCCCACTTTGATTCATCACCTGACTCTGCTTCCTAAGAATAGCATGCATGCTCGAACTCATTATGGCCTTTGTATATTTAATAGTAAAAAATGAACAAGTTAATTCAATTAAATAAGGTAGGGAAACGACATGGGCAAAATTATCTTCGTTGTGAAAGAAGGTTGGGTCTTCCTTCGCATAATACAATCCAAAAGTTGTGTCTATTACCTTTAGCTCCAGGAAGTTGAGTTTCCATATGTAAAAACAGTTATTTGCAGACATTGTTTACTTTCCAGGGTATCTCGTGATGGCATTAAAAGCCTAGTTATTTTTCCAGTCACGTCTTTTAGTTTTGGAAATACAACAAAACTATTTTTCATTTACATCGAATCTGTACCTAACTGTAATCAATATCCAAATTAGAGTGGAGCTAATTATATGATGAAGAATTGGATTTTAAACTGTATCCAGCTACTAAAATCAGCAATAGCTACAAATATTTCGAGAGAATTAGCAAATGAATTCACAAATTATATATTGATGGTGACAGAACAGTTTTTGATGCAACAATCAAATCAAGGTGAACATTTAACAAAACTTATTTCTATCCCAAAGAACTTTGAAAATGCCTTACGTTAGAATATAAAACGGTACAAATGTACAATTAGGAGAACATACCTAGGTTTTTGATCACCCGCCCAATTAGGAGAACATACTTAGGTTTTTGATCACCCGCCTACAAGACGACTAAACACTTCTTGTTTATCACCAGTAATCAACACATGAACATATACCGTCCCTAAAATGGTGAAAAGGGTGGGAATCTCTCACAATTATCAGCCTACCCTCAATCTTTGATATGTGTTTGATGACATTATGACAGTCAGCACATAAATTAAGTTCTTAAATACACGAATCGGTCTTCCACCTTGTATATTAAGGATCCCAAATGCCACAGCTAACTTTTCACTATGGTACCTCAACATATGTTCCTTTTCTTCCTCTTCCACATCATGCAAAATCAATTTAGGTGAAGAAATGTAACCCTCTTTCTTCAGTCTAAAATCCAGTTCTTCAAGATAAGCATATATTCTGTCTCTGGGTGGGGCGAATCCCCAACTGAGAACGTGTGGATCTTATTTTGCACTTCAAGCCAACTATAACCCGGGACTTTCTTTACACCCGTGTCCCTCGATCATTTTCAATCTCATTGCACCAACATCAGCCCATCTACCTGAAGCTGCATATAAATTTGATAAAAGAACATACATTCCGGCATTATCAGGCTCCATCTGGAAAACTATCTCAGCAACCTTCTCACCTAACTCTGTATTGCCATGAATTCTGCTGGCACTAACTAGAGCACCCCATGTAGCGGCATCTGGTTCAAATGGCATAGTTTTCATCAAAATTTGAGCATCATCTAGGCGCCCTGCTCGACCGAGAAGATCAATCATGCATGTATAGTGTTTTGAATTTGCAGCTATTCCATAATCACGATTCATAGTGTAGAAGTAGTCTGTGCCTCTATCTACCAATCCACTGTGACTACATTATATAAATATGTTACTTATAGGAGCATGTAAGTGCTGGGTTTTCTATTCCCAACTAGATTAATACGCAGCGGAAACAATAATAATCTAGGGCAAGAAGGGAACTAAACCCTAAAGGATCTAAACCTAATTAACTAAAAGCAACTTAAAAGAAATAAATAAATAAGTAATTAAAAGGAAAGAAGAAAATTACTAACCTTTGAGAAAATCGAATTTCTCACACGGACCACCTTGGTCGAACTTGGAGGCGAGTACCCAAACGAGAGTACCTCTAATAGCTCACACCCACGAACCAAAAAGAAACTATTCTTTCGAACTCCTAAGGTCCCGATAAACGAAAGACTCTTATAAGGAGTAGGAATAAGAATGAGATGATTAGTAGTAAAAACTTAGGCATACTCCTCTATATATAAGGAAAGGAAGAGGGATGGGTTTACCCTTTGGGGCGATGTGGGACAAAACCCCAAAAACCATCCCAAGACCTTGTTACCACGTAACACTTAATCGTGGTTATGCCGTAACTTATTCTTTGAATCATTTTCTCTTTTACGGTTCATCGAGGGCGACCCAAAAAGGACTCTACTTTTGACGATAGTCGTACCAATTAGTTATGACTTGGACATTAATTCCAACAGTCTCCCACTTGGACAATTCATCAACTATAATTGGTCTAAGTCTATTCCGATCAACTAAGCAGAGAGTGTCATCCAATGCTACTGCCGAACTCTGAATCATATCTTAGAGTCAGCCCTTTGATAAGCGATCAACTATTCCTTTGTTCTACTGATATCATATGAATCTGAGACATGGATTTTAATCAATCTCCAGGTTCAACATTATGTTTCTCGATTTCCGATTATTTGACTATATGAGACTACTGAATTGAACACATCAATTTAGTCCTGGCTAGGCCTAGCACATTTAAGTCAACATTTAATCATCGAGGGGCCCATTGATATCGCTTTCCCTTTTAGGCGAAAGGAACAAATAACTTTGAATACATAGAACTAGTCAACTTATCATGTCATACCTAGCATACCCTTTATAACTGGCATTTACGCATAGCGTTTGAATAAACTAAAGTATAACAGATTTGAAAATTAGATACTCGATGTATCTCCATTTTAAGAATAGAGGATATTATCATCTTAGAATTACTCGTGATCTCAATCCATGAAGTAATCTTTCTAAGTGCGGGTTTATCCTATACTTAATTCCCATTAAGTACTCATGAGTGTTGCAGCATTCTCTATGCTATGTCTAATCTCCATAGACAATCTACTAACACTCCATGACAGTCTTAAATCAAAACTTACTTCCAGTAGTTTGAACGACTGAGGAGGTTTGAGTAAACTAAGTACTCAGGAAGTGGATTCTAAACATGCAAAAATGAAACACAATGATAAACAATAGTAAATGGTAGCACACTTACAAATAAACAAATCTCCATTATTTAATCACCAAATCTATTACGATTTCAATCATTGTTTATAATGTTTCAAACTCAAACTAACAACTAAAACTTTATTTTATCTTTCAATCCTATGCTCCATGCATGTTCATCGTGTTTGGACTTAGCCAATGCCTTTGTGAATGGATCAGCTAGATTATCCTCTGATCGTATGTCTTTCACAATCACGTATCCTTCTTCTACCTTTCTTCGAACAAAATGGTATTTCCTTTCAATGTGTTTTGACTTTCCGTGATCCTTGGGTTCCTTAGTCAAGGCGACTGCACTCTCATTATCACAGAATATTTCAATGGGATCTTGTACTGTTGGAACAACTCCAAGATCTCCAATGAAATTCTTCATCCAAATAGCTTCCTTTGAAGCTTCACAAGTTGCAATATACTCGGACTCACATGTGGAGTCTGCCACTGTATCTTGCTTTGAACTTTTCCACGTCACCGCTCCCCCATTTAGCAAAAATACTCAACCAGACTGTGAACGACTATCATCTTTATCTGTTTGGAAACTTGCATCACAATAACCAGTCACTTTGAGTTCTTCTTCTCCACCATAAACTAAGAACCTGTCTTTAGTATTTCTTAAATACTTAAGAATGTTCTTTACTGCTGTCCAATGACCTTCACCAGGTTCTGCTGATGTCGACTCACCATGCTCAAAGCAAAAGAGACATCAGGCCTTGTGCACGTCATGGCATACATGATCGATCCTACAGCCGAAGCATATGGGACTCGACTCATTCTGTCCAGTTCTTCATTAGTTTTCGGACATAGATCCTTACTAATCTTTATGCCATGATGTAACGGTGGATTCCCTTTCTTAGAATTCTCCATTTTGAATCTTTTCAAAATTTTATCTAAGTACGTGTCCTGGCTAAGTCCTATAAGACGCTTTGACCTATCTCTATAAATCTTTATACCGAGAATATATGCTGCATCTCCCAAATCTTTCATAGAGAAACATTTCCCCAACCATTCTTTTACACTTTGTAATGTTGGGATATCGTTTCCTATGAGTAGTATATCATCCACATATAATACCAGGAAGACTACAATACTCCCACTGACTTTGATATATATACAGGACTCATCTTCGCTTCTAGAAAATCCAAACTGTGTGACTTTCTCATGGAAGCAGAGATTCCAGCTACGAGATGCTTGTTTAAGTCCATAAATGGCCTTTTGAAGCTTGCACACTCTTTTAGGATACTTTGCATTTTCAAAACCTTTTGGTTGTGCCATAAACACATCCTCTGTTAGTTTTCCGTTAAGGAAAGCGGTCTTGACATCCATCTGCCATATTTCATAATCATGAAACGCAGCTATGGCAAGCATTATCCTAATTGGCTTTATTTTAGCTACTGGTGAGAAGGTTTCCTCATAATCAATCCCGTGGGTTTGAGTATAACCCTTCGCCACCAACCTAGCTTTATAAGTGTGTACATTCCCATCCATGTCTGTCTTCTTCTTGAAGATCCACTTACATCCCACAATCTTAAGACCGAGTGTAGTGTCAACCAAATTCCAAACTTGGTTGTCATACATAGACTGAATCTCGCTTTTCATTGCTTCCTTCCACTTAGCAGCCTCAGGGCTTGCCATCGCTTCCTTGTAGTTGACAGGCTCATCCAACTCACTTAGTGTACTATCACTAATCTTGTCCTCTTCAATATGGAAACCATAATAGAATTGAGGATCCTGAGAAGGCTTGCTTACTCTACTACTTGTTCTGCGAATGGGTAAGGATATATCATCAGGTTCAACAGGTGTCACCACCTCTTGTTGAATGTCAGTGTTTACTATAGGTTCTTCATCGGAAGAATCTTGAATTTCTTCAAGGTCTATTTTACTCCCACTGTCCTCTTTGGATATCATTTCTCTCTCGAGGAACGTTCCTCTTCGAGCTACAAACACCACATTATCCTTGGGTCTGTAAAACAAATATCCAAATGACTCTTTAGGATAACCGACGAAAAGACACTTTTCGGATCTGGCTTCTAGTTTGTCCTGAGCTTCTCGTCTAACAAAAACCTCACAACCCCATATTTTGATGTGCCCAAGGGAAGGACGTTTTCCCTTCCACATCTCAAAAGGTGTCTTTGAAACCTTCTTAGTGGGTACAAGATTTAAGATATGGGCGGCTGTTTCTAATGCGTAACCCCAGAAGCTTATTGGAAGTGTTGCTCGACACATCATAGATCGAACCATGTCTAACAAGGTTCTATTTCTCCTCTCCGAAACTCCATTTAGTTGTGGTGTTCTAGGAGGAGTTAACTGTGAAACTATACCACAGTTTTTAAGATGATCGAAAAATTCGATACTAAGGTATTCTCCTCCCCTATCGGATCGGAGTACCTTTATCTTTCTGCCCAGTTGGTTCTCTACTTCGTTTTGAAACATTTTGAATACTTCAAAAGTATCCGACTTATGTTTAATCAGATAAACATATCCATATCTACTGAAATCATCAGTAAATGTAACGTAGTAGCGGTTTCCATCTTTTGTGGTTGATCGGAATGGTCCACACACATCCGTGTGTACTAAGTCCAATAATCCTTCACCTCTTTCACATGTTCCTGTGAATGGTGATTTAGTCATCTTTCCCAATAAGCAAGACTCGCATACATCATCCGATTTGAAGTCGAATGATTCCAGCACTCCATCCATTTGGAGTTGGGCGATGCGTTTCTTGTTTATGTGCCCAAGACGAGAATGCCACAATTTTGATTTATCAAGCTCATTAGACGAACCAACATTTAAAATCACATTGCCATTATCACTAATACATTCAACAGTTTCATATATGCCTTTGCAAGGAGAAGCTTTAAATATAAAACAATTATTTGAATAAACCAAAATATCTCCATTCTCATTGTCAAATGAAAATTGATAACCATCCTTAAACAAAACATGAAATGAAATAATGTTTCTTGTCATTTCTGACGAATAACAACAATTATTTAAATTTATCCTAACTCCAGACTTTAGCATGAGCTCGTACTTTCCAATCTTCGTCACAGGTGTGATTTTCCTGTTCCCCATGACTAAATTGAGCTCTCCATGCTTCAACTTCTTACTTTCCTTTAGACCCTGCGATACAGTGCAAATGTGAGTACCATACCCTGTATCCAAGACCCACGAATCAGAAGTTGTAGTATTGTGGAGTTCGATCATAAACATACCTGAGTGACTACCCTTTTCGACCTTTCCGTCTTTGAGGTCCTTCAGATATTTTGGGCAGCTACGCTTCCAATGTCCCTTTGTGTTGCAGTAGAAGCACACTGCTTCCTTTGGATCATTTGTCGGTGCAATATCAGATTCAGCCTTTCTCTTAGACCCATAATCGGACTTTCCTTTTGTGGCCTTTCCTTTCCAGTTGGAATGAGAAGTCTTTCTTTTCTTTGCATTATGACCAACAATCAACACAGGAGCCACTGAAGTAGAGGGCATATCAATCTTCTTGATCCCTTGCTCAGCGGTTTGCAACAAGCTATGGAGTTCCATTATTGAGGTCTCTTTCCCGTTCATTTGATACGAGAGCACAAACTGATTGTAATCAGCTGGCAGACCAGATAGGATTATGTTGATAGAAAGCTTAGTATCGAATACCATGTTCAGAGATCCCAATCTGTCAAAGTACCCTTTCATCTCTAAGACAAAAGCACAAATAGAGGCTCCAGGTTTCGGTTTGCAAGCCATGAGGGATTTAACAACATCAAGGCGTTCTTTGCTTGCCTTTGCCTGAAACATTTCTTTGAGCTGTTGGTTCATCTCATAAGCCCAAGTGTTCTCAAAAGTCTTTTGCAGTTCAGGGCTCATGGACGATGCCATGATGCATGACACTTTGTTTGCATCATCATAGTGCTTTCGGTGAGCTTCAATCTCTTCTTGGGTTGAATCATCATCAATTTTGGGAATTTGCTCATCGAGAACATACTCTTTGTTCTCGTACCTTAGGGTGAACCTAAGGTTTCGCATCCAGTCCATATAGTTAGGAGCGGTGAGTCTTTCCCTCCCAAGAACTGAGAGTAATGAGAAGTTTGGGTTATGTGAGGGATTGGGAACGGGAGGATTGACACCATTTTCAGTAGACATCTATAAGATAAAACAGTTTTAGTTTAGCATGAATATTCCTTAATCAATTACCCAATTTTATATTAAGGCTAGGATCCATATTTTAGATTCGTTTTATGAAGAGGGTTGCCGTAATCATATCACGAAATTATTTTAGGTAGACAATGTCTTTGTCAATTTCATTCTTTATGAAATTCCTAGTTCTTTTGAGATTCATTGATTCTGATCAATGGCATGTTAATCTCGTATATGCTTATCTACAATTCATGACTGGGATGCCGAGGATCATGAATAAGACAGTGAATTTAACCATGCAAAACCCGCGTGGTACCCGGCTCGAGTCAGCCCGAGAATCGCGAGACCCACATCACCTTTCACTTATGTTCTCTTATTAATGTGCCGGTAAACCACACACGCTCCATTAATAGCCCATATGATAGATGTGCGGTTTTCATGGGTTGGCATACTATTCACATTTTCTATATATCTAAAACGGGAATTTTGTTTTAGTAGTTTCAAATAATATAACAATTATAATATATATATATATATATAAGGTTCCTTTTAAACATTTTAAACTTTTGTTCTATTTTAAACATTTTAAAATATAAGGTTCAAAATGAAACATTTTAAACTTTAGGGTTCTATTTTAAACATTTTAAACTTTAGGGTTCTATTTTAAACATTTTAAAATATAAGGTTAAAAACGAAACATTTTAAACTTTAGGGTTCTATTTTAAACATTTTAAAATATAAGGTTCAAAATGTAAATTCATATTAACATTCAATGATCATAAGACAATAATATAATATACAATTATTATTTACACTTATCACATGTTAACAATTTACCTTTTAAGTGCTAATAGAATTAGGCTAAAGCTCTGATGCCACTGCTGGGTTTTCTATTCCCAACTAGATTAATACGCAGCGGAAACAATAATAATCTAGGGCAAGAAGGGAACTAAACCCTAAAGGATCTAAACCTAATTAACTAAAAGCAACTTAAAAGAAATAAATAAATAAGTAATTAAAAGGAAAGAAGAAAATTACTAACCTTTGAGAAAATCGAATTTCTCACACGGACCACCTTGGTCGAACTTGGAGGCGAGTACCCAAACGAGAGTACCTCTAATAGCTCACACCCACGAACCAAAAAGAAACTATTCTTTCGAACTCCTAAGGTCCCGATAAACGAAAGACTCTTATAAGGAGTAGGAATAAGAATGAGATGATTAGTAGTAAAAACTTAGGCATGCTCCTCTATATATAAGGAAAGGAAGAGGGATGGGTTTACCCTTTGGGGCGATGTGGGACAAAACCCCAAAAACCATCCCAAGACCTTGTTACCACGTAACACTTAATCGTGGTTATGCCGTAACTTATTCTTTGAATCATTTTCTCTTTTACGGTTCATCGAGGGCGACCCAAAAAGGACTCTACTTTTGACGATAGTCGTACCAATTAGTTATGACTTGGACATTAATTCCAACAGTAAGACCAAAGTCTCATTAAATACTATTAAAGGATGAGTTGATGAACTTATGTAACAGATGATTACCATAGTAACTTGTTCGGGTTTGACTCCACTTCTCTTCATTGACTTGAAAACTCTTAGAGCCTCTTTGCCAAAGATATATCGTGCATATCCAGCAATAATTGTGTTCCGCGAAACTGTCCTTATCAGAAATTTCTTCAAATATAGCATTAGCTTCATCTAGGTTTCCACATTTGCAATACATCGACAGTAATGAATTTCCTACATACCACCCAGATCTAAGCCCTACCTTAACAAGCTGCGCATGCAATTGGTACCTCAATTCTAATGCAGTGATCTCGGTACACGTGCTCAAAATACATGAAAATATAGACCGATTTGCCTTCTCTCCACTTCTCTTCATTTCTACAAACAATCTCGACGCTTCTTTGTTGTGGCCCAAATGAGCATATCCTGAAATAAATGCACCCCGTGAAATGCAATCACGTCGAGGCATTTTCTCAAACAAATCCCTAGCAACATCAATAAATCCGCTCTGTGCAAACCCGGTAATCATAGTATTCCACGAACGAACATTCTTACAAGGCATCGTGTCAAACAACTCCTTAGCAACATCAATTCTCTTACACTGCAAGTAACCGCATTCCACGAAACAGAATTCTTCACCGGCATCTCATCAAAAACCCTTCTCGGTTCATCCACCATACTGTTCTGCACATAACCAAACACCATAGGCCATAGCTGTCCACGTATACATCTCTAACTGCATAACCCGAAATAATCATAGTATTCCACGAAACCTCATCACGTATCACCATCCTATCAAAAAGCACTCTAGCATTACCCAACCTCCTCTTCCTCATTATTTGCCTCAAACAAGCTCCTCACCTCATCCACCCTCCCATTCTGCACATACACCGAAACTATCCCATTCCATGTAATGGAATTCCTACACTCGTCCGGTATCATATCAAAAACCTTTCGCGCTTTGCTCTTATTTTTAAGCTTTAAAAAAAGCTATAAAAAAATTAATACCCTTTGACAACAAAATAGTTCTATATTTTAGAGGCGGCAAAATAGATTGCTTTTTTTTTTTTTTTTTTTTTTTTTTTTTTGAGAAAAGGGGAACTAATAGCCCGACAAATATATTAATAAAAAATAAATAAAATAAAGCCAACACAACATAATAAGTTAAAATAGGTTGTTTAGTTATAAATCATAATGATTTTTGAGTAAAAACAAGTAACCTTTTGTAGGAGTCAATTTAGGTCATGTCTACTGTTGTTTACTTAGAAATAAATAAATAAATAAATCTTTAGTTACTATAAGGAATTAGAATCTCACGCTCTACAATGGGGTTCAATCATAGAACCTTATTGTGTTTTATAAAAATAATAGTGTTGCAATCATGTATCTTAGTATCATACTAAAGCGTTGATCTTATAAATTACAAGTTATATATTTTTTAGTTTGTGTTTACTTATAAAAAATTGTGTGTTTTCCATGTTTTCTTTCAATTCTAATGTTAAAAAAAGATGTTTGATATGGGAACTTAACAAACATGATGCCATGTAATTAGGGGTGTTAGTCGGGTCGGGTTGGTCGGGTTGGCCGGGTTCGGGTCAAACGGGTCGGTCCAAGTCGGGTCGAGACGAAAAATAATATACCCGAACCCGACCCTATTTGAACTCGGGTTAGTCGGGTTCTGGTCAAATCGGGTCGGGTCAAGTCGGGTCGGGTCACGCCAGGTTCGGGTCTATCCAATTTAAAAAATCACATAATTTTTTTTTTTTTTTAATTTAGTAGTTAAAATCAAATAATTTGTTGCATAAATTGTATATGAGCCATAAATCCATTTACTTTTTATATTGTTCTTGTCATAATGTCTATCAAAACTAGCCTTTAAAATAAGAAAACTTCGCAATTGGTAAATGAATATTTGATTTAAAGAATAGAGCATTTGATTTTAAAACATATTATATAAACACATGAGTATATGTAAGTAATTGCACATTGATATTTTTGTTAAACCCAAGCCAATATTGATGTCGAGGCCATTATATTCAACTTTGTGCCAGTCAATTATAATCTTTTTTTCCGTCTTGGAAAACCAAATCAGAAACATACCGTTTGTAATATGCATTTCCATACACATTGTTATTATTAAAGTATACAATTCATAAAAAATGATGACTCAGTAGATGATAATATAGTTGACTCCATGCAAAGTTTTTAAGGAAAAAAACAAACCAAAAATTAGATAGAAAATGGGTCAAGTTTACTAAATGGATCACTTTAACTTAGGCCTTTCAATGGAAATGAATGATGAAAAAAAAAAAAAAAAAAAACTAACTAACTCGGGTTAGTCGGGTTGACCCGAACCCGAATAGGTAAAGTATTTTGAACCCGAACCCGACCCTAATTCGTATTCGGGTTGACCCGATTGACCCGAATAAGATTTTGAACCCGAGTAACCCGACCCGATTATCTTTATTCGGGTTCGGGTCCGGGTCGGGTTCGGGTCGCCCCTACATGTAATAAGAACTCAGTCAGTTTGTAAACTTTTTGAAACAAAAAAATAAATAAATAATAAATAAAAATAGAGGTGAGTGCAAGGATCGAATGGTGGCTTTAAATACCATTGCAAGCAAACATTTGCCACTATGCTAAACTTTGACTTGTGTTTATCTTACTAAAATAAATATATAATAGAGTACTAGCTCATAACTCGTGTCCAACACTCACATGTAAAGGGAATCAATAATGTTAACTATATAAAGTAAACTAATAATGTTAACTACGACCGTGTCTGTTTAAGATTATTTATTTTGGTTATGAGCTTATTAGCTTTATAACAACAATATCACACATCATCATTCAACTTACCAAATAATAGGTAGTCGAATTGGCATTACATACTAAATGCAAACCAATGTTTTGAAACCCGGTTCAACCCAGCCAGATTAACATGTTGAACCGGTTCTGGCAAAAAAATGGTCATATTAAACTGGGTTATAAAAAACGGTTGATCCAGTTAGACCCGTCGGGTTTTAAGTGACTCGGGTTAACTCGGTTCTCGAACCCGGCCGGGTTTAGTTTTCTTTTTTTGATAGAAAACCGGTTGATCCGGTGGTCGAATCGGTTGAACCGGTGACTCGACCAGGTTAATTAAAAACTCGATTTTCAAAACATTGATGCAAACTATAAACTATAGTATATTGCAACGTCACTAAAGCATTATAATATAACTTTTTTAAAGAATTCATTACAAATTTGATCCCTCGTCACACTTGATTATCTTGAAGGATGCATTGCAAACACGTATCAAGTGAAACATTTTTACAATAATGCAAGGTCACAAAACAGACACAAAATGATATACCAACAGTAATATATTTGTGTTTCAAAGCACCAGATTTAAACATCAGTTAAGGATCTTTATCCTTTCAAAAAGTACTAACAAGTGCTTACTGATAAACTGCTTGTTCTATGGATTAGCATCCTTTTCGATTGAAAGCCTCAAAAGTTTCAGATCAATTAAAAAGATACAACACCACACACAAAGTCTTAACTTGAAGATAACATGAAATTTACTTTATATACCAAGTTTAGTTTGAAAAAAAAAATGTATTTTTATACTTCTGAGTATTTCTTTTTCCCAAGTCAGTTTCTAAAGCACAATTTACATGTTGATAAATTAAGTACCTTTGTTAGATATCCCTGCAATAACGAACAATTATATTTGTAAAACAATAATATACAAACGCCTAACCCAAATCCGAAACTAAAACCCTGACATGAAAGTCATACTCACATTAGCTCAATATACGTTTCATCAGATTAGATGTCGGATTGATAAACTGCAACCGAAATACATTAATTGTAACATGTTTTATAGAAGAGGTTGATCAAGGATGGTATCTTCCGTGCCAAACCTTATAAATCATATAAATGAGATAGTATCACACAAACACTTGCAATCTAAAAAATCAACGCATCAACAAAAGAGCCTTCTTCAAAAACTCCTATCCTCACACTCAAGAACAACCCCCCCCCCCCCCCCCCCAAAAAAATAAATAAATAAATAAATAAATAAATAAATAAATAAATAAAAAATAAATAAACCTAATAGCAAATTTAAGAATTAATAAATACTAAATGATTTATTAAGCTCAACTTCAACAACAAAATAAAAAAAGATTTTTGCTTATTCATTTCATCAAACACGTGATATGCACAAAACCCATTTTATGCAAATTTTAGTTGAAAACCAACCCCAAAAGTTGTATTGAACTAAAAATTAGAGACATGTAGCCGTAAAATAAAAAAGATAAATACACACATGGCATCATAAATTGGTTCATTGATGGCCCAATTGAATGAAACCTCCTCAATTTTCTACAGAAATTCATTCACCACAAATAGCAGATGTTGGAACTCATTAAAGCCTATTCATATTAGTTGATCGATATTGAACAAGTCAATTCATTCACATAAAGTTGAGAAACAAGTGTCGGCTTATTGAAAAGGGAACAAATGAAAACTACAAGCAAGGTTAAGGCATGGAGCCTGTACACAGGTGCAATATTACTTATTCAATATTCTTGACATCAAATTACATACCAAAATAATGCATCACTAAATTTCAGGTATAAACTCGTTGTTCCCTCAGAACTGCAATCCCTGTTGGAGAATAGAAGTATTAATTAATAGAGTGATTCAAACCCCTAAATATAATAAACATGTAAATATTTGACAAATCACATACCTCTCGTTGTTTGCCCTTTATAAAGGAGGTTGGGTCTTCTGTTGCGTAATACAATCCAAAAGATGTGTCTATTACCTTTAGCTGTGGAGTAGTTGATTGTCCACACGTGAAAACCGTTATCTGTGGACAGTCTTTGATTTCCAAAGTATCTAATGATTGCCATAGAAAATCCTCCATCCCCAAGCAAAATCCCTTGAGTTTTGGAAGGCCATGAAGTTTTACGGATTTCAGAGAAGGAAACACAACAACATCAGTAGCTGTAGTGTCAGGATCTTCTGCTTTCTTGACAATTACCTCCATATTATCGCAATCACTAATTTCAAGCTCTTGTAGCTGTAATAGACTGCGAACCATGCAACATGTGAAAACATGTTCAAGAAGCTCACAATCATCAATTAACACTTTTGTAAGGTTTGGAAAGTTCAATGTTATCCACCTACTGCTCTTCCATATATACCTCATACCATTAAACCCTTCAAGAGTCACTTCTTTTAGCTTTGGAAATACCACAACAGATGGCTTTTCAGTCACATCATCATTCTCCAAATCTACCACTTCAAATATCTCCTTTACCTCCTCGAAAGATCTCCAATAATACTCAATTCTGATATGAAGCTTTTCTAGATTCTGCAGATTTATCAATTCGTTGCATCGAAAAATAATGTTGCTCTTCGAAAACTTTTTATGCAATTCTCCATTTACTTCAACTAGATTTGAAAAAGACCAAGGGAATTGAAGTAGCTCTATTATATTTGGATTAGAGCACATACTTGAGCTATGGAACTGAATCTCCTATTGAAGAAACACAAACGTAATTCATCATCCGGTAGACATACAACCAGAAACAAAATTAATTGCCAAATAATAAAGGAAACAGAGATTAGTTGATTTGTTGATGCAATTATGGTAATAACATACCTCATGTGATGCATTGGACAATGGAAAGTTGAGACCACATTCAAGACTATGCTTGCCAATGCCTGTATGTATGTAAACGAGCTTTGGAGTCGTCGAGAGACCAGATGTGAACGTCTTCATTTTTGGGCAACCATAGATCTTAACCTCATCCAATATTGACCATTGGAACTCATTCATCCCCAAGAAGAAACCTTTGACATTTGGTAAATCGGCTAGTGTAAGAGACTTTAGACGGGGAAAGAGAACAGTTTTAGATGTGTGTTGTCCATCATCCTTCACAATCACTTGCATTGCATTACACTCTTTTATGGTCAACTCTACAAGCTGCTTGAGGCTATCAAGTGTGGAACTTGTAAATACATGTTCCAAAAGATCACATTTGTAAATCCGCAACATCTTTAAGTTGGGCAATTGAAGCAAAGTCATATTTGCGGACCTTGGAATCGTCACTCCACGAAGTATATCACCAATTTCATCTTCAACATCAGCATTATCACCTCCATTCTTGTTGGCTCCTTTAATTCCAAATATCTCCCTTAGTGACCCGCAAGAGGATATTCTCAGCTGTTCAAGCTTTTGTAATTTTCCCACTGCACTGAATGGAATCAGAGTTGCTAACGTCTCACATGTATCAATCAATATCCTTCTCGAATATTGGCATAATGATGGAGAAGCAAAACCCACCTGAGAACATTATGTGATATGAAAAATTAGTGTACACATAATAATTAATAGAATTGACTGCTTTGTGGCAAACTGGCAATAATAAATAATAGAACATGTCATCAATTCCAACATGATAAACGACAGTTTAAAAAAACTTATTCCAATTACACTTCCACACATAATTCATATTCTCCATCCACCGTAAATCTAAGAACTCCAAGTAGGGAAGGAGCGGTGATTGTTGATTATCCCTTTGACTTGTTGCTAAATCTTTACTGGTTGCACTCTCTATCTCAAACGCCACCTCAACATCAGCACGGCTGCTTATATGAAGGCGTCTGAGGTGATGAGACGTAGATAAGACATGAAATGGAATTGCAACATTAACATCCGGAATAATATCATCAACTTGTAATATCTCTCCCCTGTTTATATCATTCATCTGCACCTATCATTACATAAAACAAATGTGAATGTCTAATTCAGTTGAAATGTGGAATTCCTTCTATAAGTTGAAAAGGAAAGCAGGAATAAGAATGAAATTACATACCTCGGGGCTACTTTCAATTGATTCATCAGCATCAATGGTTAGGTGCTCAAGTGCGCCCAAATCAAACCTAGCAAGGGTAGGTATACTCTTTCAACAGCTTGAAAGCCACGTATGATGACATCAGGATTAATTACACCTTTCAACCTCCACACCTCTCTAATCTCCCCTGAGCAACGTATTTCAATGTTTCTCAAGTTGCTACAACCCTCCTCAATCTCACCAACACATCCCACGTCAATATTGAATAAAAATTCAATGGAACCACAATTATAAACACGGAGATCAATAAGATGATGCAACAATGGCATCGGATTGCTCGGAAAAATATTCACAAGATTATCACATCTTGTCACTTCAATTTCTCTCAGTATGCAACTGTTAACTTCCCCGCTGCTGCAAAATTGATAAGGCCATATATTTTGCAATGCCTCCATCTTAGAAACTCTCAGTGTCTCCAACCTAGGTATCACAACCTGCACAACATATACGCCTGGCTTGTTAATTCATCAATACATCCGTGCAACTAAGATACATATATTGACAGTTATATGTGTGACTTTAGTTAATATTTCGACATACACATATTACCTCTTTGCTTAAGAAAGGTTGAATTGCAGAACTAGACAAAGAAGATGTTGATGACTTATTCTCAGGATAAATGCTCGTGAAATTTGGAAGGCCGTCAACTATCAGCACTGCTAATTGTGGTAGCTCAATTAAACTAATAGTGTCGCAGAAACCTTCCAACTTTGGTAGATCGGACAACTTCAAAAACTTTAGCTCTTGAAACTTGATTATCCCTTGTGCATCATTTTCACTATATGCTAGTACTTTCATAACAGGGCACTCCATAATTGTGAGTCGCTCAAGCTTCACCAAACCATTAGTTACTGGGACTGTGAAAAGGTATTTCATGTCGGCACACTTGGAAATTTGAAGCTCTCTTAAATTATAAAACGATTGTCGAGTAGGAAGCACAGATGCCACAAAAAGTTCGGCAAGATCATTCATACCATTCGCTTCTAAAAACAGCACCTCTGTTTTTGGGAACAACTCATTCAATCCAGAGTCCACCAGTTCATCTTTAGTAGTGATCAAATTCAACGTGTTTTCAAACGAGTGCATACTTTTACTGTTGTCTTCTGAATACGCAATCTTACTAGCAGATCCTAAGGAGATCCTGAATCTTTCGAGTTTGTTAAACGACATATTCTTCGGCTGAGCCTTGTTTTAAAAGAATTCAATCTCTAATGCAGAAAGATTCCCTGAGCACTGTGCCAATTCATTAAAGTTGGCATCCGTGAAATTAATACGCTTTCCACGGGAAACCCTCATATAAAGCTCCTCAAGCTTCTCCAAACTTTTAAAAACACCTTCATCTATATGAAGATCGACACAACCTGTCAAATCCAATTGCTTCAGCTTCTTCAAATTCCCAATTGCGGATGGTAATTTTCGAATGGCACAATTTGCAAAGCTCAAAACTTCTAAATTCAAAAGATCTCCGATAGAAGAGCAATCAAACATCAACAAGCATTGATGGAGAATGAGCGTTCGAAGATTGGTGGAGCATTGAAGTGATCTTGGAAACCGAAGCAAGGGGTACTCCATTTTCTCATACACCAGAACTTCAAGATTTTCCATTTCTTCATAGAAATCTTCAGGAAACTTAAGTGTTCTATCCCCACCCATAAGTCTCAGAAGTGTTAGGTTCGGGTATTTAAATTCTTTTGGAAACTCGGTCATACCCATGCAGGTCAATGAAATCTTTTGGCAAGACCTGCTCATCTCAGCCCTACTCCACCTCGAAATATCGCCATGGTTAATGATCCACGGATGGTCACCTTTAGAAACTTCTCCTTGCACAAAAGCAAGAACAAGATCGTGCATTTTTACACACTCGAGGTAATCACTATCAATCAATAAATTTGCATTTTTGAGTTTGTGTACACATGTTTTTGTCCTGTCTCTGGCATCACCCAAAGTAGGAACACCCTTCAACAATTTAAGCCCCCATGCATATCTTGTCAGATGCTCAATCGGAATATTGAAGTCATCTGGAAACAAGCCACAAAGCAGAAAAATCGCTTTAACATCCTCTTCTCGTATAAAAGCGTAGCTAATTTCTATAATTTTTTGCACGTTTTCATCAAGAGCATTATTCTTCAAACGGTTAAGTGTATCTCGCCATACACAAATTTCTTGAGATTTAAGGGTTGTTGCAATGAGTTTGATGGCTAGGGGCAAAAATCCACATCTTTTGACAATTTGATTCCCTATCTCACCCGGTTCAGACTCTTTTGAAACTCCTGTGATTTCACAAAAGAACTTATTTGCTTCGGACAACTCCATGACATCCACTCTAACTACTTTAACATCTGAATTAGCTTCTACTGCAATTTGTGTGCAAATAGTTTCATTTCGTGATGTTAGCAACAATTTGAAGCCGGTTGGCAAAGGGCTTAATCCAATATCATTGAGTTCGACCATCTCCCACACATCATCCAGTATTACTAGAACCTTTTTACCTTCTTGGGACATTTTTTCAAATGTTGTACGAAGACGATCTGCCCTTGCTGCTATACTCGTTTCAGTTAAAGTTTGTCCTATATATTCTGCTACGGTGTGTTGAATTGATAACGTGTTAATCTTCTGCCCAATAACCACCTTCACAATCCAGCCAAACATATTCCTATTTTTGACAGTCTTTCCCAGTTGTTCCATCATTGTGGTTTTTCCAACACCGCCCATTCCGCATAGCGCTATCACTTGCTGCATGTGATCTTGTTGAAGGAACCAGAGTGCATCCTCAAAAATCTTCTCTCGCGATTTGAAGTAATTTTTGGCATCACCATTTGACGGTACAGAAGTGGGTCCTTTTTTGAAACTCACTTTTCCAAGAGGTTTTTGGGTATCGCTCCAAATTATTTCAGTATTTTCCTTAATAAGCCGTTCAATCTCCTCGGTTGTCCTGAATGCGTTTCTTCCTGCTTGGTACCTCATCTTCACACTGAGACAGCCATTGTAGTTACTTGAAATTCTTTCAGCATCTTCCTTAATCTTTTCGACTTCTTCCAACCAACCCGGTACCAAAGCAGGTATCTCCAGTTGACTTGTATTGTTTGTTTCCATGTGCTTTCTGACATCAACGCTTGTACCATCCAATTGCTTTAATCTAGTATTCATTTTTCTAACACTTTTTGCGGAGGAAAAGATATAGCCCAAATGTTTCTTGACAGGCATCATCAAAGATTCAACAACAGGACCAATGATTGCTGATACAAACTCCATTACTCGGAATATTAGCTTTTAATACCAAATGAATTTAATATTCTCAAACTAAACAATATAATAAAGCAAAATAGACCAAATATAGATACTGCTATATTTTGATTAAGCATTTTCATCAATCATTAACTTTTGCTCTTACTTCTTAATATCATTGAGTGACATCAATTTCATCCAACTATAAGCAAAATAATTGAATATTGGTCAAAGGGGACATGAGGGCGAAAGTAAGAACAAGTTAATAAAAACATCGTTAACATCCGCGTTTGAACTGCCTCCAAACACTCAACAGTGATATCACATATTTCTTTCTTTGGGTAAAAGGTTAATACATGATTATGACTCCCATCATATCAAAAATCAAACTAGATTCAAGATAAGCTTCAAGATCACAACCTCAATGATGCTATACAAAAGCGTAAGAGCAGTAGAACTAGTCAACTAACCCCTATAAATTAGCAAAAATTTGGTTTCTTTATTTTCCAAACGTTCATGGCGTCTATGATATTCTTTGACAGCTTTAACTTTAGAGTGTTCGCCTAATATGACATTTCTGAAAGTAAGTAGTTCATTTTAGCTTTTACCCTTAAAACATTTTTATACTTGAAAAGAGAGAATTGTATAAGAAAAGATTAATCATCAACAACTTGTTTGGCAGTGAAACAAACATGATCTTCTTCACATGCTTTGATCAGAATATAGATTTAAGTAATAGATAGTTTTGTATAAAACTTAAACGAAAAGGTACCTTGCTCTGCTCTCTGAGTGTGCAGCTGTTTGTAAAGATGTTTATGTGAATAATAATATGATTTAAACTGTGAAAAAAGAAAGGTATATTTGTGAAAGCAATCATGCATTGCTTTTTGTGTGTGGTTATGAATATGGGCATTAAAATATCTATATGTTATTTCATTTTCTTTTAAAGTAATTGTTGCTGCATTTTGAAAATGGCTCATGCTTTCTAAGATAGATATGATTTCATATTTCTATAAAGTCTTTTAATGTTTTACCGGTTTTTAATAACTCTTTTATATAAAAAATTTATCAATTTGTCACAAAAATGGACATGTAAATTGTGCATACAAATATAAATCCTTGCAGACATAACTTAGTGGAAACTTTTTTATCTATCAAATCAGTTGTTGCTTTCTTATCTCGTTTTTCAGCTTTATTCTTTTCCACCGAATCTTAATTTATTTCATTTTTAAAAAATATTGAATTACCTAGGAATAATTTTTTTCTTTAATAAGAAAAAGAAAATTCTCATAACAATGTTATAGCATGTGTTTTTATTTCTTAAGGTTTATATAAGTTCAGAGTTCATACCAGACACTTCATAGAAGCTGTGAATATGTTACAACATAGCCGTCAACGAAACCTCATCACGTATCACCAGCCCATCAAAAAGCACTCTGAAATCACATCAAAAACCCTCCCATTCCCATAAGCTGAAACATTCCTACACTCGTCCGGTATCATATCAAAAACCTTTCGCGCCTCTTGGACGTACCCATTCTGAGCATAGCCAGACAACATAGCATTCCAAAGAGAAAAGAAGATTTACAGTTTGTCAAAGAGAAAAGAAAGAACGTAAAGGAGGCCAAGTTTTTAACTTCAAGCTCGATCATGTTTCAAAAAGTATAAAAAGTCACCGTAACAAATGTCCCTTTCATTTTTATCTGATTTTTTTTTTTTTTTTCCTCAACACTTAAATGATGGACATTGTATTTTTTAGTAAATTACACGTTTACTCCCTAAGGCTTTTGCAGATTTCATGTATAGTCCAAATTTCGACAAAATTACTGCAGTCCTCCCCAATGTTTGAAATGTTACTCACCACTAGTCCAAAACCTTAACGACCATATGTCAGATCGTTATACTCCAGTCACAATGTTGGCGCATGAGGATAGTTTAGACATTTCATTTTTTGTTCTTTTTAGTTTATGAAATTTCTCAAACAATTTTGAGTAGATGCTTCTTCATTTCATCTGAACATTTGACTTCGAAATTTGTCGGCTTGAATTATCTACTCAACTTGATCAACCAACTTCTTGTACATTAACATACTTTCTTTCTTTGAAGATTTTGATGTTTCACAAAAAAAAAATATATAATAAAATAAAATAAAATAAAAAAATAAAAAAATCCGTTTAATATATTCTTTGAAGCATTTTGTTTGTTGCTAAAATTGTTGTTGAGGATGTTATTGAAGTATTGATCTTGAAAGGCTTGAGACCTTTTAATCTTGATCGGTTTGTCATTGATGACAAGATTTGACTTCGTTGAGGAGTGATCATTTGATATTTGGAGTAATGAAGTTAATTGGATTTATGCTTCATGAGACACAACCACTTACTACAAAAGTTTGTTGTTGTATCCCCTCTTCTTCATTTTCAGACATCTCATCAATCTTTATCATTCTTGATCAAACATATGAGAAACCAAAACCTTAAAGACAAATTGTATCTTCTTTATCAAACTACTTTAGATGTTTAAACTTTGTAACCTATTAAATTCAACATCATTGATGACCGTAAATTTTCACTAACTCGTCCTTGAACTTGATCTGGATATCCTCGAACATTACTTCCCACTATTGCAAGTTTCTTTCCACAGTTATCAACCAATATAAATTTGTTTTACTATGAATGCGTGTAAAAGCCATAACCTTGACTTACGAGTTATAAATAGTAATGTCCACAAGTCTTCACCCTGCTAACAACGAGTAACAATCTGCATTGATCGTAAGTCAACAAGTATAATCACAAGTTTTGCAATAAATTGTACAGAAGACAAATCATTTCGATTAAGCTCAAGTACAAAAACAAATATCCACAAGCAATTAACATTGATTGTGATTAAGTTTATGTCCAATGCTAATCCTCCTTGATTAATTGTCATTCGTTTTTAACAAATATATATATATATATATATATATATATATATATATATATATATATATATATATATATATATATATATATATATAGGGAAGGGATCAAGTAAGAAGAATAATTAAAATAAAAAGGGTAAGAAGTAATTCTAGCCACACATTTCAAATTAGGAGATAAATTTTGAAGGAAGATGCATCCGCTTTTATAGGTGGATCTGAAATATATGGTTGTTGTTCTTATCATTCCTATTTTAAGTATTCTTCTTATTTGATCCTAACTATATATATATATATATATATATATATATATATATATTTATATATACTTATATTATTTCTTGATTTGTTTTTGAAACAACAAAGAAAAATTGTCCAAAATTAAAACATTTCAAGTTTATCACGAAATCTCATTGTATTCTTTTATCCAAACATCCTTGAATAAATTTGAAAGATCAACACTACTCTTAAATAAGTGTTTTTCTCAATTACATGCCAATTTATCAAGGTACATTAAATTTCAACATTCGAGCATCAAAGATGTTAAAATGATCAGATAAGAGAGGTACTCATCCAATTAAGCTAAAAATGAATGCACAAGGTTTATCAAACAAATAGGAGCATAGTTGAACTTAAGAGCACACGAGATAAAAAAAAATAAAAGCGAAACACAACAATATGAGCACACTAAGAAAAAGTGGCGCATTATCATAAATGAAATAAGCTCGTTCTCTTTGTTTGTCTCAAAAATGATATTTCCTCTTTATAAAAATATCCAATGTGGCGCATGAGGGTTGGAAAAAACAAACAAAAATCGCACTTTACAAGTGACACATGATGATATTTCAACAAGTCAAATTGGCTCACTAACCCTCCCTTTTTGCTTTTAGGTGGCACATCATGGTTTTCTTTCAAGAAAAATTGGAACATTGTCTTGAACAAACAAAAATGGTTCATCATCTATTTTTCTTGGTTCAAAAGTGGCGCACCATGGATAGATTTTCAAATGCTAGGACAATCTTGATGAGAAATCAAGTAAATCTAGACACATAATCATCCAAATATCATTCAAACTCAATTTGTTCAAATAAAAAGTATCAATAATATCTTATCAAAGGCTTTTTTTTCAACTTTGATCATCAAACTTAGTTAGAAAACTCAATGATTCAACAAATCTATCATTTTATGCACAAATTCAATGATTTCAATTACTTTGAACACAAATCCACTTATTCTTGAACAACAATATTTGTGTATAATCATCCATTATTCTCAAACTTGTGTTTCTACTCAACCTAATGCAATCTTAAACATCAATAATGATTCAAATAAGCATTTTTAACAATTAAAACACAAATTAAACACACAAAGTCATTGTCATTTTGATTTTTAAATCCTTGACACACAATAATGATTACAAAAACATATTGCATTTTCATTATATACTGATGTAGCGGTTGTAACAAGATAGTTTTTGTTGGGAATAAAATGCTCAAGTCAAAGAGTCTTCCAGAAGAGCCTGCCAGATGATGAGTTAAGCCTGCCTCTTTATTTTGTTGAAGTTGAAGATAAACTAACAGTACCTTCTGGGTGAGAAGGTATTGCTAGTTGATGAAGGTCCTGCCACTTTAAATGACAAGTTGTTATATTTTATTTAGAGATATTTAGTTGTATTATTAGTCTTTGTACAAAGTTACACGTTAAGTAGAAGTAGTACAGAAGTCTCAGTAGATAATATGGAGTGTTTTACCTTGAAAGGTGTAATATTAGGATAAGATAAGTCTATAGGTATATTATATTATGCAACTTGACAACTTGTAATAAGGATTCCTTATACTATAAAAGGAACCCTTAGTCACCTTCTTAGACATCACTGCATGCACAACTACAACCATAAAATCCTTTTCACGTATTAAAAGATTCAAGGTTACGTTTGTAATCCCGGTGATAGTTTAGATCACCCGTATTATCTCATAAATAATATTGAATCATTTTGTGTTATTCATGTTGTGTTCATCACTCTAAATTATTCACATTTACTTATTCACCACCTTTGTTCCTTTAGTGTGTTCTAGTAAGTTCCGCGTACTAAATCACATTTATTCATAAATATCCCAAACACATTATTAAGACTAACATCCCAAGTGTTTGCATAATCCTTCCACAAGTGGTATCAGAGCTAGGCTGATATTTACGACATAAAAGAACAAAGCAAAAATGGATGTTGAGCACATTCAAACCAATGTGGCTACAAAACTTCCATTAATCAAACAGAATGAGTTTGAGATGTGGAGACTGAGGGTTGAGCAATACTTCTAAGTGCAAGACTATGCACTTTGGGAGATTATGGAAAAAGGAAACTCATTCAAACCAATAACCACTACCTCCACAGTAAACGATGCACTTATCACAACTGTGTAAGTAAACCCTACAACCGCAGAAGAAAGAATCCAAAAGAGAAATGATCTTAAAGCCAGGAGTATGCTTCTCATGTCTATTCCAAATGACCAGCTCTTAATCTTTAACAAGTACAAATGTGCTAAAACACTCTTTCAAGCTATTGTGGCTAGATTTGGTGGTAATGATGCCACCAAGAAAACTCCGAAAACACTTCCAAAACAAGAGTTTGAAAACTTTTCAGCCACAACAAATGAGTCTCTAGACAGCATGTTCAATAGACTACAAAAGCTTTCCAGTCAGTTAGCCATTCATGAAGTGATAATATCTCAAGAAGACTTAAACTCCAAATTCCTTAGAAGTCTACCCTCTGAATGGGCCATGCATGTCATTGTCTGGAAAAACAAACCAGATATTGATAACATGAGTCTTAATGATCTTTACAGCAACTTCAAAATAGTAGAGCATGAACTGAAGAAGTCTACTAGTTCAAGCTCAGGAAATATGGCCTTTATGTCATCTCATGGTACTATCAAGAAAGTTGATGAAGAAAAAGATGGTAGAGAAGAAGGTACTGCCAACACAAATTTTGGTACTGACAATACTTCTAGCAGTACCAAAACCATTTTAGATGAAACAATTGGTTATGCTTTCCTAACATCACAACACAATGGTTCCATACTGACCTTTGAAGATCTTCAAGAGATCAGTGATGATGATCTTGAAGAAATGGACATAAAGTGGCAACTTTCACTTCTTAGCATGAGGGCTAAGAAATATTTGATGAGAACTGGAAAGAAGATTGTCGTCAATGGTAATGAACCTGCTGGGTATGACAAGTCTAAAGTGGAGTGCTACAACTGCCACATGAAGGGTCACTACTCAAGAGACTGTAGAAGACCAAAGAAGCAGGGTGATAAGGGAAGAGGTTTTGAGAACAAGAACAGGGGAAACAATGAGAACAAGAGCAAGGAAGTGGACATCACTGAAACAAAAGCTATGGTAGCTATTGATGGGCTGGGTTTTGATTGGAGCTTTATAGGTGAAGAAGAGTCAGCTTCAAATGAAATGGCTTTAATGGCTTTCACCAATCCTAAGGTACAAATTGCTAAATGTTCTACTAATTGTGAAGTTTTTAAAGAATTAGAAATTTTAAGAAGACTTTATGATGAACTGAAAGTAGAAGAAAGAAAAACTCATCAAGACCTAGTTAATCATAAGTGTGGTATGGTCAAACTTGAGAAGCAGATAATTCACTTTAGAGAAAAGAACTCACCTTTTCTGACACAAAAGCTATTCCTAATAGAGACATATTTTAAAAGATGCTGAAATAAGCCTGTTAAGAACTGAGTTTGCTAAAGTGAAACGAGCAAAAGATAATATTCAACTAACTGTTACAACATTAGAAAATGCTTCTGCCTGTACTAGAAGTATAGTTGAAAACCAAATGAGCAAGAAAATAAAATCTAGGATTGGATACAACACTTGTCCACCTCCTTACAGAGGAATTCCCTGTCCCCCAGGTATAGATCTTGCTGAATCAGGTTTACATGAACTCACTCATAAACCACTAGAAAATGTAAAACCTGTAGAAAATAGTGAACCTTTTGAGAGTGCAAGTGATACTTCAATCTCTAAAGAAAAGGTGCTCACTGATAAGAGCTCAGATGATACATCTATTGAAGATTGGACATCTGATGAGAATGAAAAAGAGACTGCTTCAAAGAAAGGAAACAAAGTAGGACCAACCAGTCCTAAAAGTGTAGATAGTATGACAAAGACTAAAGCTGTTCTAAAGACAGTTGAATGTTGTGCTAAATGTAATAGCAAACCTAGAGGTAGTCAGAGAAATTGGAACAATCTTAAGTCACACCAACTTGGTGCTAATTTTGTTATGTACAATAAGGCATGCTATTACTGTGGTAGTTTTAATCATACTCAAGCTTATTGTAACAATTGGGTTTCTGGGAGTACATCAAGGTCTAAAACAAACCCCAGAAAAGGTTTTGTGAAATCTAACACACCAAAAGTCAATCATAAAGTTAGACCAAATGAGCCTGTTACCCAAAATTCACTACTAAGGGTGCAAGTAATATTTTCAAACATACACCAAGAGTTGTGAAAAGTCTCATTGAAAGGAATTATGTGGTTAAAACACAAGATTGGAGACCAAAACCAAAAGGTCCTGCTAGACCAAATGGTCCTGCTAGACCAAATGGTATTGCCAAATTTGGTACTGTCAGACCAAAAACCACAAAATGTGTTAAGAATGAAAATACTGTTAAGTCCTCAGCATGTTGGATTTGGAGACCACTCCAATCAAATGGTGCATCAACAGTCCTAAAGAGGTTTGATTACATTGATGCACGAGGCGAACCCAAGTCAGTCATGGTTTGGGTACCCCAAGGAAACTAATATGTGTATATATGTGCAGGAACATTCAAATGATATTGCTAATCAAGGATATGTAGATAGTGGATGTTCAAGGCACATTACAGGCAACATGTCTTACCTCACAGACTTCAAATCATTTGATGGAGTATATGTTACCTTTGGGGGAGGAATCAAAGGAAAGATTACTGTTAAAGGTACTATTAAAACCAGTAAATTAGATTTTGAAAATGTGTACTTTGTGAAAGAACTTCAGTTTAATCTCCTAAGTGTCTCACAAATGTGTGACACAAAGAACAATGTTCTTTTTTCTGACACTGAATGCATTGTTCTTTCTCCTGATTTTAAAATTCCTGATGAAAGTCAGATTCTTCTTAAAATCCCAAGAAAGAACAATATGTACATTGTTGATTTAAAGAACATTGTTCCTAAAGAGAGTTTAACCTGTCTAGTAGCAAAAGCCTCTTTGGATGAATCTATGCTTTGGCATAGAAGGCTTGATCATGTAAACTTTTAAACAATCAATACAATTGCAAAATATGATTTGGTTAGAGGTTTACCCAAAAAGATTTTTCAAAATGACCAAACCTGTGTTGATTGTCTAAAAGGCAAACAACATAGAGCTTCTTGTAAGCCCAAGACCCATAACTCAATTTCTCAAGCTTTATACATGCTTCATATGGACCTCTTTGGTCCTACTTCTGTGAATAGCTTGAATGGTAAAAAATATTGTCTTGTAGTTACTGATGATTGCAACAGATTTTCTTGGGTTTTCTTTTTGAGAACTAAGGATGAAACTAGTAAGATCCTTAAGTCCTATATTACAGGGATAGAAAACCAAATTGATAAGAAAGTAATTAGATGTGACAATGGAACAGAATTCAAGAATAGAGTTATGGATGAATTTTGCAAAGAAAAAGGAATAAAAAGAGAATATAGTGTAGCTAGAACCCCACAGCAAAATGGAGTAGCAGAAAGGAAAAATAGAACTCTTATAGAGGCTGCTAGAACAATGTTAGTAGACTCTAAGTTGCCTATTTCATTTTGGGCTGAAGCTGTAGGTACTGCTTGTTATGTGCAGAACAAGGTTCTTGTGATTAGACCTCATAGATAGACTCCTTATGAACTTTTGTTTGGTAGAACACCATCTCTAAGTTTTATGAGACCTTTTGGATGTCATGTCACTATTCTCAATACCAAAGATCATCTAGGAAAGTTTGAAGGAAAATCTGATGAAGGCTACATGATAGGGTATTCTTTGCAAAGTAAGGCCTATAGGGTGTATAATAGTTGCACTAGGCTAGTGGAAGAAAATCTGCACATAGAGTTTCAAGAGAAACTACCTAATGTTGCAGGAATTGGACCAGATTGGTGTTTTGACATTGATAAGCTTTCAGAATCTATGAATTATGTGCTTGTCACAGGTACAAATACTAATGATAATGCAGGTTTTGAAGACAATGTTGAAACAACTGACGATCAAGATTACATCTTGATGCCAATTTGGAAAGGATTGGATTTATGTTCAAGTCAAGGAGAGCCTTCAAATTCAACAAATTAAGGTGTTGAAGATGATCATGGAACTCAAGGTCAAGGGAATCAAGAAAATTCTGCAAATGAAAATGGTATTGCCAGTTCACCAAATGGTACTGCCAGTTCACCAGATGGTACTGCCAGTTCACAAATTGGTCCTTCTGAACCATTAAATGTTCTATCTGATGATTCCTTACCAGAAGATGTTGGGATTGGCAATCTTCCACTTACCTATGATGTTCCTACAACACACAACACAAGAATTCTCAAAGATCACTCCATTGATAATGTGATTGGCAGCATTGATTCTGGTGTTAAAACAAGAACTTAAGTCTTATCTTCAGACCAAGAAGGGTTTGTCTTAGCTGTCTATGAAGAAAAGAACCATGAAGTTGCCCACATATGCCTGTTTTCATGCTTTCTCTCACAGGTTGAACCCAAAAACATTACAAAGGCCTTAGATGATTCAAGTTGGGTTGAAGCAATGCAAGAAGAGCTACTTCAATTCAAACTTTAGAAGGTTTGGATACTGGTTGATTTGCCCAAATGTATCAGGGCAATTGGAACCAAATGGGTATTCAGGAATAAGAAAGATGAAAAGGGAATAGTGATAAAAAACAAAGCAAGATTGGTGGCCCAAGGGTATACTCAAGAAGAAGGAGTGGATTATGAAGAAGTTTTTGCTCCTTTTGCAAGAATTGAAGCAATTAGGCTATTATTGGCCTATGCTTCTTTCATAGGCTTCACTGTTTACCAAATGGATGTCAAAAGTGCCTTTTTATATGGTACTATTGAAGAAGAGGTGTATGTTTCTCAACCTCCAGGCTTTATTGATGCAGAATATCTAGACAAGGTGTACAAGGTTACCAAGGCTCTTTATGGTCTACACCAAGCTCCTAGGGCATGGTATGAAACATTGGCTTTCTATTTATTGGAAAATGGATTTCAAAGAGGCAAGATTGATCCAACTTTGTTCATCAAAAGAACTAAGAAAGACATCTTGCTGGTGCAGATTTATGTTGATGACATTATCTTTGGATCCACAAACCAGGAGTTGTGTGTGGAGTTTGAAAAACTTATGCATAGTAAGTTTGAAATGAGTTCCATGGGGAACTTACTTTCTTTCTGGGTCTCCAAGTGAAACAATCAAATGAAGGCATATTTATCAGCCAAGATAAGTATGTAGCAGAGATCCTAAGGAAATTTGGGTTTGCAGATTCAAAGGTTGCAAGTACACCAATGGATCAAGAAAAGGGGTTACTCAAAGATGCTGAGGGTGAAGATGTTGATGTGCACAATTACAGATCAATGATTGGCTCTTTGATGTACCTTACATCATCAATACCAGATATCATATTCCCAGTGTGTGTATGTGCAAGGTTTCAAGTAAATCCAAAAGTTTCTCATCTCAGAGCAGTCAAAAGGATCTTTAGATACCTCAAGGGTCAACCTAGGTTGGGTCTATGGTATCCAAGGGAATTATCTTTTGAATTGGTAGCTTATTCAGATAGTGACTATGCTGGTGCAACCCTAGACAGAAAATCCACAATTGGTGGATGTCAATTTCTTGGCTGCAGACTCATATCATGGCAATGCAAGAAGCAAACTATAACAACCATGGTTTTAGCAGGTCAGTTTGACTGATAGTCTAGACTCGGTTGACGTTTGTTTGGTGTGTATTAGGTGTTTGAAGTGATATAGGAGTGATATAGGTGAGTTTTAGCACTAAATCCCTTTGCGTAAATTGTTTTATTGTGATTTGGAAAGTTTGGAATTTGGGAAAGTTCATTTTGATCACCTTTGTGGTGTAGAAATGACTTGTGTAATTTTGGTGTTTTTGGGTTTTGCGTAATGAGGCTTCGTTCAAGTAATTGAGCGTTAGTAAGTTACGTGGGATTTGTTTTTATGAGTTATATTTCAAAAAGAGTGTGAAATTCTATTTTTGGAAACTTCATTTTGAAAATGATTATTTTCCAGTTTATCGTAAAATTAAGGTTTATCGCGTAAAACGTTAGGTTTTGTTATGTGAATACATAAAATATGAAAAGTATGAGGTTTTGAGTGTAATAAATAAATTAATAAAAAAATAAAAAAAAAATATATGTAGTATAAAAATCGGCCAGGGAAAAAAATGAAGGAAAAGGAAACCCAATTGTAGCCCAATTACAACTCTAAGTTAGGTAATTATCCACTAAATAATTATAAATACAAAATCAAGGTTCCCAAAACCCTTTTCCTGCAATTTGAAGTCGATCACAAGGAGAAACAAGAAGAAAAATTAGGGTTTTTATTATTGAAGCTAAAATCAAGATCAAGGTATATTTTCGATACTAGTTTTCATTCAATTAATTAGTTATTGATCTAATTCATGTAATATAAGGTATGATGGATTAGGGTTTGTGTTAAATTCTGTAAATTAATGTTACTAAACATGTTGGGATCAATTAAGGATAATAGTATGATGATTGGTTAAGAGAATTGAGCGTAGAACATGCTAGTTATTGAGTTATGGTTTGGACAGATTTGTAAGGTTGTAAAGATGTGAGTGTAAATAATAGATGGTGATGAGTTAGGTCACGAATTTTAGATCTAAATTGAAGTATAATGAAAGAGATTTCCAATAAGTCCAGCCACGATTGATTTTGAGGTCGGGAAGTCGGTCTTTTGATTTTTCTTTGTTGAGGTGTCAAAGCTGTCAAACCGGGACAGATTTTGGGTAAAACTTTGAGGGTGTTATGTGGTTGTAAAAGTGGTATTTTGATTAGGCCTTCTGGAATAGTTAAGTTTTAGGTTATATTAAACTACCATGAAGAGGATTCGCGATAAAAACTTGTGGAAGTAATTATTAAAAATCAAAACTTTTGGGTGTGCGTTTAGATCCGAATTTGAGTAGTTGACAAGTTTGAATTTCTTATGAGTACTTGTGTGTGTTATTGGTCCATGGTCTTCTGGGATTAGCTTCTATGCTTATGAGAGACCATGGTAAATTTTTGGTGTGAGTTGTTGAGCTTTATTTGTCATGATTTCATGTGAGTGAATGTACTAAAAAATTCTGTGTTTTCTGAGTTTTAGAGTGCAAGGGATTTAGTGAGTATTAAGTTTTGGTAGTGGTTAGTGTGGTGTCTAGGAGATCCGTGGTGGGTCATATGAGTCTTAGACATCCATCATATGTGTATTACATGGGTTGTAGCTTTTAGCTTGACCTTGTGTAATGTGGATTATTTTTGTGTGTTATAGATTGTGAATTGTTTTGTGGAAGCTGCAGAGTTTAAGGTGAGTTCATAGTCCCATATTTTTACTTTGTTTTAAACTTGGGATGGGAATGATGCTTGTCTTAAATGATTTGATTTACTGTAATTATGTGTGTGGTATTAAAGAGCTTGGACTTATAATGTTATCGTATGTATGCTATGTGTGATTATTTGCTTGTGTGGATGTTTATGGGATCCAATTAGGAGGATGTTTATCCTGTTACTCGCGTATGCGACCTAATTGATGATATGTTTGATGGGATCCAATTAGGAGGATGCTTATCCTGTTGCTTGCGCATGCGACCTAATTGATGATATGTTTGATGGGATCCAATTAGGAGGATGCTTATCCTGTTGCTCGCGCATGCGACCTAATTGATGATATGTTTGATGGGATCTAATTAGGAGGATGCTTATCCTGTTGCTCACGCATGCGACCTAATTGATGATTATGGGGTCGGAGGACACGAGCCGTCCTAATGGTTGCCTTATGAGTGTTGTTGCCTTTGCGTGTGGATATTAACTTGAAAATGCATGTAGCTATATGATAACTATAACTATTAGTCCTGCTATGTTTTTATAATCACAGTGAACTGGTTGCCTTGAGAGTGTTTGTGTGTCTAAACCTATGAATCTCACCAACATTATGTTGACGTTTTAAGTATCATTTTCAGGTGAGCTTTCTAAGGATAAGATAGAAGGATGTGGATAGACGAGACCTTAGTTGCATTGGAAGTGGTTTATCATCTATGTTTGGATTTATGTTTTGTTTTGGATATTTTATTTTGGGGTATTGTTACAACACTTTGTGTTTGTACATTGCTCTATTTATGTGCATGTAGTTGTTCTCTATGTAGACACCAGGTGTTGTGATGATATCCATGAAGTTACACCCGCGCATTTCCGCCGTGGCGGGGTGTGACAGATTGGTGTCAGAGCCTTGGTTATAGAGAATTAGGCGGTTGGACCTAGACTATAACCTAGGAGTCCCTCATATAGTTGCATTTAGGGCCTGTGTATAAGTATAATATTTTATATGTCTATTTTCCTATATTTATGAGATGTTTTATTGAGTTTCGGACGTCTATTCTATCCTCTATACGTAGTATTGTATATATCGACTTCCACGCGTAAGATGCTTCGTTGGACTACCATTGTCGCTATCGGATGCGGGAGAAGTGGTCGGATGAAACGGATTAACTGCAGAATCCGAGTTCCCGATAGCATGTATCTATGTTCGGACAAGGAGAGGACGTTTATGGGAAACATTGGTGGAGTAGAAGTGGAGAGGTTTGGAACCACGACGACTTCTGGAGATGGAGCCATTACCAAATACCATTGGTAGTGTCCTCACTTCACCTAGGAAGGAGATGTGGTTTAGTCTAAACCTCATGATTTGTATGCGCTTGTGAATTATGTAGAATTGGAAGAAAAGAATAGAGATGGTTTTGCATGTTGTCGACTACCTCAACATGTAGGAAACATGAATGGATGGTTGAGTAAAGATGAAAGGGAGTTCGGATGAAATGGTGTGGATTCGGATCTAGAGTACACAGCGAGTAGTAAGTTGAATTGATCTGAGTGGGGAGATAAGTGCAAGAGTGGAGTTGAGCCATTATGCGACGTCTTTTGTTTTGTGTTATGTTTTGGAATTTATATATTGTCTTTTGCCGTCTGGAGCCATGTTGGAGCGTGATTACTCTTGTCTTTTGTTTGTGTGATTGTTTGCATGACGTGTTGTCATGGGAGGGAGTACACTTATGAAAGGGGGCATAGATAATTATGGTGGCCAACATAATCATACATGCGTCACAACACAAGTGGACTTGCAAGCATGATAGCATGGATTGCATGGTGTATTAGGTGCTATGTGGTATATGTGCGTTATCGTTGAGATGTGTGGTTTTGGAAGTAAGTATGCGTGTGGAATAGGCTTATAACTATGGTCGCGAACATAATTATAAGGGTATCACACACGTGGACTTGTGACCATTATTGTATTGATTGATGTTTGTTGATATATGTTGTGGTAGATGGTATGTGATATCGTGTTGGTGATGGCTGTATGGTTAGAGAAGTATTCTCTTAACCGTTAGGGCTGTCGTTATTTGTTGGGGTGTGTAGGTGGTGAGATTCCATCCTACCTATCATATGTTGATACCTCAATTATCGGTGGGTACTTATGTTGTGGTATTTAAGTTGACTCGTTTGCTAGACGCTCCGTTTGTATACCAAATTCTTTGGTTGGCATTATTATTCGTACCATGATGGTTCATATGCCATATTCGTTTTATTTGACGTTGTGATAGGTGTTGGGTAATCGAATTCATTTTTGTTGGATACTGGTTCGTTTCTTTGGTTATTCCATACATTCATTCCTCGGATGAATGTTATGCTATTCTTCAAGTATTGTTGGTTCTTGACGAGTTGGTGTGAATATTTGATTCCTCATTTACACACACCAATTGAAGTTCGTGACATGTTTTGTGACCTGTTAGTATCGGTGTTTTTTCTATGATTTTTGTTTGATCATTGTACGAATGAGTCTATAATTTTATTGTTTGGTTTGCAATGTATTTGCGTGAGTTTCCCTGGTATGAGATTCGTTTGGTGATTATTTTGATTACGGAATTCTTCAATGTCTTTCGCGTTCGATTAAGTGGTTGTGTTAAAGTCCTTATGGTGTCTTAAAATTCGTGTTGGGTATTTCACGGTCATTTGTTGGAAACTATTATTTTTATGGTGAAAATGAAGTGTGGAAAAAAAAATGGTTATGTTGATGTCTTACATAAAATGGTTTATATATATTTTATAAAAATGTATATGTTTAAGATATGTTTTGTGAATGTTGGGAATTCTGCTAAGTAAGAATTCTGCTGATGGTTACAGCTGAAGGTTACTGCTGAAGAGCTGGTTCCTGCTGAAGTAGTGTATCTTCTGAAGTCTAGTTTCAGCATTATTAGTTTCTGCGGATATAGTATTTCCGTATCTTATGTAATATAGTTAGGATATGCATGAGTTTATTTAGGAAGTGATAATGCATATCTTTTATAAGTTTTAGAATATACGTTTCTTTAGGAACGGTTTAGGGTTCCTTGTGTATAAAAGGAATACTCGATTATGTATTGTGTTACGTTTTTAGAAAACACTTTCATTGTTATTAAAAAGATCCATAGAGGATCAACAGTTCTTAGTATTAAAACTTGTGTTTGTTTCCGCTTTAAAATACAAGTTACAGAGATTGTCTATTAGTGTGTTGGTGATTACATTAACATAACTAACGATTCTAGAGTGCTCAGAAGATCTATGAAGGTCTTTGTTTCAACAAGTGGTATCAGAGCCTCGAGAGAGTCTCTGTGATACTGAGAAAAACAAATCTTACACCATTATAATCCAAACCAATCAAAGAAAATGCCTGGATCAGATGATGAAGTTGATACAACCCAGAACCTAAACACCACTTCTCTTCAACAACTCAACCTCTCCAACAGTAATGCTAAATTTCCATACTTGAAGAATGCTGAAGACTATGATTTGTGGTCCATGAAGATGCAGAACTGGTTCACAAAACATTGACTGGAATCTTTGGGAGGTTGTCCGAAAGGGGAACAGCCTGAAGAAGCATGTTAAAGATGCTGATGGGGTAGTTACAATTATAGGTCCCAAAACTGCTGAAGAGGTTCTAGCCGTGCAAAGGGAGAATAAAGTAAGAACAATTCTGCTCCAAGCTATACCAGATGACCACATGGGTGACTTCCACTTCATGGAGGATGCCAAGGATATTTGGATGGCAATAAAGGCTAGATTTGGTGGGAATGATGAATCAAGAAGGTTGAAGAAGTCAATGCTGAAGCAGCAGTTTCAAGAGTTTCAGATATCTGAGGAAGAAGGAATCCACAAAGGCTATGACAGGTTCCACCGGATCCTAGTCAACTTAATCAGCTGAAGGCTAGGCCTGATAATGAGGACTGCAATGCTAAGTTTCTGAGATCTTTGCCACCATCTTGGTTGCAAGTTAGCATTGCTCTCAAAACAAAGGGTGGATTGGACTTGATCTCCTTTGATGACCTCTACAACAAGCTTAAATCACTTGAGCCTGATGTTAGAAGTCACATCCGTCCATCCACTCACTCAGCCTTTGTCAGAACAACCACAAAACCTGTGCATCAAGCCTCAAGTTCTTACACCTTAGGAGCATCTTCTCAAACTCAGCCAAAATCAGCTCCTAAATCAAAATCCAGTAGTATAATGGATGATATTGTTCATTCATTTGTGGCTGAATATGAACATCAGCAGTTTCTTGCTTATGAGGATTTTGAACAGGTGGTTCCATTGGAGATGGAAGATATGCACTTGAAATGGCAGCTAGCAATGATTTCTATGAACATTAAGAGGTTTGAGACTAAGTCAGGGAGAAAGTTTGGTTTTAATGGAAGAGAGGCAGCAAGGTTTGATAGAAGGAAGGTTAAATGCTACACTTGTGGTCAAGTGAGGCATTTTTCAAGAGAATGCAAGGAAAGAAAGTCTGGTGATGAAGTTAGATATGGTTCATATCCATTGGAATTAGGGACTTCTAAGGCTACACCTTCAAAAGCTTTGGTGACTCTGGATCACCAGATTGATTGGGCTGAACATGAACCTGCTGAAGAGGAAGCTTCTACCTCTACACAAGTGAATTTGCTGGCATACTCACCTTCAGAGGACAAGAAGGAACAAGTCTCCCTGATGGGAATCTCTCACGTACACAACTGTGTGTTTGGATGTAGTGTAAGATACAATGAACTTAAACAGGAATATGATGATTTGAAACCTAAGTACAATGAGTGTTATATAGAAGTTGAGGCCTATAAAAAGGCTTTAAAAACTTTAGAAAAACAAAAGGTCTGGTTTCAAAAGAATCAAGTTAAATATGATGAAAAGATAAGGGTTCTAGAAAGTGATTTAGAATGTGCTAAGATAGATTTAAGACGTACTAAAAAAGAGAAATCTGATATAGAAAAGGAAAACAAGAATTACAAGTTAAGTTAGATAAAGAGATAGCTGGTCGTATGAAATGGCAGGAAGGAGCATCTAATTTGAATAAATTGATTGATGGTCGCCAATCTGTTAGGTCTAGAAAAGCATTAGGATATGAGAAATATATAGATCCTGAAGAGTTAACTTATCCTGATATGTCTAGTGTTTTTGACCCTGAACCAGCCTTAGCATATCAAACACCTGTTAAATTTGTTAAGGAAGGGGGAATGAATGCTGTCCCTGGACCTATAAGAGGGGAACATATGCCTATAGACCTGTCCATACCTGTTGACTTTGATGGATCACACCATCTCTATGGCAAAAAGTCAAGTGACTTGCCAGACCCTATTATTAAATCTACTGACTTTGTCTCTTGTTGTGACAGTGACAAGTCTTCTGATGAAGGGTCTACTTCATTTGCTAGTTGTGATTCAAGTGAGAAGTCAGACCTGCCCAAGACCACTCCCAAGACCACTCCCAAGACCACACCTAAGACATCACCCAAGACTTCCCACAAGCCTTCTAGAGTTCCTGCTGATACCAAGACGGTTTCTTCTGAAGACTTGTTTTATAATTCTTTGCAAAACAATATTTCTAGTTCTGTTAAAAACAATTCTGTTAATCATTGTGGTTTGAATGCTTTTTCATGTTATGGAACTTCCTTCAGTTTGAATAAATCTTCTAAAAAGAAGAAATGTTTTGTGTGTGGAAGTAAATCTCATTTGATTAAGGATTGTACTTTTCATGAGCAAAGAATGGGTATATGTTTTAGTCAAAGAAAACCTGGAAAATGTGGAAGAATGTTAATGAAATACCCCCTTTTATTCCACATCAGCAGAAATCCAATTCTGCTGAACCACATTCTTCATGGAGAAGAACCAGTACTAGACCTTATGTCCGACCCACTAGTTCTTTCTTTTCTAATGGTTATTGGCCTAGTCACTTTGACTCAATGTATTATGGTGGAGGGTATTGGGATACTGCTGTGAAGCCCTCAACAGGTTGTTCTTGGACTAAGAAGGGACCTAATTTGCATTACAGGCCCAAGAACAATGGTGGATCTAAAACATCTACATGGCCTATCTCTAATGATCCACAAGGCAGGCTCAAGTCAGCAATGACTTGAGTCTCCAATGTGTACTAACTTTTGTATATTTTTGTTGTTGTTGTAGGATCATCCTTTGAAAAGTACTGAAGTAGGGATAGTTGATAGTGGTTGTTCCAGAAGTATGTCAGGGAACAAGGACAAGATGCATGACTTTGTACCTATAGAAGGAGGAGGAACTGTAACTTTTGGTGGTGGAGATGGCAAAATTACTGGGAAAGGAACTATTAAGACACCTCTGTTAGATTTTGAGAATGTTTATTATGTGAAGGAACTGGAGCATTTTAATCTATTCTCTGTATCACAAATTTGTGACACTAAGAATAAGGTTTTCTTCTCTGAGGATGAATGTCTAGTACTCTCCAAGGACTTCAAACTTCCAGAAGACACAACTGTTTTGCTGAGAGTTCCTAGAACCTTCAACTTGTATACATTCAATCTGAATGATGTTAAGCCAGAAGGTGATCTAACATGTTTGGTGGCCAAAGCTTCCCAGGATGAATCTACCAAGTGGCACAGGAGAATGGCTCATGTTAATTACAAGACTATCAATAAGTTGTCTAAACTTGGTCTTGTTCAGGGCCTTCCTTCTAAACTCTTCACCAATGAACATAATTGTATTGCTTGCAACAAGGGAAAACAACACAGAGCCTCTTACAAAGCCATACAAGCTGTAAGCACCATCTCAGAACCCCTTCAGTTGCTGCACATGGATCTCTTTGGTCCAACTCCTATCAGAAGTATTGATCATAAGTACTTCTGCCTGGTTATCACAAATGATTATAGCAGGTTTTGCTGGGTATTCTTTCTAAAAACAAAAGATGAAACAACTCCTATTTTGAAAGAATTCATCACTTTAATTGAAAACCAGCTTAATAAAAAGGTTAAAGGCATTAGGTGTGACAATGGGACAGAATTCAAAAATGTTGTTTTCATAGAATTCTGTAAGTCTAAAGGGATTAGAAGGGACTATAGTACTCCAAGAACCCCACATCAAAATGGGGTTGCTGAAAGGAAAAATAGAACCTTAATTGAGGCTGCAAGATCCATGCTTGCAGACTCTAAATTACCCACTATGTTATGGACTGAAGCAGTAAGTACTGCTTGCTATGTCTTGAACAGGGTATCCATCACTAGACATCATGTCAAGACACCTTATGAACTTCTCACTGGGAAAGTTCCTGACATTCATTACCTTAAGCCTTTTGGTTGCAAAGTGACCATTTTGAATACTGCTGATATACTGGGTAAGTTTGATGGGAAAGCTAATGAGGGATACATTGTGGGTTATTCAGCTCATAGCAAGGCCTATAGGGTTTATAATCTGAATGCCAAAAGGATAGAGGAGACCCTTAACCTAAGATTTCTTGAAGATCATCCTAATACTCAGGGACATGGCCATTCTTGGTATTTTGACCTAGATTATCTGACTGATTATTTGGGTTATACTAGACATGCTTCTAATCCTAATGCAGGTACCAAAGATTCAATTTCTAACCCTGCAGGTTCCATGGATGATGACTCAGAGAGTGACTCTGAGCCAGCTGAACATACCATTGTTGTACCATCTTTTCCACCTAACCATTTTGTAGGAAATCATTCTGCTGCTGAACAAGATGATGAGTCACCTTATGCAGAGGATCTTGCTAGACTTAAGAAGCAAGAACATGCTGCTACACAGGAAGCTCAGAGACTCAGTAAAAAGGTTGCACAAGAGACTGATGCCATCCTTCAACAATCAGCACAAGCAGTCAGTGGAAACAAGGATGTTGCTGACAGTTCTACTGAAGGCACTTCTATTCCCACTGATGAGCTCAAAGCTGCTGATACTCATGCTGCACAATCTCCCATTTCTACTGAAGCTTCTACAGACTTTGAGAAGCCATTTACAAGATTTCCAAATCCTTCTGATCTTGGTAATTATCAGCCCAAGCCTGGTCTGTTTCACTCAGCTTCTTATGATACTGAGTTTGGGCCTACAGTCAAAAACCTTGATGCCACCATTGATGTCAACCCTACAGCAACAAAGAGGATTCATAATGCTCATCCCCTATCAGAGATTAATGGAGATCCTAAAGCACCTGTTAGAACAAGAAGCACTGTAAAAAATACTAAATATGGTGAAGTTGCTTTCATCTCTTATGTCTACAATCAAAAGAGGGACAATCACACAGACTTCAAACATTGTCTGTTTGCATGCTTTCTTTCTTAAATAGAGCCAACTAGTGTTCCTCAAGAACTGGCTGATTCAAGTTGGCTTGAAGCAATGCAAGAAGAGATGCTGCAATTCAAGAATCAACAGGTTTGGATATTGGTTCCTCTTCTTGATGGTAAATATGCCATTGGGACAAAATGGATTTTGAAGAATAAAAGAGATGCAAGGGGGATTGTGGTGAAAAACAAAGCAAGATTAGTGGCTCAAGGGTTTAGGTAAGAGGAAGGCATTGACTATGATGAAGTCTTTGCACCAGTGGGCAGAGTTGAAGCAATTAGGATATTTTTGGCCTCTGCCTCATATATGGGCTTTATGGTTTATCAGATGGATGTTAAAGGTGCTTTCTTATATGGTGAGATTGAAGAGGAGGTTTATGTGACTCAACCCAAAGGATTTGAAGACCCTGATCATCCTGAGTATGTATACAAAGTTGTCAAAGCTCTCTATGGACTTCATCAGGCTCCCAGAGCTTGGTATGCTAGACTTTCCACATTTCTGCTGAAGCATGGCTACAGAAGAGGTGCCATTGACAAGACTCTATTCCTCAAGAAAGATTCCAGGGATATTATTCTTGTGCAGGTTTATGTGGATGATATTATCTTTGGTTCCACCAAAGAAGCATCGTGTAGAGAGTTTGAGGAATTGGTGAAGGGGGAATTTCAAATGAGTGCCATGGGGGAACTCACTTTCTTTTTGGGTTCAGCAAAAACCTGATGGAATCTTTATTCATCAGGAGAAGTATGTAAAGGATATGTTGACAAAGTTTGATATGGAGAATGTCAGGGCTGCCACTACTCCCTATGAAGCTCCCAAACCAAAGAACAATCTTGATCCTAATCTACCTGTGAATGTTCATTTATACAGGTCCATGATTGGTTCTTTGATGTATTTGACTGCCTCTAGACCTGATATTACATTTGTTGTGAGTGCATGTTCAAGGCACCAAGTCACTCCACTTACCTCTCATTTGAATGCTGTCAAAAAGATTTTTAAGTACCTGAAAGGCCAACCCAAATTAGGTCTTTGGTATCCCAAAGAATCTCTATTTTAGCTAGCAGCTTATAGTGATAGTGACTATGTTGGTGCCAATATGGATAGAAGATCCACAACTTGAGGTTGCCAATTTCTTGGAAGGAGACTGATTTCTTGGCAATGCAAGAAACAGACCATTATTGCTACCTCTACTATTGAAGCAGAGTATGTTGCTGCTGCCAATTGTTGTGGACAGGTTCTATGGATTCAGAATCAATTGTTGGAAATTTCATGAATACTACTATTTTCATTGACAATCAAAGTACCATTTGCATTGTTAAAAATCCAGTTTTTCATAATAGAACCAAACATATTGAAATCAGGCACCACTTTATCAGGTATGCTTATGAGAAACATTTAATTAAAGTGGTAAAAATTCACACAGATGAGAATGTGGCAGATTTGTTAACCAAATCATTTGATGGACCAAGATTTCAATATTTGGTGGTCCATATTGGTATGCTTAACCCTTAACCGCAAAGTTTAAGGGGAGGCATAAGCCTCAGGGGAGGCATATGCCTCAGGGGAGGATTGTGAGTGTAAACTTTACTGTATTTGTATAATTTGCATACTTTTTGAGTTTTTAACACTAACCAACTAATGAATTATAAGTTTGTTTGGTCATTTTGTTAGTTTGTGACCGTTTTGCAGAATGCCATTGCAAGTTGTTGATATGTTTAACCATGATATATTAATATGGTTGCTGAGATGTGTTTCTTCTGAAGTCTAATAGAGGCTAAGATTGATTTCTACTGATTCACAGTATACAGAGATCAAAATTAGCAAATGAGTTTTCATTCATTCTAAGAACATATTGCAGCTTACAAACAACTTCAAATGAAATTACAAGATGCAATCCTATGGAGTGAACATTGGTGCGCCTCTTACTGTCCTCGTATTCCTCCGAGTATTGTGAATCAGATGATGTACCAAGTCTAGCGTGGACATTGGTATGCCTCTCGCGCCCCTCCTTATGGTAGCGCAATGGGGATGTTTCGTGTTCTGGATCAAAGTTAAGCCGAGCTTGCGGGCTCTGATTTGACCTTCTCTTTGTCTCCTCTTGCATGAGGTTGGTTAGAGTTTCGTAATTTTGAGATACGAAATTACTCAGCGTTAACTCGGGTGTATCTTCTTCTACTGCAAGAAGATCTGCTCCAACAGTAGGCCCCCTGCCTCGATTAGGCGCACCTGGTGGCACAGTGGTGTCTATGATAGGTGCCGTTTGATGGGGTGTAGTGAAGAGAGTGAGCTGGAGTTCTTCAGTGTTCGGGACCACCGTGGTGGTCTGGGAGACTTAAGGTTGGGCCCTTTTCTTGGTGACCAGGCGCGCTGGTTGTTCCAGAGGCTTGTCTAGGGATCGAATCTTGATTCTTCCTCTTCTGGGGTTCATCATGTGTTTTTTCCAACTGCGGAGTCGGCTGGCTTGGATATAGATTACAGTTAGGCATAGAGTCGATGTAAATGAAAAATAATTATCGTATTTCCAAAACTAAAAGACGTGACTGGAAAAATAACTATTTAATGGCATCACGAGATACCCTGGAAAGTAAACAATGTCTGCAAATAACTGTTTTTATAGGAAACTCAACTTTCTGGAGCTAAAGGTAATAGAGACACAACTTTTGGATTGTGTTATGCGAAGGAAGACCCAACCTTCTTTCAAACGAAGATAATCTTGCCCATGTCCTTTTATACATGTTTCTCTACCTTATTTGATTGAATTAACTTGTTCATTTTTTACTACTGTATTAAATATACAAAGGCCATAATGAGTTCGAGCAATCAAATAGTAGTATTATGAGATCAGTATGCATGCTATTCTTAGGAAGCAGAGTCAGGCAATGAATCAAAGTGGGGTGATGCCTGTATCATTTCTCATACCTTGTCACCCAGAGTCTTTATTTGAAGGTGCTTGAATGGTGGTTTAATTACTCTTTCGGTTCAGGTGCTGTATCATCTCTTGATCTTGACTAGTATCTACATACTGTACTTTACTAGTTTGTGGAAGTCACTTCCAGCACTATATTCAAAAGGAGAGGTATATTCTAGACTTATTGGGTACAATTTAAATCTTTTCATCTAAACATTGACATCAGGGTTTTTCTTGGCTGACTTGCATGTGATCTGTATATTAGTTTATTTTGTAACGAGTTTTCATCTGAGGCTGGAATTTTGATCTCTAAATAATAATTACTCTTTAATTTCTAAGGAGTGGTCCTACATCTATACAATTTATTCCTTCAATGCATTAAGAGCTTTTGAAATAGTGTTAGTTTTGCATACATTTATATATGTAGTGTCTAACAAGAATCAACTTAGACTGAACACTAGAAAAGTTTCTATTCATAACATGTTGTATGTTTATTGAAAATATATTTTGTAATGAAAATGATGAGGAGACCTAATTGTATGGCTAATTTCATGCCTAAACTTATGTGCCATGATCATGTTGGCTTTTGAAAAAGTGGGTCCCTTGACTGCGGCCAACATGATGACCACATAGGTTTAGGCATAAATTTAAGCACATGGTTTAGGCCTCCCAATCAACTCTCATTTTTAATTGTATCATCAAATGTATAGAAGCATGCATTAATTGAAGTCCAAATCTTTATTTTGACTTTGAAAAGTCAAAACTGGGCTTGTTGCTTATTTAGTATCTATAACTGACTTTATAAAATTAATTAAAAAAAATATTTTTTTCTAAATAACAATTCTATAAAAATATATATATTTTTTAAATTATTTTTAACAAAGTACACCATTTAAAAAAATTATAATTTGAAGCAATTAAAAAAAAAAAAAAAAAAAAAAAAAAAAAAAAAAACTCATTTCTCTACATTCTCCACAAAAAAGATGGAAATTGAGGTTAACAAAATTACACTACCAATTCTCTCCAACTCTCCATCAATTTCCTATCAATTCTCGACTTTTTTATTTCTCTCTACCAAATAAGAGAATTCAATCCAATTTCATTTCTCCTCTTTCTTTTCTCTCTACCAAACACACCCAAGAGAATACATTTTATAGCATTGCTGTGAGAATTTTCTTTTCCTTATTAAAGGAAAAAATTATTCCTACGTTATCTTTTAAACATGAAATATAAGATTCGAGGGAAAAGAATAAAGCTGAAAATGAGATAAGAAAGCAACAATAATTGATTTGATAGATAAAGTTTCCACTATAAGTTATGTATGCAAGGATAGTATCTTTGTTTACACAATTTATATGTCTATTTATTCAAATTTTTCCACATGAGTTTTTTTTTTTTTTTTTTTTTTTTTTTTTTTTTTTTCTTTTCTTCTCCTGACTGATAAAAACCTTGTACTTTTCTTATTAGGCACATAATTAGATAAACGAATTATGCATTACCATCTCTTCTCTTTTCGCATCATGTGATTTTCAACTTCCACTATTTTTTGTATTCTACCCCTTATCGCCTAAATATGTATAACCAAGAAAGAATAGATTACCTTTTCATGATATTTACCTTCATGTGATATATAACCACAAAAGGTGTAGATTGGCAGGGACACCCTGACCTGGGTGCCTTTTGGCATCAGCCATTTTCCACCCTACAAGGAATAAACTCTTCTGTTCAAGTGGGGCACCAACTGGAGTGAGCAAGACTCTCAGACTCTTGAACTCTTATCCACAAAGTCTCTTCAACGAGCCCATAAGTTTTGGAATTGTGGGTACTTATCTGAGAGCAAAATGTCAGGGATGAGATTCGAACCAAGTCTATAGACTAAAGAATGAAAGCCAATGCCTCAGTGGTTCATGTGATATATAACTATCGTAATCTAATTTTATCACGATGCAACGCGCCTGATCTTTTAGTTGTTATCATCAAAATTAAAATAGTTATATTCTAAATCACATTTAAAGCAAAGAATTTTCTTTTTAGATTGATTATAAAAAATTGATAAATTTTTTTATATAAAAGAGTTATTAAAAACCGTCAAATCGTTAAAAGATGTTATAGAAATATGAAATCATATTTATCTTTAAAAGCACGAGCCATTTTCAAAACGCAGCAACAATTACTTAAAAAGAAAATGAAATATCATATAGATATTTTAATGCCCATATTCATAACCACACACAAAAAGAAACGATTGCTTTCACAAATATACCTTTCTTTTTTCACAATTTAAATCATATTAGTATATTACTACGTATTATTCACATAAACATCTTTTACAAAACAGCTGCACACTCAGAGAGTAGAGCAAGGTACCATTTCGTTTAAGTTTTGATACAAAACTATCTATTGCTTAAACCTTTATTCTGATCAAAGCATGTGATGATCATATTTGTTTTGCTACCAAACAAGTAGTGGATTATGATTTTTGGAGGATTAACCTTTTTTCATAATATATTCAACTCTTGTTTATATGCCTCTAGAACTCTCTTTTCGATCAACTATACGTATGATTAGTGGTAAAAGCTATAATTGAACTAGATATGTTCAGAAATGTCATATTAGACGAACACTATATAGTTGAAGCTATTAAAAGATAATATGGATGCCATGAATGTTTGGAAAATAAAGAAGCCAAAATTTTGCTATTTTATCGGGTATATGATGTTAGGATTCTTAAGCTTGTAATTTTAAGGCTTATCTTGAATCTAGTTTCACTTTTGATATGATGGGAGTTGTAATCATAGTAAAGTTTTTTTGCCTATCTGTTTTTATATAAAATTTTCCGGGTACCGATCTTTTACTCCAAAGAAAGAAAAAAGAAATAGGGCAAATTATTAAAAAAAATTATCATATTTGTCATGGTTTCGTCTTGAGGGTAGCGAACAATATTTTTTTTTTTTACTTTTGAGAGTAATTTTCTTTCAAATTCATTCTCTTTAGGGTATTATGTGACATTTTTGCCTTTCGGGAAAAAAAATTTCTATTAGCTAAAAGGGGCAAAAATGTCCAGAAATTTCGCAAAATACCCTAAAGAGGATGAATATGAAAGAAAATTACCCTCAAAAGTATAAAAAAAAAAAAAAAAAAAAAAAAAAAAAAAAAAAAAAAGTGTTCGCTACCCTGAAGACGAAATCATGGCAAGTATAATAATTTTTTTTTTAATAATTTGCCCAAAGAAATAACATGTTGAGTGTGTGGAGCAAGTTCAAACACTGATGTTAACGTTATTTTCATCAATTTGTTCTTCCTTTCGTCCTCGAATTAGTTTGCCCAATATCCAATTAGTTTGCCGATAGTTGCTTTGTTTTGCTTTATTAAATATCGAATTAGTTTGCCCAATATCCAATTAATTTAGTTTGAAAACGTTAAATACATTTGGACTCCTATAGCTACCAACCTGATATTGATATTAAGCCGCGCTAAACTTTTAGAAGTTTAACATGAAAACAGCTAATACTGAAATTGTGAAAGCTTGAATGAATACTAGTTAACAGTTTCAAAAATTCAATCCCCTTGTCTAATTATTTATTATTATTTTTTTGTGTGTGTGGTTTGTAGGTCTCACTAAAACCTAAAGTTCCAAGTAATGGAGTTTGTATCAGCAATCATTGGTCCTGTTGTTGAATCTTTGATGATGCCTGTCAAGAAACATTTGGGCTATATCTTTTCCTCTACAAACAACGTTAGGAACATGAATGCTAGATTGAAGGAATTAGATGGTACAAGCGTTGATGTCAGAAAGCACATGGAAACAAACAATACAAGTCAACTGGAGATACCTACTCGGGTACCGGGTTGGTTGGAAGAAGTCGAAAAGATTAAGGAAGATGCTGAGAGAATTTCAAGTAACTACAATGGCTGTTTTAATGTGAAGAGGAGGTACCAAGCAGGAAGAAATGCATTCAAGACCACTGAGGAGATTGAACGTCTAATTGAGGAAAATACTCGAAGAGAATGGAGCAACACCCCAAAACCTCTTGGAAAAGTGAGTTTTAAAAAAGGACCCACTTCTGTACCATCAAACGGTGATGCCAAAAATTACTTCAAATCGCGAGGGAAGATTTTTGAGGATGCACTCGGGTTCCTTCAACAAGATCACAAGATGCAAGTGATAGCGCTATGCGGAATGGGCGGTGTTGGAAAAACAACGATGATGGAACAGCTGAAAAAGACTGTTGAAGATAGGAATATGTTTGGTTGGATTGTGAAGGTGGTTATTGGGCTGAAGATTAACACGTTTTCAATTCAACAATCCGTAGCAGAATATATACGTATTACTTTAACTGAAATGAGTAAAACAGCAAGGGCAGATCGTCTTCGTATTACATTTGGAAAGATGTCCCAAGAAGGCAAAAAGGTTCTAGTAATATTGGATGATGTGTGGGAGGTGGTCGAACTCAATGATATTGGATTAAGCCCTTTACCAACCGGCTTCAAATTGTTGCTAACATCACGAAATGAAACTATTTGCAGACAAATTGGGAACCAAATTGCAGTAGAAGCTAATTCGGATGTTAAAGTAGTTAGAGTGGATGTCATGGAGGAGTCCGAAGCAAATAATTTCTTTTGTCAAATCTCTGGAGTTTCAAAAGAGTCTGATCCGGTGCTCAATGATATAGGGAATCAAATTGTGAAAAGATGTGGATTTTTGCCCCTAGCCATCAAACTCATTGCAACAACCCTTAAATCTCAAGAAAATTTTGTATGGCGAGATACACTTAACCGTTTGAAGAATAATGATCTTGATAAAAATGTGCAAGAAATTATTGAAATTAGCTACACTTTTGTACTAGAAGAGGAAGTTAAAGCCATTTTTCTGCTTTGTGGCTTGTTTCCAGATGACTTCAATATTCCGATTGAGCATCTGACAAGATATGCATGGGGGCTTAAATTGTTGAAGGGTGTTCCTACTTTGGGTGATGCTAGAGACAGGACAAAAACATGTGTACGCAAACTCAAAAATGCTAATTTATTGATTGATAGTGATTACCTCGAGTGTGTCAAAATGCACGATCTTGTTCTTGCTTTTGTGCAAGGAGAAGTTTCAAAAGGTGACCATCCGTGGATCATTAACCATGGTGATATTTCGAGGTGGAGTAGGGCTGAGATGAGCTGGTCTTGCCAAAAAATTTCCTTGACCTGCATGGGTATGACCGAGTTTCCAAAAGAATTTAAATACCCGAACCTAACACTTCTGAGACTTATGGGTGGAGATAGAACACTTAAGTTTCCTGAAGATTTCTATGAAGAAATGGAAAATCTTGAAGTTCTGGTGTATGAGAAAATGGAGTACCCCTTGCTTCAGTTTCCAAGATCACTTCAATGCTCCACCAATCTTCGAACGCTCATTCTCCATCAATGCTTGTTGATGTTTGATTGCTCTTCTATCGGAGATCTTTTGAATTTGGAAGTGTTGAGCTTTGCACATTGTGGCATCCATAAATTACCATCAACAATTGGGAATTTGAAGAAGCTAAAGCAATTGGATTTGACAGGTTGTGTCGATCTTCTTATTGATGAAGGTGTTTTTAAAAGTCTGGTGAAGCTTGAGGAGCTTTATATGAGGGTTTCCCATGGAAAGCGTATTAATTTCACGGATGCCAACTTTAATGAATTGGCACAGTGCTCAAGGAATCTTGCTGCATTAGAGATTGAATTCTTTGAAAACAAGGCTCAGCCGAAGAATATGTCATTTAAGAAACTCGAAAGATTCAGGATCTCCATAGGATGTGCTGATGAGATTGAGGATTCAGAAGAAAACAGTAAAAGTATGCACGTATTTGAAAACACGTTGAATTTGATCACTACTAAAGATGAACTGGTGGAATCTAGATTGAATGAGTTGTTTCCAAAAACAGAGGTGCTTTGTTTAGAAGCGAATGGTATGAATGATCTTGTCGAACTTTTGGTGGCATCTGCGTGTCCCACTGAAGAATCGTTTTGTAATTTAAGAGAGCTTCAAATTTCCAAGTGTGCCGACATGAAATACCTTTTCACAGTCCCAGTAGCTAATGGTTTGGTGAAGCTTGAGCGACTCGCAATTAGGAAGTGCCCTGTTATGGAAGTAGTAGCATATAGTGAAAAGGGTGCAGAAGGGGTAATCAAGTTTCAAGAGCTAAAGTTTTTGGATTTGTCTGATCTACCAATGTTGGAAGGTTTCTACAACACTATTAGTTTAATTGAGCTACCGCAATTAGTAGAGTTGATACTTGACGGCCTTCCAAATTTCACGAGCATTTATCCGGAGAATAAGTCATCAACATCTTCTTTGTCTAGTTCTGCAATTCAACCTTTCTTAAGCGAAGAGGTAATATTGATGATTAGAATAAGTCATACATATTTCTTAGCTGCATAGATGTATTGATGATTTAACATGCTAGGCCTATATGTGTGCAGGTTGTGATCCCTAAGTTGGAGAAATTGACAGTTTCTAAGATGGATGCATTGCAAAATATATGGCCTTATCAATTTGGCAGCAGCGGGGAAGTTAACAGTTGCATACTGAGAGAAATTGAAGTGAGTAAATGTGATAATCTTGTGAATATTTTTCCGAGCAATCCGAAGCCATTGTTGCATCATCTTATTGATCTCCGTGTTGAAGATTGTGGTTCCATTGAATTTTTATTCAATATTGACGTGGGATGTGTTGGTGAGATTGAGGAGGGTTGTAGCAGCTTGAGAAACATTGAAATAACTCGCTCAGGGGAGATTAGAGAGGTGTGGAGGTTGAAAGGTGTAATTAATCCTGATGTCATCATACGTGGCTTTCAAGCAGTTAAAAGAATACACACAGATGAATGTAAAAGCTTCAGAAATTTGTTTACACCGACCTTCGCTAGGTTTGATTTGGGCTCACTTGAGGACCTTTGCATTGATGGTGAGCAATCACTTGAAAGGAGCCACGAGGTATGTAATTTCATTCTTATTCCTACTTTCAGTTTCAACTGAATTAGATAATCACATTTGTGTTATGTAATGATAGGTGCAGATGAATGATATAAACAGGGGAGAGATATTACAAGTTGATGATATTATTCCGGATGCTAATGTTGCAATTCCATTTCATGTCTTATCTACGTTTCATCACCTCAGATACCTTACTATAACCAACCGTGCTGATGTTGAGGTGGCGTTTGAGATAGAGAGTGCAACCAGTAAAGATTTAGCAACAAGTCAAAGGGATAATCAACAATCACCGCTCCTTCCCTACTTGGAGTCCTTGAGGTTATGGGAGATGGAGAATATGAATTATGTGTGGAAGTGTAATTGGAATAAAATTTTATGTTCTACCACACAACAGAAATCCTCTTTTCAGAACCTGAAAACCATAACTCTTATTGGGTGCAAAAACATAAAGTATTTGCTCTCACCTTGCATGATTAAACTTCTTTCCAGCATAGAGCAAATTGAAATACTTTTTTGTGATGCTATTGAAGAAGTAGTTTCAAATAGAGATGACGAATATGAAGAAATAGCTACATCTTCCCAAACAAACACTACTTTCTTACCCCGTTTCGATTGTCTCCATCTTTCTGATCAACCACACCTAAAGCTTATTGATGGTAGTGTCTCCAATATTACTTCGAGTACGAATTCTATTCATGATCACTTTAAGGTATGTTTTTCTTTTAATATATCCTAATCCTATGCATAGTCAACTATTTTTTTAGTTTATTTTATTTTTTTAATTTCTTTTAATATCCATTCTTCATTATTTACAACCTTTTCCAAATATTATATGCTAATTCTTTTAATATCCATTCCTTCAAGTACGAATTCTATTCATTACGTACAACCTTTTAATATCCTATGCACTTTAAGTGGTCTCGTGAAAAGATTGTGAGTGGGAGAATGATTTGATAAAAATGATATATGCTATTTTTGTTATGTGTGTTATTTCTAATTGTATGTAATGTACTATAACAGTTCAATGATATATGCTATTTTTTTTGTTACGCTATTTTCTAATTGTATGTAATGTAATGTAATATACCTCAAATTATCTAAAGACAGGATTAACGAATTTTCGCTATTCATTTTTTTATTTTATTTTATTTTTTTTTTATTTATTTTTTTTTTTTTAACAAATAACTCACTTTCATAGTTTTTTTTTTTTTTTTTTTTTAAATTATATATCTCTCAAACCATTAATCGTTATGCGAAACGAATCATACCATCACGGCGAAAATTAAATCATTTTTCTATAGAGGGGCACTTCTATATACTTTCGACGATTTTTTTTTTTTTTTTTTTTTTTTTTTTTTTTTATTGTGGGTGTTGAAATTTACGTTTGAAAAATATCACATATGATTTGTTATTTTAAAATCATATAATGTGATTTGTGAAATTACACGTGATTCGTGACTTACAAATCACATGTGATTTTTCTATTCCCCCATTTTAACACTAAAACAAAACTAGAAAAAAAAAAAAAAAAAAATCATCGAAAGTATATTGAAGTACCCGTCACATGTGATTTTACCATTTGGAAAATATTTTATTTTTTCAAAAAAAAAAAAAAAAAAAAAAAAAAAAAAAAGCGCTTTTTTTTTTTTTTTTTTTTTTTTTTTAATGAAAAATAAGTGGCCAATATTGCTTATTGATGGTACTGTCTACAACATTACTTCAAGTACAAATTCTATTCATGATCACTTTAAGGTATGTTTTTCTTTTAAATATGTATCGTATGTGTATTCAACTATATTTTTATTACCTTTTTAATATCCATTCTTCATTAAGCACAACCATTTCCAGATATTATATAAAATCTTATTGAAAGATTCTCCAATTAATAAACTGCTAAACTAAAGTGGTCTCGTGACAAGATTGTGAGTGGGAGAATAACGTTATAAAAATGATATAGGTATATTTTGTTATGTGATGTTATTTATAAGGGTTTTGTTAACCACAACCCATGGGGTTTTGTTTAAGCATACCATAATTAAAAAATTTACATTAAGTGAACTAGTATATTCTATAATTATACATATTTTTTTCATTTTAAACATGGAATGTGATATTAAATTGTATGTATTAAGAGCATGTTTGGGATTGCCTACCTTTTTAGCTTTTTTTAAGCTAGATTTGTTCAATCTTTAAAGAATTTGTAATTTATATTTAACTTTTCTCCATTTATAGTAAAAGGTAATCACAAATTCTAAACAGCAACTTGATCGAAATAAATCTGAAAGGGAGATGGTGGATTTTATCGATATATAGATTTTCAATTGTCTCTAATACTTTTAAGTAAAGTTTTATACATGAACTTGTTAAGACGTTCGTATCATTGTATGTACACATTGTGAACGGTAGTAATTTCGATAGTTGCTTGGATAAACTGATTCTTGACATGTTTATTAAATTTCGATGTCCTAAACTCCTAATTAGATCACACGTATGCAAATGGGTCTAACCGCCAAAACAAAATAGCGAAGGACTGATGGTTAAGTATAGATAGAAAATTGAGTAAAAAATAAATAAGATTAGAACATTTTAAAATATGTGATACAGTAGTAGTAGAGATCATTTAATTGGGTGACACGTGTTTTTTTAAAATGTCGTTTATCATCTTGGAATTGATGACATGTTCTATTATTTATTATAGCCACAAACCAGTCAATTCTATTATGTGTACACTAATTTTTCATATCACATAATGTTCTCAGGTGGGTTTTGCTTCTCCATCATTATGCCAATATTCCAGAAAGATAGAGATCCATGTATGTGGAACGTTAGCAACTCTGATTCCATTCAGTGCAGTGGGAAAATTACAAAAGCTTGAAGAGCTGAGTATATCCTTTTGCCGGTCACTAAGGGAGATATTTCAGATAAAAAGGGTCAACAAGAATGGTAGTGATAGTGCTAATGTTGGTGACGAAATTGGTGATATACTTCCTGGAGTGACGATTCCAACTTAAAGATATTGCGGATCATCGCATGTGACCTTTTGGAACATGTATTTACAAGTTCCACACTTGATAGCCTCAAGCAACTTACAGAGTTGACCATTGAAAAGTGTTATTCAATGCAAGTGATTGTGAAGGATGATGGACAACACGCATCTAAAACTGTTCTCTTTCCCCGTCTAAAGATATTGCGGATTATCAAATGTGATCTTTTGGAATATGTATTTACAAGTTCCACACTTGAAAGCCTCAAGCAACTTAAAGAGTTGACCATAGAACAGTGTAATGCAATGCAAGTGATTGTGAAGGAAGGTGGATATCACAATTCTAAAACTGTTCTCTTTCCTCGTCTAAAGTCTCTTACACTAGCTGATTTACCAAATGTCGAAGGTTTCTTCTTGGGGATGAATGAGTTTCTATGGTCAATATTGGATGAGGTTAAGATCTATGGTTGCCCAAAAATGAAGACTTTCACATCTGGTCGCTCGATTACTCCAAAGCTCCTCTACATACATACAGGCATTGGCAAGCATGGTCTTGAATGTGGTCTCAACTTTCCATTGTCCAATGCATCACATGAGGTATGTTTATTACCATAATTGCATCAACAAATCAATTAATCACTGTTTCCTTTATTATTTGGTAATTAACATACCTGATGATGAATTACGTTTGTGTTTCTTCATTAGGAGATTCAGTTCCATATCTCAAGTATGTGTTCTAATCCGAACATAATAAAGCTACTTCAATTCCCTTGGTCTTTTTCAAATCTAGAAAAGCTTCATATCTATTGTAATCCATCTTTAAAGGAGATATTTGAAGAAGTAGATTTGGAAAATGATGATTTGAATGAAAAGCAATCTGTTGTGGTATTTCCAAAGATAAAAGAAGTGACTCTGGAATTGCTACGTAGTATGAGGTATATATTGAGGAGCAGTAGGTGGATAACATTGAACTTTCCAAACCTTACAAAAGTGTTAATTAATGATTGTGCGCTTCTTGAACATGTTTTCACATGTGGCATGGTTCGCAGTCTATTAAAGCTACAAGAGCTTGAAATTAGTAGGTGCAGTAATTTGGAGGTAATTGTCAAGAAAGACGAAGATTCTGACACTAGAGCTACTGATGTTGTTGAGTTTCGTTCTCTGAAATCTATAAAACTTGATTACCTTCCAAATCTCAAGGGATTTTGCTTGGGGACGGAGGATTTTCTATGGCAATCATTAGATACTTTGGAAATCAAAAACTGTCCACAGATAACGGTTTTCACGTGTGGACAATCAAATACTCCGCAGCTAAAGGTAATAGACACATCTTTTGGATTGTGTTATGCAACAGAAGACCCAACCTCCTTTATAAAGGCCAAACAACAAGAGGTACGTGATCTCTGTGAGATATTTACATGTTCATAATATTCAGGGGGTTTGAATCACTCTATTAATTAATACTTCTATTCTCCTACAGGGATTGCAGTTCTGAGGAAACGAGTTTATACCTGTAATTTAGTGATGCATTATTTTGGTATGTAATTTGACGTCAAGAATACTAAATAAGTAATATTGCTTGTAGTTTTCATTTATTCCCTTTTCAATAAGGCGAAACTTGTTTTTCAAGCTTAGGGGGTGGCAATGTTGCCTAACAATACCTCAAACTAAATTGTAATTAGCCAATAGATTGAATACAACACATTTTATGCCTAACTACATATTTTTAGTGGCAATGTGATGCCTAACCATGCCTTGAGTATTTAAAGGATTTTTTTTTTTTTTTTTGGAAAATGTCCCCAACGGTCGAAAAAATTGAATGCTTCAAATGATACCGAATCGGTGAGGATTCCAGATTCGGTTGCCGATTTTGTCATGCCGATGAAGTGGCAATGTGATGCCGAGCTTTGCCGATCAATGCCGACGTCATACCGTTCATGTTGCCACCCCCTTATATTAACTTGTTTAGTATCATTCAACTAATATAAATAGAATTTAATGAGTTCCATCACTGAACCAATTTATGATGCCATGTGTGTATTTATCTTTTTGGTTGGTTTTCAACTAAAATTTGCATAAAAAATTGGTTTTGTGAAGAAACTAGGTGGATAACTCGCGCTTCGCGGCGGGCAGTTTTGCTAAAGAAGTAGCTTACGGTGTGAAGAATCATTGATTTCCGTGTTCGACAATGTGTTGTGTAAGAAATTAACCACCTTGCTAATAAAGCTAGAGTTGGTGTAAGATCAATTCAATGTGAATGCTCATGGCATGTTAACTTTTTATAATAAATAATGTTGCGTCAGGTTATAGCATGTGTCGTTGAGGAAATGTAAAGCTCAAATTGGTAAGTAGCTTATTTGTTCTTTTCGAGTGACTTGTGTTTAATCACATTAGATATCTAAAATATAGACTCCAAATATGGCCCAAATGATATCACCCTCATTATCTTCAGCCCCCTCGTTATTTTCTTGTTTTGTTTTTACTAACGCCATGTGTAATAAAAAGGAAATTTTAGTTTTTAGAAATATTACGATTTTAATTCGAGATGGAAATTGATGAATTTATTTGATGCATTTTCTACCGTTTGTCTGTAGAAAAAATGTTTGCTAACCCAAATGACCACACTTTAAGAATCGTCACCTTCAATTTAGCGTAACAATATGCATAAACCAAATTCAAATAAAGCCGAACACTTATTCAACATGCCCAAACAATCCACATTAACCAAATTCAAATCAGTTTATGTTAACAGTATGCATAAACAAAATTAAAGAAACCTAATACAGCTCTAATTTACCCGAACAACCCACATTAACCAAACTGAAATAATTTTAAATCTTATTTAACACAATGTAATAAATGAAATCCAAATAGGCTTCATGTTAAATTCTATCCAACACAATCCAGTTGATCAAAAAGCAAAATATGCATTTACTGATATACATGTAATCATCCAAAACAATTTAAAGAACTAAAAAGTGACAAACCTACCCGTACACTCTTTTCTATGAAAGTTTAGCCATATCCGGGAAGCAAGATTATTTGACGACACATGGTCAACTATATGTTACATGTATAAATCTGATCGCTTTCTTCGCACTTTCTTGCCTGACTCTTTCACCTGAATTCTGCTACAAAAATATTTATTCAACGATTACTCTTTCGTTACCAATAAGGGTCACTTATTCGAAATGCATAGAATTGCTAAGTTACCCTATATTGGGGGGCTTATTGTTCATTTCTAAAAAGTCTAAACTATATTAAGAATGGAATTATGATAACCATTGTTTGCTATGTCTTGTTTATATCGCAAGGTGATTGAACTAAACATTTACGATGCATTAGAACGTAGGAAAACAGTTGATGGTAAATACAAACTGGTGTCAAAATGAATGGGTCGAACAAATTGGGCAGCGTGCGAAGCTGGGCCAACTCACAAACACTGCTAATGGATCTATTTTATTTGATCTATAATTGAGGTTTGAAATATCATTATTAACGGCATTTGACCTCTAATAAATTAATAGAACCCGAATTGACCCATTTAAAAGTGAATGAAACAAACCCCTCTCAATACATCTTAAATGATAAAATTAACAATTTTCATTATAGTGTATTATCATCAATGTTAAAGGGAAAATAAAGAATGTTAAACGCAGAGGCCTATTTGCAACAGCTAAGTACAAAGACATATTCCTACCCAGAAACTTTAGCGATTGAAGTAACAATCAAAAGGGACACGGGTGTTGGCAAAAATAATATTCATAGAGACTCACCTGTGCACAGCTCACGGGGAGACAGCCTAACATGATCACATATTGTCATCCACCTACTCGATCTTATTACAAAGGAACGTCCAGTAGCTCCCTGTACCATAGCAATCAAATATGAGAATCAAAAGAAGAATCGAATTCAAAACATGGAACGAAAGTGACCATGAGATGTAGAGAGCTCCTACAAATAAAATATAGAGTAAATTGCAAGAATCGTCCCTAAAGTTTGACCAATTTGCATGTTTCGTCCCATAAATTTTGAAACTGCAAGGATCGTCCTTAAAGTTTCACACGTGTGCATGTTTCGTCCCTAAAGTTTGGTCCATGTGCATGTATCGTCCTTAAAGTTTGACCAATTTGGGACGATATATGCCCCCAAAAGGACGATATATGCCCCAAAGGTTAAACTTTAGGGACGATCCTTGCAGTTTCAAAATATGTAAGACGAAACATGCAAACGGGCCAAACTTTAGGGACGATTTTTGCAATTTACTCGGTGTCAACGGGTCTTCTAAGCTAGTATAATTATATAAAAGAGACATCATTATGTAGGTCCTACTTAAAAATATATTAAGACTAATATTGACCATCATAAATTATTTAATTGTTATTGCAAGACTCGTAAAGACGTGTTTAACTTTGTCAACAACGAAAAAACAGGTACACATGTAGCCCATTGCAACATAGCTAAATAAAGCTGTTAACTCTATTTAAACCGATCATTTTATCTCTTATTTTTAAACCAAAACCCTTATTGTTCATTTCTATAAATTGAAACATCCACGATCTAATTTATAAGAGTTGAAAAGTTGTGCTTATAAAAGTTTCTTTCTTTGCATTACTTAAAGAAGTGTTTATATCATGGTAGTGAACATGTTTAGTCCTTGTGTTATGTCCACATATGCTTCTCAGTTGTCACAAATATCAAATGGCCAAAAGTTTTTTATAGATCTAACTTTTACCATAAAACCCATCAAGCAATCTTAGCCACTCATTTTTTTTATCCAAATAAAAAAATAAACTTCCACCCTTTTTTTAAAACTTAAATATTTCGCAAACCGTAAATCGTCAACGTACAAAAAAAAATACCATCGCAAACCGTAAACCGTAAAACTTCCACCCTTTTTCATGTGTTCATCCTTGGCTTCATATTCACCTAGCACGTGGTTAGCGACTAGTCGCGAATCTACATTTGCTTCTAGGTTGCGTACACCCATTTGGATTGCGATGCGTAGTCCGGCTAATAGGGCTTCGTATTCTGCCTCATTGTTTGTGGCTGTGAATTCAAAGCGTAGCGCATAGGTGAATTCCATACCTTCTGGATTTGTAAGAATAAGGCCTGCGCCTGATCCATCTACACATGAAGACCCATCTGTGAACAGAATCCAGGGTTCCTGTAAATCTGTTTTAGCTGCAGATGTCGGGCTGTCGCTGTCTGGTTTCTCCACGATAAAATCGGCTAGGATTTGTCCTTTGATTGCAGTGCGCGGTCTGTATGAGATGTTATACTCACTTAGCAGTACACTCCACTTTTGTAAGCGTCCTGATGCGTCAGGCTTAGAGATAACTTGTTTGATTGGCTGATCAGTGATTACAGATATTGGGTGCGCTTGAAAGTATCTGCGCAGCCTTTTGGCTGCGAATACTAGAGCTAGGACCAGCTTTTCCATAGCGCTGTAGTTAGTCTTTGTTTTCTTTAGGGCTTTGCTTACAAAGTATATGGGTGTCTGGACGGAATTCCTATCTGTCAATAGTACCGCGCTGACTGCTCCATGGGTTGCCGATAAGTACATGATTAGTTCTTCCCCTGGTCGCGGTGCGACAAGTTTGGGAAGAGAAGCCAGATGGTTTTTAAGTTGTTGGAAAGCTTCCTCCGCTTCTTTAGTCCAGCGAAAGTCTCCCTTTTTAGTACACTTCATGAGTGTTTTAAAGAGAGGAAGAGATTTGTCTGCTGACTTAGATAAGAAACGGTTTAGCCCTGCTAGCTTTCCATTCAATGACTGGACTTCTTTGAGTGTGCGCGGTGAGGGGAGATCAATAACAGCCTTTGTCTTTTCTGGGCAAGGTTTGATTCCATCGGGTTCTATCAAGTATCCAAGGAACATGCCCTCGGTTGCGCCAAAGGTGCACTTCTTGGGGTTTAACTTCATGTTTATTTGCACCAATGTTCTGAATGTTTCCTCGATGTCGCGCAGCAACTCGTCCTCTGTGTGGCTTTTGATGACAAGGTCGTCAACGTAGACTTCCAAGTTGCGGCCTACTTGTTTTTCGAAAGCTGTGTCCACCAGTCGTTGGTATGTCGCGCCTGCGTTCTTTAGGCCAAAAGGCATTTTTGTGTAGCAGTATACTCCTTGACTGATGTGGAAAGCTGTTTTTTCCTCATCTTCAACTGCCATCCGGATTTGATGATACCCTTTATATGCGTCTAGGAAGCATTTGAAAGGGTATCCGCACAGGGATTCGACCTTCCAGTCTATCTCTGGCAGTGGATAGCAGTCCTGTGGACATGCTTTGTTGAGGTCCGTGAAGTCTACGCACATCCTCCAACTGCCATTGCTCTTTTTTACCATAACTGGGTTAGAAAGCCAGTCGTGGTAGTATACTTCGCGCATGATGCCTGCGTCTACGAGTTTATGTACTTCTTCCAGAATAGCCTTTGCACGATCTGGCGCCTGGCCGCGCTTCTTTTGTCGTATTGGAGGATATCCTTGTCGGATTTGTAGCTTATGCTCTGTGATAGAGCGCGGTACTTCCGTCATATGCTTTGGTTCCCATGCAAAGATGTCTAGGTTCTTTTGCAAGAGTGCGCATACAGCTGCTTTACCTTTGTCAGATAAAGATCCCCCAATCGAAACTTGTTGTTCCGGGTAATCTGGATGAATAGCGACTTTTAGATTTGGCGTTTTTTCCGTGTGCTGTTCTGGAATAGTCTCTGCTTTAGTTGTTACCGCGATGCATTCTGTTGGTGGTATCGTTGTGTTATACAGAGTGACAACTCCTCCTTCCACTGGAAATTTAAGCATTCCGTGCGCTGTGGATGGTACAGCGCGCATGGATGATATTCCCGGTCTCCCAATGATACCATTGTATGGTGAAGGGGACTTTATTACCATAAAGTTTATCCATGTTGCGGTTGAGTGTTGTTCATCTCCTACGACCACCAACAAGCGTAACTGCCCCATGGGCCAGATCTTTTCTCCTGTGAATCCTGTTAATGACGTTGTTGCTGGTATCAATTGACTTTGGATTTCAGGTCGCAGTCTTTTGAAACAGTGATCGTACAGGATATCTGCGGATGCTCCTCCATCAATGCACATGCGGTGGATATCATGTCCTCCTGTATGTATATCAATAGTTAGAGGCTCCACGACTGCGTTATCCGCAACTATAGTAGGGAAAGATATCTCTTTTTCTGGAGAGAATTTTTGGCTGACTTTTTGCTTTATCTTGCGTTGCCATGATTGTATCATGTATATAGTATCATCTTTTTCCTTGGGGGGTTCTTTCTTACCCCCGTTTCTTTGTTTATCTTTTCCCTCTTTGATGTTCTTTACGAGGTGGTCCATCCTACCTTCTCTTACTAGCTTTTCAATTAGTTGTTTTAGTTGGACGCACTCGTTAGTTGTATGGCCTTTTTGGCCATGGTACTCGCAGTATCCACTCCCTATACGCTTTTCTTCTACAGTGCGCATTGGTGGTGGTTTTGGGAAGTTCGCACTTTCTGTTACAAATATTTCCCTCGGAGTTTTTGTAAGAGGGGTATATTTGTCATTGTCTCTTCCACTGCGGTAATTCCTGCTGCGGTTGTTATTCTGATCATTGGGTTGTCTCCGCGGCTGCTCTTGCTGCCTATAGTTTGAATAACCCTTTTTGCTATCCGCAGCAGTTGCTTCTCCTTGTATAAAGGATCTAGTGCGCTTTGTTAGCTCATCAAAAGTCTGTGGAACTTTGTCGTTTAGTTTCCGGATAAGTTCTGAGTTATTGATCCCATTCATGAACCCTGAAATTATTAGGATTTCGGGACATGCTTTGACTTGTATGCACTCATCCTTGAAACGTTCCATAAAAGCGCTGGTTGATTCCCCTTGACGATGTTTCACTCTTGCTAGCTCTACAGGGTTTTTAGCGCACTTCTTTCGCTGGGTGAAGTTGAGGCGGAATGCTTTCCGTAATTCCTCAAATCCACCGATGCTCCTCCGTGGGAGTTTGCTAAACCATGTGCGCGCGTTTCCTACTAACGTGGAATTAAGCATGTGGCACCACACAGGCTGTGGCCAGTTTTCGATAGTTGCGGCTGATTCGAAAAATTTTAGGTGATCATCTGGATCACCTGTTCCATCATATGTTTTCACGTTAGTGGGCATGCGCCTGCGTTTGCGGTCTAAGTAATCGCTGATGCGCCGTGTAAACGCATCAATTTTCTGGCGTCGCCATGGGAGAGACATATCTTCATTCTCTTCCTCGCGACGTCTTCCTCTTGACTTCCAGTGTCCTGTTTCTTTATCCTCGTTGTCCGAGGAGTCGCTGGAAGAAGGGTAGTCTCTTTTTCGGCGCTTGCGCAGGCTTCTTTCAGAAGAAGAGCTTGAGAGATCTCTGCTGGGGGATCTTCTTCTCCCCAATCTGTCTTGAATCCTCATACTCCCAGGTTTGGAAGATCCTTGGCTTGGCGAATGCTGAGGCCCTAATCGATCTTGTATTCCTCGACTTCCAAGTCTGGAGTGAACATTAGTGCGCCTCTCGCTATCTTCTGAGTATAGTGAATCAGATGTCGTACCCAACCTATCATGGATAGTGATACGTTCTGCGCGTCTTCCTCGTGGGTGGCGCAGTGGTGATGGTTCGCGTTCAGGACCAAAATTGAGTCGAGCTTGTAGGCTCGTACTTGCCCTTCTTCTTGCTTCTTCGTGCATGAGGGCGATTAGGGTTTCATAATTTTGGGATACAAAGTTTCCCAAAGTTAGATCGGGTGCGTCCTCAGTTGTTGCAAGAATTTCTGCCTCAGTATTAGGCGCCCTATCTCGGTCAGGCGCGCCTGGCGGAGCAGTGTTGTTCACTGCGGGTATAGTTTGATGAGGAGTAGTGAAGAGGGTGCGTTGGAGTTCCTCAACGCTTGGGACCACTGGGGTGACTTGGGTAGTTCTTATAGGTAGTTCTACCGCTGGAAGAGGTTGGGTTGTCCCTGCCTCTGGGTGACCAGGTGCGCTGGTTGTCCTAGCGACTTGTCTGGAGGTCGGATCTTGTTGATTCTTCCTCTGATGGTCACGTTTTTCTGACTGCGGAGTCCGCTGGCTTGAATTCTTATGCTTTGTCATCCTAGTTCTTAGTAGGGTCCCACGGATGGCGCCACTTGTTGATACAAAAGTTGGGCATTCCTGGTTATTGGCTCTTGCTCTCATACCAATTCGCTTCTTAGTACTTGTTACCTGCGCACTAAGAAAATAATCAACACCGTTAGGCTTATCGAGGGATTGTCTCCCCCGATTAGACTCCGGCATGAGAGTAAGTAATAGATTTTAGGTTCTCGTAGAGAGTTAGGGTTTGTATATCGTACCTTGAATGAGAATCGTGTGATTCTATATATATAGGAGCGTAGAAACCGTGTTTCTTGCTCCTCACTCTTTGCACGCGTAGTGCTTATCAGAGGAAAGGATATCTATTCCATGAATAGATAATCCTTATCGTGTACCCGGTGGGTTTAGTCGGGCTTTGGGCCTCGTGGGCCCAAGCTTATGATGTTGCGGCCCAAACCATTGTCATGGCAGCCCACTCGTGGTGGACTTAGGCGCTAGTAGTGTATATTATTTGGACTTGTGGCCCAAATATAGACTATACGTCATCATTGTATTTTCATGATATATTGGTTAAATATGCAAGTAGTTATGTTATATATACCACTTTTCAAGTATTTCTTAATTATTATGAGATTATAATTAACGTATGATTATCCCCATGAAACCAACCAAGGTTGGTGATGTTTAGGAACCAATGACACCTTGAGAAGGTGTATGGTAGGATTAGACTAGATTTGTGGTGATTGGAGTGGATTTGGACAAGTATTAAACAAGAAAAATGAATTTTAGCCACTATATAAATGTTGCTGTCCCATTTTGTAAAATCCAGAAAAATCAGGGGATCTCGGGTAACTTTGGGCTAGAGATTTAGAAAATACTTTCAAAAACGAAGCCGTGGGCGAAAGAACGGATTAAAACGAGTTTATAACGAAGGAGATATGATTTTTGCAAGTTTAACGACGAAAACTATTTTATGAAAATTTGACTTGCTGTCCCACGATTTTCAATGGGCAATCTGAGGTGTAAAACTTGATCTAGCCATCCCGACTTATCAAAAATATATTAGTATGTTGTCCCATGATTCCGGGGATATAAAGAATGTAGAAAACAAGCTTATAACGACCAAGATATACACGTTTCAAAATCGACGAAACTCTATTTATTTCCATCAGCTTTTTAGCAAAATATTACCGAGTATAGAAACAGTTTTTGTAATACATCATGTTGAGAGCCAATTTACTCATTGATAAACTCATTTCTGGAAAATTTACATCATTGACAAAAAGTTAGTTCACCCAGCCTAGTTTCCAAAACATCAACTCGTTTGTCAAAAGGACTTATAACGAATAACTTATGGACTTCCAAACTTTCCCGAAAACTGCCCAGAATCTGCCGAAACAGCCCAAACACCTTCATTCATGGTTATATATCTGTATGATCGAGACCCGTATGGACAAACTTCAGTTCTATTACTTTTTAGTTAAGGTGAAAGTCTTTCTAAAACTACTGATCTTCTTTTCAAACTCTTAATATTCACCATTTCGCGACTAGTTTTGCGAGACCACTTTGGCCATATTTTTCAAGTTATGAAAAGCATCATTTTACGTCGAAAACCTTATATTTGCCGATAGAACACCAAACGAGGATCGTGTGGTACCGTTTCAACATATTTATACGAAAAGTGGTTATTAACTTAACGAGACGTCAAAAACGTATTTTTCGACGATAAGCGTTATTTTCAAAACTAACGAGTGGTATCGATAACATACGTATTTGCACATGTAGCATCATTTCATTTCTTACATTAGACCGTATCATCCATATTAGGTTGCGGTTAGAGATCGAACCTCATTTCTGTGTATCCACTTTTGTCATCGTAGCTATCGCACCAGGTGAGTCATAACCCCTACTCTTTTAATTGTTTTGTAAACTCTTTGTGGGAGAATACATGCTCGTTTTACTTAAACGCATTACTTGCTTTACATGGTTGATTACCTGCATTTCATTGGTATGTTTGATTACCTGCATTTCATGGGATTGTCATCATTGTTTATATAACCTCATTGTTAAATTGTTTATATAGCGGTTTTGCTACACTTATCTTTGAATTGAGATACAAGCATTATTTTGTTCACACAAACCAAAACACATTTGGCAGTGGGTTGTAAACACACAGGTTACAAGTCTCTTATGGCGGGACTTGGAAATGAGTGGATTTACGATGCCTTTGCTGGGAAATCTTCATTCATATGCATAACATTCTTTTTCACAAGACTCTATGAACTCACCAACCATTGTGTTGACACTTTAGCATGTATTTTCAGGTATTAAGCAATGGCACGCTACAAGAGGTTTTAGCAGGGCATGGCATGGTCATAGAAGACTCTGATTTATTCATTTGGGGACCATTCTAAATTATTTTTAGGGCCTACTTCCGCATTACTTTTAACAATATAGATTCAACATTTTGATTTAACTATTTTATTCTAAATGATTCAAGTGCAAACTATTTTTGAACTTGTGTTGTAATACCAATTGAGTTACACCCCAGCTACATGTATGCTTCCGCTGGACCCGATTTTGGGGGTGTGACAGTCTCTCATAAGCATACAAGCTAATCCCAGAAGACCATGGACCAATAACACACACAAGTACTCAAAAGAAAATCAAACTTGTCAACTACTCAAATTCGGATCTGAACGCACACCAAAAAGTTTTTATTAACATAAAATACTTCCACAAGTTTTTATCGCGAATCCTTTTCGTGGTAGTCTATTATAACCTAATACTTAACTAAACCAGAAGGGCTAGTCAAAATACCACTTTTACAACCACAATTCACCCTCAAACTTTTACCCAAATTATGTCCCGGTTTGACAGCTTTGACACCTTAACAAAGAAAAATCAAAAGACCAACTTCCCGACCTTGAAATCAATCGTGGCTTGACTTTTTTGAAAGCTCATTCATTAAAATTCAATTTAGACCAAAAATTTGTGACTTAACTCTTCCCCATCTGTTATTTACACTCACATCTTTACAGCCATAGTTTTCTGTCCAAACCCTAACACGTAATCTAACGTGTTTTACACTCAATTCCCTTAACCAATAACCATATTATTAACATCTAATCATCCGAACATGTTTTACTTCATTAATTTACAGAAGTATATAAACCCTAGATTCCATCATAATAATTATTACACGAATCATAACAATAATTAATTAATTACACATAAGGGTTAAGGATTTTACCTTGATTCTTGATATATTGCTTGAAAACTATAAACCCTAATTTTTTTCACCTTCTTTTCTCCTTGTGTTCGACTCAAATTGCAGAAAATAGGACTTTGGGGTCGTTGGTATAGCTTATATGGGTAGGGGTTGGGCTTGTTTGGGTTAGATTAGGATTCCTTGGGCCTAAGAGTCATATTTGGACTCAAATTGGGTTTTCTTTTTCCCCCTTATCCCTTCTAGCCGATTTTTACCATATACATACATATATTTTTATTTTTTTTATTAAATTTATTTATTACACTCAAAACCTCATACTTTTCATATTTTATAAATACCCGTAGCTAATCCTAGCGTCTTACGCGATAAACCTCAACTTTTACGACAACCGGAAAAATTATCATTTTCAAAACAAAGTTTCCAAAAATAGAATTCCACACTCTTTTGAAACATAACTCATAAAAACAAACTCCTCGTAACCCGCTAACGCTCAAACACTTGAACGAAGACTCGTTACGCAAAAACACAAAAACACCAAAACTACACAAGTTATTTCTACACCACAAAGGCGATCAAAATGAACTTTTCCAAATTCCATACTTTCCAAATCACAATAAAAACCATTTACGCAAAGGGATTTAGTGCTAAAACTCACCTATATCACACTTATATCACTTCAAATACCTAGGACACACCAAACAAACGTCAACCGAGTCAAGACTATCAGTCAAACTGACCTGCTAAAACCACGGTTGTTACACCACAACCATGGCTAAGGCCAAGGATGAGTCTCAAAGACCACGGTAACAATGACCAAGGTCACGGCAAAGCCATGGCTAAAGACCATATAACTTACCAAGGCGAAAACATGAACTAAAGAGTTAATGGTAACATAAACATCCAATTTGGATCTACTCCACCAAAATAACCATGAGACTTGCAAGTAATATTCATGCTAGACTTAAGAAACTCATTGTAATAACAATCTTCATTCAAAAGTAAGCTTTCCTAAGTTTATTCAATTATTTGGACATGTAACTTTTCGGATCAAAAACTTATACATTTTTATCAAATACTACAATAGTAGGGAGCTTCATGTGAGGGGTTCATTAAAGTAAACCGTAGAGATAAGTTGTGGATTTACGAATGAAAGTGTCCTGGCTCCTCGAACGTTTACTACATGACCTCTGAATTGGCTCGAACGGTAGTAAGCGATATACAAACTATACATGTTCATAAACTATTTTTATTCAGAGAGTTACACTATATACTACGTACTACATCATGAACTAAATGCAAGATATATATAGGCAATTCTTCATATTCTTTACTCCAATCTTAAGTCGCAACATTCTATTATAGATTCCTCATAGAGAGCTTCGCGATTCAACTACCACTTTCACTACTTACCACATAACTTAAGGTGAGTTCATAGACCCACTTTCCATTACTTAATTATTTTACAAACCCTTGGGGGGAATACATGCTATTTTTAAACCGAACACAATGCTTTGAAATTGTATGCTACCTGATTGTTTTATTATTACTATGTACCATCCTTGCCAATCCTAGGCCCTATATCATGAACCATTTAATCACTAGTATTAGTGAACGTGAGTATTGTGAATAGGCCTATTGGGATTGACAAATCCCATTTGTACTGACCAAATGAGTTCAAACAAATGCACTATATTTGAAACTTAGGTATGACGGCAAAGTACCTACAGGGCAAACAAATCCACCGATTGATATTGGTACCCGTTAACGTATTGGTTGCATGAGCTTAGTAAATAATAATAACTGTTTTGTTTTCCAACCATGAGTATGAGTCTAATTAACTCATACTACCAACATATTGTGTTCAACCATTTAACAAACTCTATGAATATCACTCAACCTTTGTGTTGACCTCTTAAGCATGTATTTCAGATCCATGATGATCAAGGATGGCACGGAGGGGCACGGACTAAATGAAGAAGGCTATAATCTACTTTGTCATTCGATAAAACATCAAAAGACTTTATATTGATGTATTTTATAAACATGGAACCTTTTTGGGACCTAACTATGTAAACTCTGATATATTTGAATAATTCGAATGATAAGTCTTTTTAAAACGACTCAGTTAGAGATCGTTTTCTATTATTATGACTGTTGTGCCGTCGAGTAACACCCAAGTTGAATTCCGTTGCATCATTGAATTGGGGGTGTTAGAGATTGGTACCAGAGCCATGGTTATAGAGAAACGGGTTTAATTGAGGCCTAAACTATAACTACAATTACAAGCAAAAACATTTTTATAGCCTTCCGCTCTTCGTGCCTTCCATCCTCCAGACGATTATGGACTTATTAAGCATGTTATGCTACATGAACATATTAGTATATTGATATATACACTCTTGTCATATTTTGAGCACTTCCCATAAGCATTAGATTTATTTTTGACATCATAATACTCATTGTAGACATCATGTATGTACCTCCATCTCCCGATCATCTTCCTGCTATGCCCGCTCATTTACCATTCCTTCCCGGACCCAGCGATCCTTACTTTGAAGCACTTAACTACGACGACGAAGAAGAACCTTATGAGGATCTAGTCGATGAATATGAAGAAGATCCTGACGAAGATCCTGAAATGGACATAGATAATCGATGTCATCGATGATTACGAAGAAGATCCGAACGAAGATCCTGAAATGGACATAGACATTGAAGAAGTGGGGGAACCAATGGTTGTGCGATCACTATCACCATTAACATCACCACCTCCTATCTCACCAAACTCCTCCGAACCTAATCATACTACTCCCACTCAAGTTCCAAAGTCCACTCATGAAGTCGGCGGAGCATCCACATTCACACCTATGTTCGTAAATTCTGCCCAATATGAAATATATTCCTTAAAACAAGGCCTCGACCTAGCTCAACGTAAAGTTCAAAGCATGACACGCCAAATGAATGACTATGTATCCAAGGTTAATTCAGCCAAAATGGATGCCATGAACACACAGCAAGACCTCTATTGGTTTAAACTTGATATGAGCTATGTGAGGAGAGATTTGACTCATGTTGGGGACATAGTCTTGGATCCCTTGACAGGCTTAGAAGACGTCAAGGATAGACTTACATTAGTTGAAAGAGCTCAAGACCAAGATGCGACACAAATTCACGAACTACGAAACCGCCTAACTACATCAGAAATCTGATTAGACGTTGCTAACTTTGACCGGTATCAGCTCAAGAATGAGATATGTGGAATGCAATCTCAAATGTGTGACATACAACAAAGGCTATATCAGATAGATGTCAAGGAAAACTGCCCCAATGATAGTGTGGATGTGCTAGCAACATATGGAGACAACGATCCGTCCGGACTACAACAAACCTCCAACCTATGTTAGACTAGTGTTCTAGTACTAGTTATCTTTTGTACTACTAAACTGATTAGTATCAGTTAGTAAATTTTTTGAAATCTATGTAATAGCTAGCGACAGTAGAAACGTTGTAATTACTAAACTGAAAGTATCAGTTAGTAAATTTTGAAGAAGCTTGTAATAGGTTTCGATTTTGTAAATCAATCAACTTTATATGAATATAACTCTTGTTTTATACTATCATGTGTTATGCTTTTAAATTTCAACATTATTATCCTATCGTTCTTATAAAAAATTGTGCTTATTTCACAACTCACTAACTACGATGTATCTTTTGTACAATAGAGTCATGGCGCCAAAGAAAAAGACACCACCAACAATGACTCAAGCTGCTATTCGCAAACTAGTTAAAGACAGTGTAAACGCAGCACTCACAACTGAATGAGCAGCCGTAGCTGCAGAAGCTGCAGCAGCCGCTGAAGCCGCCACAGCTGCTGAAGTTGCTACAGCTGTTGATGCTGCAGCAGCCGCTGAAGCCGCCACAGCTGAGGAAGGTGCTAGAGCTGCAGAAGCTGCTCGACTTGCCAACCTAAACACTAGAGGACCAAGCCCAACTAGCCCTCCAGTGATAAATGTTGCTTCAGTACCTAACGGTTGCTCATTCATTGCCTATTTGAAATGTGAACCCACAAAGTTTAATGGTACTGAAGGAGCTGTAAGTTTGACCCGCTGGTTTGAAAAAGCGGAGTCGGTATTTTTGGTTAGCAAATGTGCTGAGAGTGATAAAGTGAAATATGCCACTAGTACACTGATGAATGAGGCATTATCATGGTGGAATTCAATATCTCAACCAATGGGCATTGAAAATGCTTATAAGATTTCTTGGGATAATTTAAAGAAGATGATGATCAAAGAGTACTACCCCCGCAGTGAAATGCAGAAGTTAGAGGTAGAATTCTGAGATCATGTTGTTAAGGGAAATGACATCATAACTTACAACCGTCGATTCCAAGAATTGAGGATACTGTGTCCAACAATGGTTTCAACAAAAGAGAAATTGTTGGAACGGTATATCTAGGGACTTCCATCAAGTATACAAGGGAATATAACTGCAACAAATCCCAAGGAACTTGATGAAGCTATGCGGATGTCTCGCAGCCTCATGGATCAGGTGGTGCGTACGGCAGAAACCCGAAGACAAAACAACACCAACAACGCCAACAACTCCAACTACAGTAACAACAATAACAATAGGAACAACAACAACAAGTGACCATGGGATGGTAACCGTGGAAGTAACAACAACAACAATCAAACTCGAAACAACAACCATCATAACCAGCAAAACAAAAGACAAGAAGCCGCAACGGCTTATGTTGCTACACCAACTGGAGGTAGATACACTAGTACTCTACCACAGTGTACCAAGTGCAACTACCATCATGTAGGTCCCTGCCCGGCCAAGTGCAACAAGTGTCAAAAACCAGGACATCTTGCCAAAGATTGTAGAGGCAATGCCGTGGCTACTGGAGCTAACACTCAGCTAATAGTTACATGTTTCGGGTGTGAAGAAAGAGGACATTACAAGAACAATTGTCCTCAAAACTAAGGACCACAAGGCGGAGGTGCTCGTGCTAGAGCCTAAGTCATGGGAAATGGAGAACCTCAACAAGACCCGAATGTGGTTACTGGTATGTTCTTACTCAATAACATTCCTGTTAAAGTCTTATTCGATTCTGGTGCTTATATGAGCTTTTTATCTACTAGAATTGCGCCTTTACTTGATATCACACCAATCACTTTAACCACTAGTTACAGTATTGAACTAGCTAACGGTCTAACTTAGTAAATATTAATACCGTAATCCCAGACTGTACCCTTAATCTCCTGGACCACCCATTTAACATCAATCTTATGCCAATCGAACTAACATCATTTGTGGTGAAAGAGTTGTTCACATTCCTTGTGACAATGAAACTTTGATTATCCGTGGTGATCAAAGTGGAACTCGAATAAACATCATCTCATGTATCAAAACCATGAAGTACATTGAGAAAGGATGTTATGCTTTCTTAGCCCTCGTAACCGAAAAGAAATCTGATGAAAAGCGTCTTGAAGATGTTCCTATCGCCCGTGAGTTTCCTGAAGTCTTTCCGGAAGAGTTACCCGGACTTCCACCGAATCGTCAAGTAGAATTCAGAATTGATTTAATACCAGGAGCGGCGCCAGTTGCCCGCGCACCCTACAGGCTAGCACCGTCAGAGATGCAAGAGCTATCAAATCAATTACAAGAACTTTTGGAGAAGGGATTTATTCGACCCAGTTCCTCACCTTGGGGAGCTCTAGTTTTATTTGTGAAAAAGAAAGATGGGTCATTACGAGTGTGCATTGACTATCGTGAACTAAACAAATTAACCATAAATAACCGATACCCATTACCAAGAATTGATGATTTATTCGATCAATTACAGGGTTCAACCTATTACTAAAAAATTGACCTACGATCAGGTTACCATCAAGTTAAGGTTCGTGAGGAAGACATTCCAAAAACAGCCTTTAGGACACGATATGGTCACCATGAATTCCAAGTGATGCCGTTTGGTTTGACTAATGCACCGGCAGTATTCATGGATCTAATGAATCGAGTGTGTAAGCCATATCTGGACAAATTCGTGATCGTATTCATAGACGACATTCTCATATATTCCAAAAACGAAGAGGAACACAAAGAACATCTGAGAACAATTTTAGGATTACTCAAGGAAGAGAAATTGTATGCAAAGTTTTCCAAATGTGAATTTTGGATCCAATCAGTACAATTCCTTGGACATGTGATTGACAAAACTGGTTTACATGTCGATCCCGCTAAGATTGAGGCTATCAAAGATTGGCCAACACCTACCACACCTACAGAAATTCGTCAATTTCTGGGTCTAGCTGGGTATTATCGAAGATTTATTGAAGGATTTTCTTCAATAGCAACACCTTTGACCAAGCTAACTCAGAAAAACAAGAAATACGTGTGGGATGAAGATGAAGAAGAAGCTTTCCAAACACTCAAATAAAAACTTTGTAGTGCCCCTATTCTAGCATTACCAGATGGGATCGAAGATTTTGTAGTCTACTGTGACGCATCGTACCAAGGTTTAGGTGCGGTGTTGATGCAACGTGAAAAAGTCATGGCTTATGCTTCACGACAACTCAAAGTTCATGAAGAAAATTACACCACTCATGACTTAGAGTTAGGAGCTGTAGTCTTTGCACTAAAAATCTGGAGACACTATCTATACGGTACTAGATGTACTGTGTTCACGGATCATAAAAGTCTACAACACATTTTGAACCAAAAAGAACTAAACATGAGGCAACGTCGTTGGCTGGAATTGCTAAGTGATTACGACTGTGACATTCGCTACCACCCAGGAAAAGGCAAACATAGTAGCGGACGCCCTGAGCCGAAAGGAACGGGTTAAACCACTACGAGTCTGAGCCTTAGTTTTAACCATAAATTCAAACTTTCATGCTCAAATCCTTCACGCTCAAGCTGAGGCAGTGAAACAAGAAGACATCAAAAAGGAAAAATTGGATGGCATGATACAGAAGAAATTTGAAACCCGTTCAGACGGGACTCTATGTTTCCAAGGCCGAAGTTGGTTACCACTTTATGGTGGCCTACGAGACTTGATCATGCATGAATCCCACAAATCTAAATACTCCATACATCCAGGATCTGATAAGATGTATCTTGATCTTAAACTACTCTATTGGTGGCCAAACATGAAGGCCGATATTGCAACATACGTTAGCAAATGCCTTACATGCTCCAAAGTAAAAGCCGAACATCAAAAACCATCCGGTCCATTGCAACAACCAGAGATTCCTATGTGGAAATGGGAACGAATTACTATGGACTTCATTACCAAGCTTCCAAAGACATCAAGCGGTTATGACTCCATCTGGCTCATAGTTGATCGTCTCACAAAATCTGCACACTTTATACCAATCAAAGAGACTTACAAAATGGATCACCTGACTCGACTATATGTCAAAGAAATAGTCTCAAGACATGGTGCACCAATATCCATCATATCTGACCGAGATGGTAGGTTTACCTCCAATTTCTGGCAGTCACTCCAGGACGCCTTTGGAACAAATCTAGACATGAGTACAGCGTATCATCCTCAGACCGATGGTCAGAGTGAGCGAACCATTCAAACGCTAGAAGACATGCTTCGAGCTTGTATAATAGACTTTGGAAAAGGATGGGATACTCATCTACCATTAGTTGAATTCTCCTACAACAACAGTTACCACACAAGTATCAAAGCAGCTCCATTTGAAGCGCTTTACGGTCGAAAGTGTCGTTCACCTACTTGTTGGGCCGAAGTGGGAGAAGTTCAACTCACTGGTCCAGAACTCATTCAAGAAACAACGGATAAGATTGTACAAATCAGAAGTCGACTCCAAACCGCAAGAGATCGACAGAAAAGTTATGCCGACACACGACGCAGACCCCTAGAATTCCAAGTCGGAGATAGGGTTAAGCTGAAAGTATCGCCTTGGAAAGGCTTGATACGATTCGGTAAACGAGGAAAACTAAAACCAAGATACATCGGACCATTCAAAATCCTAGCCAGGGTTGGCCCAGTGGCGTACAGACTTGAGCTTCCATCAGAACTCAGTAATGTACACCCAACTTTTCATGTATCTAACCTAAAGAAATGCTTGTCAGATGAATCACTCGTTATTCCACTCGATGAAATTCAACTCAATGACGACCTTAAATTTATCGAGGAACCCGTAGAAATCATGGACTGAGAGGTCAAACAACTCAAGCAAAGCCGAATCCCAATTGTCAAAGTTTGTTGGCACTCACGACGTGGTCCTGATTACATATGGGAACGAGAGGACCAGATACGTCAAAAATACCCACATCTTTTTACCAACAAAGCTTCTACTCCCAACGCAAATTGATCTCCGGGATGGAGCTCTCATATGGGGTAGAGACTGTAACAATTCGCATTTTCAGGTTAACTTCTATTCCCGAAAATTTCACTATTCATTTTTACTATTCACTTTTACTATTCATTTTCCAAAATTTAATTTTTATTTCATATTCTTGTATGATAAATCATTTCCATGGTAAAATAAAAGTTTGACATTTACCAGATAATTTTCGCGAAAGTTATTAAGCAACTACACGTTTAGGTTAAACGTCGTTTAAAAATCCTACGCACAACGAAAATCAACCGCGTCAATTTTCCCCGAATCAGATAAATGTTTGATACACTCATGATTAATTAGAGAATTTATCATGACTAAGAAAAATGTTACCAAATAGACCCTGGACCGTAAGAAACAGAAATTTACGTTTTTAAGCACTTTTACTTAGCCGTAACCTTAGCCTATACCTGCACCGCGTTTCTAAGATGATTTGAGTTTTCACATTATTTGGAAAAGTCAACATATTTTCCCTCCTCCTTTGACCAAAAATCATTCCTTTATTTTATAAATCATTCCTTGATTTTTAGGCTTACGGTTTTATGTCTAAAAGACATTAAATACCAACTGACACTAGACTGAGCCCAATCTAGACATTATAAGTCATTTTAAGTCATTATTATACTAATAGAAAAGTTACATTTTACTTTTCTCAATTTTACACAATATTCGTACGTTTTACGTATTACGCGTTTCAGACCCGTATTTCCAGTTTTAGCAGGGTTTGAGCACTCCAATGGAACCTACCACTCATTTTATATTTTATTATGGAGTATATTGACAAGTTTAGTCATTCTTTCAAGTTTCACATTTTTACGATACCCGGTTTTACGTTTTGTGGCTTAATCATTTACGGTTAGCATTTTACGAAGTCAAAACTAGCTACATAAGTTAGATAATATCATCCAAGACCAAGTCACTCCCCCTTATCTCTTGTAAACCGCCATAGGGGGGGGAGTCACTCCTTGTGTGGCTTGATCTCATGCTTTTAGCCTTAAGATGATACCATGTGTACAAGCTTCCTTGGAAAGCTTTGACTAGTCATGTATTCTAACCTCCTCAAGCCCATATAAATACCCCCTCCCCCTCTCTTGCCGTCCCATATCACACACACAATCACCAAACACTTAGCTAGTTTACTTCAAGAATTATTCAAGGAATCAAGTGCAATATCAACACATAAACCCTAGTTTGGTTTTGATTCATCAAACTACTTCAAATCCTTTGAAACTCTTGGTGATTCTCTTGAGTTTAGATCCACTCAAGTCACCTAAACCCTCATCATAAATCCTTCAAGAATACAAGAGTAGAAGGATTGCTAAAGTGAAGAAAAGCTTGTCAATCAAAGTCCTATCCTTACTAGTTACTTCCTTTCTTAGAAAGCCTCAAGTTGTAAGAAACCCTAATATACTTTCTTGCTAAATATCATTTTCATGCTATTTATATTTCATTCATACTATATATTGTCTTGTTATTATGTTCATGATGAATAAAAATTGGTAAAACAAGTTATGGAATATATATGTTAACTTATGTTAATTAAACAAGAAAACTAGTGACTTCCATGGTAAAATTCGACCAAAATGGTATAATCATGATATTGGACAATTACATATTGTAGTATAGAACTTAACAAGGAAACCATAGCAATTTGAACCACCTAAAATGAGTGTATGAGTAAAAAGTTATGACTATTAGAAGTTACTAAAACTTTACGGCAAAACTGCCTAAAAACTTTCTGTGACAGAACCTTAAACACGCAAAAAGAGGCCCTTATGTTCCGTTTCATCAAAAAGTTAAAACACGAAAGTTGTCCGGAATGATGTTTTCTTCAAACACTCATGGCCACGAGCCCAGAAAAGCAATAATGAATGATATTTTCTTCAATTTCTTAACAGCTATTTTGAAATACCAAAGTGACTATATAATGGTTATGGTTAGATATAACCAAGAGGTATAATGACCTAAAGCCAAGACCACAACCATGGCTAAGGCCAAGGATGAGTCTCAAAGACCATGGTAACAATGACCAAGGTCACGGCAAAGTCATGGCTAAAGACCATATAACTTACCAAGGCGAAAACATGAACTAAAGAGTTAATGGTAACATAAACATCCAATTTGGATCTACTCCACCAAAATAACCATGAGACTTGCAAGTAATATTCATGCTAGACTTAAGAAACTCATTGTAATAACAATCTTCATTCAAAAGTAAACTTTCCTAAGTTTATTCAATTATTTGGACATGTAACTTTTCGGATCAAAAACTTATATATTTTTTCAAATACTACAATAGTAGGGAGCTTCATGTGAGGGGTTCATTAAAGTAAACTAATAAAGTCTTTTTGTAGTATATAATTTTTCCAAAGAAATACCGGCGAAAGTATTTCCCGGGTCGTTTTCCCAACGAAGGTAGAATGGAGTCGTGAATTTTCGAATTGCGAAATCGAGTCGTGAAAAGTGGTAAAGTAAAAAATATGATTTTGGAATTCAAATAATAAAAAGTAATAGTGAAATAACCAGAATGTACAAGCTATATATGTACAGATGTTGAAAACGTAAAAACGGAAATTCAAACGCGAAAATTAACGTAACGTACGAAATAAAAAGCGACTTATAAAAAAAATGATCCTACAAACGTAAAACAATTTTCTAAAAATCTAAAACCAATAAAAAGAATTTTAAGAAAAATAAAAATATTTTTTTGGCTTTTTATTTATTTTCTAGAATTTAATTTCTATTTATTGCATTTAAAAGTAATTAAAAATAAAAGAAAATATGAAAAATAATGGGAAAATTAGGAAAATTAATTTGAAAAATCTAAAATATTATAAAAGAATTTTCTAAACTATTTTTGTATTTTTTAAGAGCTTTTTCTGATTTTTTATGAATTTTTATTTATTAAAAATGATTTAAAAATGATTAATAATAAAGGAAAATTAAGAAAAATAGTAAATCAACTAGGAAAAATCTGAAAAAATTCTGGAAAGTCTAAAATATTATTATAATACTAGGAAAAATAAGAAAGTTTAAATAAGCCCACTAATAAGCAGTTTGGACCCAATAAGCAGTTTGAATAAGCACTTATAATATGCACTTCTACATAAAATCGCACCAAAAGCTTAGGGAGTGTGTAATGGACCTAAACAAACTTAATGCAGCTCAAAAATCTCAAATAAGCCTTGCCCGTAAGCCAGAAAGCTCAGCCGCGTGTCCTATGTTACTATAGCAAATAGTGTGTGAACCTTCAACTTGCAGGCACAAATAAGCAGTCTAAATAAGCTCTAAACATCAAGTTAAGCACAAAATCAAGAAGCTAGCTGTAAAATCTATCCAACGAGCCAAAAATCACACAATTGTGAGCTTATATGAACTTATGAGGGGCTGTTGAAACGGGCTTGTTGGGACAGAGCAAGAGCAGGGTAACATCAGGTTTGATGGGACTATTTGAGCTGATGAAAAGTTATCAGAAAACTATTCTAAAAATCTATAAAAATGGAAATCAACTACTATAGCAATCAAGTAACTACCATAACAAATTCCAGAACTAAAAGTTTAGTACTGAGCAAATGCAAATTCAAAGATAAAATCAGATTGGGCTAGTTGAAAAAGATGGTCTGATGTGCAGGGCAAAATGCAGGCCACAACTATCGACTATAAGCAACTTCAAAAGCTATCAAACTGATTCCAAACTACCTAAATTAAGTTGTTCTATGATTATAAGCTAACGAACTTTTAAGAGAAACAATTTTTATAGATTTCTGAACAAGTTTTGAATCTTAAAAAGTGACTTAGAAAGTCACTACTGAGACAGCAATGTAAAATGAAACAGTAAATGAAAATGGATGAATTGTTGCAAGTGACTAAAATGAACTAATAATCAGATGCTAAACCACTCTTATAACTAATTCTGAGTATGACTACCCACTACAAGTTACCTAAATCTAATTTTCCTTATGAAATCCAACTTAAGCTGCTACTAAATCTCAACTTTAACCAACTTATGCTAAACCGTAAATTCTACTAGAATCTGATAAACAACTACTTAAAACAGCTAAACATGAAGGATTAAAGCTAAATAAAATTCAACTTGCGACCAATTCTTAATTTGACCTCCAAAAGTCAATAATGCCAAACACTAGTTAACTAGTTATATTAACTGATATACAAAGCAAGTGTAATATTTGAACTACTAAACCACCATTTAAGCTAACACACTGATTCAACTAACTCAGAGAAACTCAAAATCACAGTTAATAACAACAATTCACACTGAAACACAGAACTGCAATTAATGACAGTATCACATGAGCAATCAATGAATATTGAAGAAACTAACTACAATATAGCTACAACTAATCATACAAACTCACATATGCATAAAACAAACTAATTAGAACAGTACGATTCATACTACAATTAATCTACACTATCAAACTTATAAAATGTAATTAAGTACTAGAAAATTAAAGAAGATCTTACAAAGTTGGAACCCTAACTAAAATAGGGTGAACTATCAAACCACAGCCTATCTTTAAGATAGGCTTAATTCCATTCCAAAACAACCATAAACCACTACTGATTACCCCTATTCTTCATTACCCTGCTACAGTTGACTTTCGTTGACCGATACAAAATCTCACCATTAGAAACAGACTTGAACTTATTAGATCTCACTACAAGCTATTAACTAGCTTGAATTAGCTTAAGATCATAAAATGAATACTGAAAACAGAATTTAAGAAATTAAATGGCTAGAAATTAAATTGCAAAGAATTAAAATGAAACTTTTATTAAAACTTTGAAAATGGGTACAACTGATGAATTTAGAAATAAGCTAAAATCTATTAAGCTATTTAATCTAACCTACTCCTACCACTACTTTATCACTACTCCTAACACTAACAACCTCTAATGTGAGGTGAGGAGTGAGTATATATAGCCTCGAGGAGGAGCGTCTTTGAACCTTCTGGAAGTGGAATATTTTCACGAATATGCTCCTTGGATCCCTTGTGACTCAGGCTAACCAATCAGATGTTGTGGTGACGCGTCCAAACCAATCATAGCCATCCACATGGCATTCCCTTGCTGTTAAGCTCTGACAGGGTGTCAGGCTTCAGTAATTTGACAATCATGCCCTTAATACGAGGTTCATTGTGGTGGGAGTGGGTAATTTTAGAGAAGGGTATTTAGGGTTCTTTGAGGGAAGCTGGGTAATTTGGGGGAAAAGGTGAATGTACAGTAACTGGCGGGTTAGGTTGTTTTTATTGTTTATTTGACTAGTGAAATTGGGGGTTTGACCGGGTATATAAGGTGGGTCGGGTTAGGATAAAAGGGCACCAGGTTATTAGTTAGGGTGTGGTTTTGGGCTTATTTGGCTTTTGGGTAATAACTTTTGGACTAGGCTTGATATTGGACTTTGATTTGTAATTTTCAGATTTTTAATAACAAGACCAATCATGTAGTTTGCTGAAATTATGAGGACTGATTCTGCCATTTTTGTAAACTTGACCCAAGGGTAAAATTTGGAAAATGAATATTCTTCAAGGTTGTTTTTGAAACTTTGAGCTCAAATGTGATCCATAAATGAAAATTGCTCCCCGATCTCGGCTTTTGAACCTTTTTCCAAATCTCGTGCTCGTGTTGTCGGGTTTTGCTTTCCTTTTGTCCATATTCACAATATCCGTACCTGTATACACATACACACAAAAACACAACGTATTTGGCATATTAAGGTCGGCTTTTGGTCGTTTTGGTCCGGTATTTGGTAAAGAAAAGGTGTGTAAATTAATACACACCATAAACCGTCGAGATAAGTTGTGGATTTACGAATTAAAGTGTCCTGGCTCCTCGAACGTTTACTACATGACCTCTGAATTATGATGGCCCGAACGGTAGTAAGCGATATACAAACTATACATGTTCATAAACTATTTTTATTCAAAGACTTACACTATATACTACGTACTACATCATGAACTAAATGCAAGATATATATAGGCAATTCTTCATATTCTTTACTCCAATCCTAAGTCGCAACATTCTATTATAGATTGCTCATAGAGACCTTCGCAATTCAACTACCACTTTCACTACTTACCACATAACTTAAGGTGAGTTCATAGCCCCACTTTCCATTACTTAATTGTTTTACAAACCCTTGCGGGGAATACATGCTATTTTTAAACCGAACACATGCTTTGAAATTGTATACTACCTGATTGTTTTATTATTACTAAGTACCATCCTTGCCAATCCTAGGCCCCATATCATGAACCATTTAATCACTAATATTAGTGAGCGCGAGTATTGTGAATAGGCCTATTGGGATTGACGAATCCCATTTGTATTGACCAAATGAGTTCAAACAAATGCACTATATTTGAAACTTAGGTATGACGGCAAAGTACCTACAGGGCAAACAAATCCGCCGATTGATATTGGTACCCGTTAACGTATTGGTTGCATGAGCTTAGTAAATAATAATAATTGTTTTGTTTTCCAACCATGAGTATGAGTCTACTTAACTCATACTACCAACATATTGTGTTCAACCATTTAACAAACTCTATGAATACCACTCAACCTTTGTGTTGACCTCTTAAGCATGTATTTCAGGTCCATGATGATCAAGGATGGCACAGAGGGGCACAAACTAAATGAAGAAGGCTATAATCTACTTTGTCATTCGGTAAAACATCAAAAGACTTTATATTGATGTATTTTGTAAACATGGAACCTTTTTGGGACCTAACTATGTAAACTCTGATATATTTGAATAATTAAAATGATAAGTCTTTTTAAAACGACTCAGTTAGAGATCGTTTTCTATTATTATGACTGTTGTGTCGTCGAGTAACACCCAAGTTGAATTCCGCTGCATCATTGAATTGGGGGTGTTAGATCAATAACCATCATCTTCATCATTATAACTGATAAGTTCGTTTTAGTATAGTTTTTTAAACCGAAGAAATGCTTAGGAAAGTATTTCCCCGGGTCGTGTCCCAGCGAAGGTGTGAATGGAATTTCGAATTCCCGAATCGTGAAACGTGTCGTGAAAACGGTAAAAAATGATTTTAACGAGATTACACTAATGAAATAGTAAATGAAGCACAAATAATCAATTAAGCACGTAATTCAACTAAACAAACCAAAAACGTAACGTAGAATCGAAAACCGAAAATTAAAACGTAAAATAAACGTCAACGCGCGAAATAAAACGCGACTTTTAAGCTACACGACTCCTACGGACATGGAAATAATTTTGAAAAGTTAAAAATGATAAAAGAAAATTTTGAGAAAAAGAAAAATATTTTTTTGACTTTTTATGTATTTTTTATGAATTAAAAACTAATTTAACTAGTTAAAAATTAAAAGAAAATGAAAATAAAGTGAGAAAAATAAAAAATAAATTTTGAAAATTATAAAATAACTAAAAAGAAATTTTAAAACTAAAAACTAATTTTTTTGGCTTTTTATGTAATTTTTAGAAATTAAAAAGTATTAAATCTAATTAAAAATTCAAAAGAAATTCAAATTAAATGAGAAAAATACAAAATAAATTTCTAAAATTCTAAAATAAATGAAAATAAATTTTAAAAATATTTTTGGATTTTTGTTGGCTTTTTCAGATTTTTTTTGGATTTTTTATTAATTAAAAAGTATTTAAAAAATGATTAAAAATGAAAATAAAATAGAAAAAATAGTAAATTAACTTAGAAAAATTTGAAAAAATTACAGAAATTCTAAAATATTAAAATGAACTTGAGAAAAAATTTTGAAAGAAAAATGAGCAAGGAAACTGCTGATTAACTTAAAAACTACTTATTTGGAGTGCTTATTAATAAGCACTCCTTGACCAAATCAATTCAAACTTTGACTAAGCTTGTTTATGACTTAAATGAACTTGATGGAACCGTATTTAGACCAAGAGAATACTCAGCAACAAAGATGTGGGGCAAACAGATACTTATGATGAATAAGCAATAAGCAAACAAATAAGCTGTAGGCAAAAACTCAATGGATAAATCAACTATAAGCACAAAAGAACTCCACTGAAAAACAAAACTCAGATTTCAATCAATAACTGGCAATTGCAGCCCTATATGTGAAAACAGATCAATGTTTGAAACAGATAATGGTCCTCTAAGGCCTCTACTAGACAGCTGATTTATAAGCTACTAATAAGCTAGTTGATCCAATTAAAATGCAGAGATGGAAAACAAGTACTACAACCTATAAAAAAAAAACTAAAAGCCTTAAATCTAAAACTCAATTACTCACCTAAAAGAGACCATGAACAGATGCCCACCAAGCAATATCTACCTGAGCGATGACTTTAATTTTGCAACCTCAGTTTGACTAAATCCAATTTGAGTATCTGAGATCTATTTATATATGTTGTATAATGAAGATTAAGCACAAATCACTCAAACACAAACACAATTTAAACAAGTTGAAAAAGAAATTTATATCAGATATAAGCATGAGCAGGCATAAAGGAAAATTCAACTTAACTTTGATTTTTCTTTTAAAATGACCAATATTACGACTAAACTAACTATAATTATCCTAATGCATACTGATGAAACAGAAAACAAAGCAAATAACCAACTAGGATAAACCAAACTTAGTCGAACCAAACACCCCTGAAACAGCAGTTACACTATCATTCTGTGATTGCTACTTAAACCGACCAATCTAAGGATCATAACAGATTACCTGACTATTATTGAGACTAATTGGACAGTTAACTAACACTAAGATCACTAAGATCACAAAAATGCAGATGGTGATAAAAGGCAATAAGCACAAAGTTGGACTAAAACATGTGTGGACCTACGATGAGTGATTAATTAACTAAAGTAAGCAACAAGGTGAAACGGCAATCTAAACTTTCAAACTCAAATCAATAATAAACATTTAATCTAATGAACTCATGATGAACTCATGAACAGAGATCACAAGCTAACATCACAAACAGACACAGAATGTAAACACTTAACAAAAAAAACAGGAATACTAATCTAATGTATAAGACAGTAGCAGAAATAGAAGCAAACCAAATCAATATTACTAAGATCTAAATGAGAAAGTAAACTAGAACTAAACTCAAAACATTGAAGTGACAGAACATTATGATTAAAACAGAAAACACTAATATTAATAGATGCAATATAAGAATGAAAACGAAACGAGATTTTACCATTCAAAACCCCCTCAGCTTAACAGAGGGGGATCACTAAGCTAGCCTGTCTCTAAGACAGGCCATTGGTCACCTTATGGCTGTCTCTTAATCCACAATAAGCTGATGCTTATTCCAATAAGCTGTTGTTGAATTTGACTGAACCAATATTCAAAAAGATACCAAACCACCACAAACACTTATATACTAATAATTAAACTGAACTAAATGAATTAAAACTTAAAACAGAATTAAAAGTAGATGAGAATTAGAAACTAAATTGCAAGGAAATTTAATGAAAAGTAGAATTTTATTAAAACTGAAAATTGAGAGTACAATTTTTAAGCAGGATTACAATAAGCTAAATTATACTACTCCTAACCTAATCTACTCCTAATATCTAACAGCTCTAATGTGAGAGTGAGGGGAGGCTTTTATAGCCTGATGAGAATAGAAGCCATGTCACCAATCCGGGTGCACTTGTGTTTCTTTGGAGCTCATCTCAGCCGTGTGATTAAACTCTAGATACTTCCACTCATCCTAAGCCGTTGGATTGATTGATGTGACTTGATTGATCCTCCGTGAGGCTGGTGATTGGCCCACGTGTCCCTTATGACGCTCCCTGACTTGTCAGGCCTTCTAGAAGCATTCAATCATTAGCTAATTATTACTGAGGTGGGGTAATTTGGGGAAGGGGTGAACTAGGGTTCATGGAAGAGTAACTAAATCTGGGTATGAGGTAAATTGGGGAAAAAGGGACGCGGGTGTTTTGTTATGGATTGGGGGTTTTTGTTAAAATTGGGTGTTGACTGGTTTAGATAGATTTGACCAAGGGGTGGACCGGGTATTTGTGTGGTGGGCTGGGTAAGGTTTACACAATGGATGGGCTTGTTATCTTGGGCTTGTGGGATTGGGGTATAATTTTGGGTTTTGGGGTAATTGTTATTGTAGATCCGGTTATTGTGTAAGGTTTAGGATTAGTATATATTTTATACAAGGACTTTAGTTGTAAATTTGCAAACCTCAAGGGCCAAAACTGTAATTTAGCAAACTTTCTTCCAAGGACCAAAGTTGTCAATTTCTGAATCATGAGGGACCAATTTTTACTTTTCTTTGACTTATTTCTTCAAGGGACTAACTATGACAAACTTTCAAAGTTGAGGGACTAAAGTCGTCAATCTCTCCAAAATTTTCACAGAGACTAATTATGCAACTGATTGTTTTTCTGAGGACTTTTATTGATAATCTGAGCTTTCTTTGATCATTTTTCTTCCCCGGCTCCGGCTTTTAACCTTTTTCCATTCTCGTGCTCGTTTTTGTCGGTTTTGCTGTGTTTTTGTTCATTTTTCTCATATCCGTACCTGCACATACACAAATACAAAAACATGCGTTCTCTTGGCATTTTTGGTTAGTATTTGGTATTTTTGGTCTGAAATAAGGCCTAAAATGGATGAGTGAATAAGCACTCATCAAAATCCCCCAGACTAAGGTATTGCCGTGCCCTCACGCAATGTCATCACCTCACGCTTAAAAGATATATAATTTTCAAAACCTCTCTTTACTGACGTTGTAAAGTAGCAATGATGTTCCTGAGAGATAGTAAAATCATTTATTCTCAAAAACGCTCCGTTTTCCGATTTTCATGAATAACAACTACTACTACTCTTTTTTTTGTACTTTTCATTTTTATATAGGTGACGGTTTGCTTTGACTTTCATTATCAATTCTTATCTGTTGATAACTTTCAGGGTCTACGAGTAGAAACACTTCTCACAGAGAAGAGACCGTACGGATAAAAATCGTCATCCTTGATTTTTCACAAGCTCCCAAACTAAGCGTAAAATCGAAATCATTATTTACCAGAAGTTAGATGCTAACACTGCCCACAAAAGTTACTTGTGTATTACCTCTTGTCCCCAGATCCTTAGTTGTATCTAAAGATTTTAATTTTGTGAGAAATGAATTGCTTCATATTTTCTCGTTTCGATATTTGTTAGTCCGATAAGAGCACAAAATTTGAACGCTAAGTAGTTTCCAAACTTTCCCTCGAAAACCCCTGCATACAGAAATCGGGTCCACATGAAGGTCTCTGATTTAACACGATTTTTGGAGGCTCCCTTTTTATTTACGACCGAGACATACCATGTTTGATACCCGAAACGGAAGCTTTTTATTAGGGAAACCCCCGGAGTCGAAGCTTGGCATTTTTGCATAATCATAAGCACTTTAATAATACTTTTGTCCTTATTCCTTTATTCTTTTACAGTCAACGGTTTATGAGCCGCCAAGATGTAAGAGCTTTATTATGACTTTGGATTTCTATCCGCTGCTTTTTTATAGCTTTGGATTCCTCTGCCTTTTTATTTGGCTTTGGACTATTATTATTGATATTCATAACTATATGCCAAACCCCGAGTCCTACGGCCTTTACTAAGATCACAACATCGGCTGCGAACCGGCAAGATGCAATAGTCTATTTCACCGTAACACTGGCAGTACCTCAATGTGTACCAAACCCCCATATGCAGAGATTTTGTTGGGAACGAGAAAAAACTAAGTATTGCCCAAACCGTATACCCTTAATTAATCCTAGACATCTATTTTTATATTGGTGACGTTGCTGATGGGAACAAGGAGGCCACAAGTACCTCTCGTGGGTTTTTTAAATCCCAGTAATGCGATCCGTGTATAGCACGAAACTTCCAAATAAACTCTATCATTCCTCGATCTCCGCAAATTTAAAATCCCAAGTAATGAGATCCGCGGATGCTTAGCCATAATCTTTTGATTATTTTGGTTAAGGGAAACGAGCTAGGGCTCAACACGCCCGGTCAAGTCGGAACATTTATTTCTACTCTCGCAGGTAGGAAAATCAAAACAAGGTGTCAAAACTTATTATTCATATCATATATTTTTTCATTTTTTCATTTCATTTTTTTTTTTTTTTTTTTTTTTTTACATAACAAAGTGGTGACAAAAATTAAAATTTTTGGTGGAAAACGGAGTTGCGTAAGTTAACAGCTCAGACGATGGTACAGGTCAAATCGAATCGAAGATTCACCCCCCCAGACTAAAGTGAAACATTGTCCTCAATGTTTTAAGGGTAAAGGTAATCCTACGTAAAATCTAAGGCCGTTTGTTAAGTATGCCAAGAGATAAACGTTAGTCGATTTAGATATGGTGAATTTCCGAAAGAGCAGCGAAGGATGAGACTCGAGTGGAGAGAACGACAAACCACGAGCACGAGAGTCCTCAAACTTCGGGGAAATTCCTGAACATTCATAAACAAACAACCACGAAAACACGAGTTTGGAAAGGGTCGCCCCCCCACGTCACGTTATTAGAAAATAGAAATAAAGAAAATGAAAATGGATAAGCATGGGGTGCCTCCCACGAAGCGCTTGTTTTTGTTCACCGAGTCACATGAGCTTGACTCGATCCCCGAATTACTTCGTCCTTGGGGAGAGCAGATGGAACGGAAAACCGGCATAAACGGAGATGCCAGGGTCAAAAACGGTATCCTCACTCCCGGTGGAGTGGAAAAGTGAAGAAATGAGGGTATAAGCAAAGAACGGATAAAACACCCAGATGATAAGAGCAAAGTCGATTTCTGAATCACGGGTGGGTTGGGTGGGTAAAATATCAAGCACAGGAACATTATGTTCATAAATCTCGTCCACCACTCCAAAAATAACTTCATTCGTATCTGATTCAACATTTTCATCGGGTGGTTTCGCCGGTGGACGAGAAGATGGTAAATCGGAAAGAATACTTCTTTGAACGTCATTCTCGTCATTCTCAATACCCGGTGGTATCGAGTCATCCGCAACAAGAAATTGATCAACATCCTCTAAAAGAGGGTCACGTGACGGATTATCAGAAATAGGCTCAAAATCAAAACACTCTTAATCCGGAAGAGAGAAAGCATGAATAGTGGGATTGCCACTACTCGTCTCTTCAAATCGAAAAATTTCAAGCTCGGGTAAGAAATCACTATCCATATCGGGGATAGGAGAAAAAGTCGGAGGATCTTTCAACGCCTCGATCTTAGAAATGAGAAGATAAACTTTGGATAATTTTTCAAGAAGAACTTCATCTTGGATTTCAGCATCATCATCTTCATCATTATCATCGATATCTCCACAAGAATCTTCATCACTCGTAGTGTACTCGTTGTGAGAATCGGAATAACTTTCAACTTCATCAAAATCTTCATTGCTCATCGAAGGGAGAGAAATTGACGGTTCTTCATTCAACAATTCTTCAATTAAACGTATATCTTCCTCAGGATCAAAATTAGTATCATCAACCATCGTCGGATTAGATTCAATGTTAGCAAGACAAGCTTCGATTTCGTCTAAAAAGACATCACTCCTCTCAACCGGTGTGAAAGAAGGATACGAAGAATCAGAAACAATTTCAGAATCACCATTAGAAATTTCCCCGGACTCACTTGGGATTGGGACGAGGTTCTCAACACTAGACTTATTGAATTCGTCCGATTCCGTTGCCGAAATAGTGTTTAGATGCTCGTCCCCCATTTTTAGAGAGTCCTCGGATTCTACGGACGAAACAACAGATGTTTTGTTAGGATTAAGAACGATTGTAATCGTAGAATCATCGTCGTCGTCGCCGTACATACAACACTCACAAAATTTAGATTTTCGTTCTTCGGCAAGAAGTTCTTCCATCGATTTCACTTGAGGCTCGGAAGTATGCGTATAACGATTAGCCACCAATTCTTTTAACTTCTCGATCATGGATTTAATTTCACAAATATTATTAGCAAAATCGGAAGTTTGTGGGGTTGGTTAAAACCATGAGAATCGTAACACGAATTCGGCTCATAAAAATTTTCAAACGATCCCCCACAATTTTCAAAATTCGATGAATCACCATTAAAATACGGTACTTACTCATAAAAGTTTTGAAAATGATGATTGAAATCATTTTGAGGATAATTATCAAAACTCGTATCACAAGCGTAAGACGTTTCAGCACTCGGGGCGTAACATATACAATTCGTGTATCCACATTGGTTACAAAAACATTGCCCACACGGTAATCCTTCGTCGGACGGGTTTCCACAATTAAAGCAAGTGAACGGAGACGGCGGTGGTGTTGGATAGTAATCGGGAACGTTTTGAAAATTTGTGTTTCGAACATACTCGGAAGTATTACAAAACAAACAAACTCCATCGTGAATATTATTACCACATTGTTCGCACGTACACCAAACACATGAACCTTCAAAGAACGGTTCACCACATTTAAAACACGTCGGATCCATAAGAATTATTGTTTTAGAGGGTTAAAGAACAAGAATCAAAGGATAAGAAGATAATTTTTGGTTTTTAGTTATCATAAAATCAAATAAAAGGAAAATCAAAATGGAAAAGGAAAATCTTTTTGTGTTTTTATTTTTATAAAGCAAAATTCAAAAACTTATACTTTTGTTTTTTTCTTTTTTTAAACGTTACGTTAATCGTAAACCGTTTCCTTTAAACCTACTCGCGACGGAACGGGAGAGAAGAATGAATCTCTCTTCAGCTTGCAATTTAATGTCAAAGCTATCCGTATTTTCCGCTTATTCGGTCGTAGAATCAAAGTAATCCGATTAGCAACTAATTTCACGCGTTGTTATGTTGAGAGACTTATTTGGTTTACAACGCCCTTTCTTTCGATCGGAACGAGGCTGTAACTTTATTATTTTTTTGGTGTTTTTGAAAACACTTTAGGAAAAGTGTTTTTGATTTTTCAATTTTTTTTTTGGTTTTTATAGAAAATATATACAAGGAAGGTTTTCAAAACACAATTTCGAAAAACGAAAACGAAAAATTCACTTCAACCTTCCCCGGCAACGGCGCCAAAATTTTGATAAGTAAGTTTTAGTATAGTTTTTTAAACTGAAGAAATGCTTAGGAAAGTATTTCCCTGGGTCGTGTCCCAGCAAAAGTGTGAATGGAATTTCGAATTCCCGAATCGTGAAACGTGTCGTGAAAACGGTAAAAAATGATTTTAACGAGATTACACTAATGAAATAGTAAATGAAGCACAAATAATCAATTAAGCACGTAATTCAACTAAACAAACCAAAAACGTAACGTAGAATAGAAAACCGAAAATTAAAACGTAAAATAAACGTCAACGCGCGAAATAAAACGCGACTTTTAAGCTACATGACTCCTACGGACTTGGAAATAATTTTGAAAAGTTAAAAATGATAAAAGAAAATTTTGAGAAAAAGAAAAATATTTTTTTGACTTTTTATGTATTTTTTATGAATTAAAAACTAATTTAACTAATTAAAAATTAAAAGAAAATGAAAATAAAGTGAGAAAAATAAAAAATAAAATTTGAAAATTATAAAATAACTAAAAAGAAATTTTAAAACTAAAAACTAATTTTTTTGGCTTTTTATGTAATTTTTAGAAATTAAAAAGTACTAAATCTAATTAAAAATTCAAAAGAAATTCAAATTAAATGAGAAAAATACAAAATAAATTTCTAAAATTCTAAAATAAATGAAAATAAATTTTAAAAATATTTTTGGATTTTTGTTGGCTTTTTCAGATTTTTTTTGGATTTTTTATTAATTAAAAAGTATTTAAAAAATGATTAAAAATGAAAATAAAATAGAAAAAATAGTAAATGAACTTAGAAAAATTTGAAAAAATTACAGAAATTCTAAAATATTAAAATGAACTTGAGAAAAAATTTTGAAAGAAAAATGAGCAAGGAAACTGCTGATTAACTTAAAAACTACTTATTTGGAGTGCTTATTAATAAGCACTCCTTGACCAAATCAATTCAAACTTTGACTAAGCTTGTTTATGACTTAAATGAACTTGATGGAACCGTATTTAGACCAAGAGAATACTCAGCAACAAAGATGTGGGGCAAACAGATACTTATGATGAATAAGCAATAAGCAAACAAATAAGCTGTAGGCAAAAACTCAATGGATAAATCAACTATAAGCACAAAAGAACTCCACTGATAAACAAAACTCAGATTTCAATCAATAACTGGCAATTGCAGCCCTATATGTGAAAACAGATCAATGTTTGAAACAGATAATGGTCCTCTAAGGCCTCTACTAGACAGCTGATTTATAAGCTACTAATAAGCTAGTTGATCCAATTAAAATGCAGAGATGGAAAACAAGTACTACAACCTATAAAAAAAAAACTAAAAGCCTTAAATCTAAAACTCAATTACTCACCTAAAAGAGACCATGAACAGATGCCCACCAAGCAATATCTACCTGAGCGATGACTTTAATTTTGCAACCTCAGTTTGACTAAATCCAATTTGAGTATCTGAGATCTATTTATATATGTTGTATAATGAAGATTAAGCACAAATCACTCAAACACAAACACAATTTAAACAAGTTGAAAAAGAAATTTATATCAGATATAAGCATGAGCAGGCATAAAGGAAAATTCAACTTAACTTTGATTTTTCTTTTAAAATGACCAATATTACGACTAAACTAACTATAATTATCCTAATGCATACTGATGAAACAGAAAACAAAGCAAATAACCAACTAGGATAAACCAAACTTAGTCGAACCAAACACCCCTGAAACAGCAGTTACACTATCATTCTGTGATTGCTACTTAAACCGACCAATCTAAGGATCATAACAGATTACCTGACTATTATTGAGACTAATTGGACAGTTAACTAACACTAAGATCACTAAGATCACAAAAATGCAGATGGTGATAAAAGGCAATAAGCACAAAGTTGGACTAAAACATGTGTGGACCTACGATGAGTGATTAATTAACTAAAGTAAGCAACAAGGTGAAACGGCAATCTAAACTTTCAAACTCAAATCAATAATAAACATTTAATCTAATGAACTCATGATGAACTCATGAACAGAGATCACAAGCTAACATCACAAACAGACACAGAATGTAAACACTTAACAAAAAAAACAGGAATACTAATCTAATGTATAAGACAGTAGCAGAAATAGAAGCAAACCAAATCAATATTACTAAGATCTAAATGAGAAAGTAAACTAGAACTAAACTCAAAACATTGAAGTGACAGAACATTATGATTAAAACAGAAAACACTAATATTAATAGATGCAATATAAGAATGAAAACGAAACGAGATTTTACCATTCAAAACCCCCTCAGCTTAACAGAGGGGGATCACTAAGCTAGCCTGTCTCTAAGACAGGCCATTGGTCACCTTATGGCTGTCTCTTAATCCACAATAAGCTGATGCTTATTCCAATAAGCTGTTGTTGAATTTGACTGAACCAATATTCAAAAAGATACCAAACCACCACAAACACTTATATACTAATAATTAAACTGAACTAAATGAATTAAAACTTAAAACAGAATTAAAAGTAGATGAGAATTAGAAACTAAATTGCAAGGAAATTTAATGAAAAGTAGAATTTTATTAAAACTGAAAATTGAGAGTACAATTTTTAAGCAGGATTACAATAAGCTAAATTATACTACTCCTAACCTAATCTACTCCTAATATCTAACAGCTCTAATGTGAGAGTGAGGGGAGGCTTTTATAGCCTGATGAGAATAGAAGCCATGTCACCAATCCGGGTGCACTTGTGTTTCTTTGGAGCTCATCTCAGCCGTGTGATTAAACTCTAGATACTTCCACTCATCCTAAGCCGTTGGATTGATTGATGTGACTTGATTGATCCTCCGTGAGGCTGGTGATTGGCCCACGTGTCCCTTATGACGCTCCCTGACTTGTCAGGCCTTCTAGAAGCATTCAATCATTAGCTAATTATTACTGAGGTGGGGTAATTTGGGGAAGGGGTGAACTAGGGTTCATGGAAGAGTAACTAAATCTGGGTATGAGGTAAATTGGGGAAAAAGGGACGCGGGTGTTTTGTTATGGATTGGGGGTTTTTGTTAAAATTGGGTGTTGACTGGTTTAGATAGATTTGACCAAGGGGTGGACCGGGTATTTGTGTGGTGGGCTGGGTAAGGTTTACACAATGGATGGGCTTGTTATCTTGGGCTTGTGGGATTGGGGTATAATTTTGGGTTTTGGGGTAATTGTTATTGTAGATCCGGTTATTGTGTAAGGTTTAGGATTAGTATATTTTATACAAGGACTTTAGTTGTAAATTTGCAAACCTCAAGGGCCAAAACTGTAATTTAGCAAACTTTCTTCCAAGGACCAAAGTTGTCAATTTCTGAATCATGAGGGACCAATTTTTACTTTTCTTTGACTTATTTCTTCAAGGGACTAACTATGACAAACTTTCAAAGTTGAGGGACTAAAGTCGTCAATCTCTCCAAAATTTTCACAGAGACTAATTATGCAACTGATTGTTTTTCTGAGGACTTTTATTGATAATCTGAGCTTTCTTTGATCATTTTTCTTCCCCGGCTCCGGCTTTTAACCTTTTTCCATTCTCGTGCTCGTTTTTGTCGGTTTTGCTGTGTTTTTGTTCATTTTTCTCATATCCGTACCTGCACATACACAAATACAAAAACATGCGTTCTCTTGGCATTTTTGGTTAGTATTTGGTATTTTTGGTCTGAAATAAGGCCTAAAAAGGATGAGTGAATAAGCACTCATCAATAACCATCGTTATCGTTATCAGGATCGTTATCATCAAAATTTAATTTTGTTCGTGTTGTGTTTTTTTTCTGCTTCATTCTTCGTTATCATCATCATCTTCATCTTCTTCATCAATGGCCGTTTTTTTATTTGAATGAACCGGTTATTGTGGATCCAATTACGAATTAGGTTATTGATAATTCGATTACGAATGGAGTGGTTGAAGAATCATTTACAACTGTTGTGGTTAATAATTCGTGTTAGCATTAAGAAGTGATGGCCATTTATCATCTGAGAACCTTGTAACCATGTAACAGCTTATTATAGATTAGTTAATGGGCTTGTGAACTTAGTTAAGCTATGCTAGTCCATGTAATCATTTAATCCAAGTCCAATATCAAGTCCAAAGCCCACCAAGCCCGAAGGCTTTCTCATCCATGTATATGAACACCTATCCTTTATTTGTGAAGGTGCGTGAGAGTCATTCTAATGTGTGTAATAACAAGACCGATATCCATTTCTCTCCATCCTCTCCCTACACCAACTTTCTCTCTATATTCTCTCTTCTTTCTTTCTAGACTTCTAATATCATCTATGTTGGATTGATTCACTATGCAGGATACCTTACAAGTGGTATCATGAGCCATTTGATGGTTTAGATTGTGTTTTGTGTCGAAAAAATTACTATCTTTTGTGTTCTTGTTTTACCGATTTGTACCTTCACAAAAAGGTTGCATTTTATTTTTTATCTTGTTTTGCGTTGCCTTTGCTCTTGGTTTTTGCTTTTGCTTTACCTTAGCTTTAGGCCCCGTGCGTTGCCCTGCTTTGCTCTGTGCTGCTCTCTTAGGTCGGCTTGCTTTCCTAGGTGCTTTGGTCTTTTGTTCTGTTTGCATTTTTGTTTGCGTCTTTGCTTGCTTGTGTGTTTGCCTGCTTTACATGCCCTCTTTTGCCTGCTTCTGCTTTTTGTTCTTTGGTTTTTGCTCTTCATTTATTTGCTTTCTTGCCCGCACACCTGCATTTTCCGGAGGTCTTTTTGGAAGCTGTCTCCCTACCTCCGGGTTTATCTTGGGGTAGGGGTATGATCTGTCTACATTTTACCTCCCCCATACCCTGCCCCGACAGGATTGGGTTTTGTTGTTGTTGTTCTAGCATGCATAATCACTCATATCGAATGTGTAAGCAACTTGCGGTGTGGTTTAGATCATAAGTGTGCCAAAAAAATAAAAATAAAAAAAAAATCATCAAAAACACTTTTCTTTTCTTTTCTTTTTTGGATATTCAAAGTAAGTGATTTTTGTCCTTAGTTCAAAAAGCTTGTATCTTTTCTTTTTAGCTCTTGTTCTAACACTTTTAATCACTTATCACAGACGTGTAGGTGTTTATTGGAGTGTTTTATAACATCAGTGTGCCAAAAGATTTGATCGAAAAGCAAAAAACGCAACTTTTTAACTCAAAACTACCGACTTTCACTTATGTCCCAAAAACGCAACTCATTTTTGCCAATTTCTTGATCTTTTTCATGTAAAACATCACTAAAGGAGACCATTTATGATGTTTTTGATGGTTTACATTAAGAGTGTGCAAAAAACTTTCACAAAAATGCAAAATTTTAGAGTTTTTTACAATTTTTTTTCGGTTTTGAGTGTTTAACGGAATTTTTTTAAAAAAAAGGTCCAATCTTTACTTTTAGATTCTTGAAAGTAGTCATTTTTAAGGATCTATACTCGTTATACAGTGAATCTATGCAAAAAATTTGAGTCTGCAACGTCAAATTATCAAGCTTTAGACACGTTTTTAAGTTCTTGTTTTCTTCAAAAGTTGCCGAGATTTGGTGTTGGAGAAAGTAGGTAAAATACAAAAGTCAAAACGCTCTTTTACCTACATTTGACCAAACCCTCTTTTACCTATATTTGTATTTTACCCTAAAATACCTACATTTGACCTTGTTTTAACCATTTTATAATAACCCTAATTACCGATATTAAAAACACCCTAAAATTGCCAAGATTCCACAAGGTATTTTTGCCAAGATTCCATTCAACATATTTACTGAGATTCTCATTGATTCTTACCTAGGTTCCATTTTGAGAAAATATTGAGATTTTGAAGGTTTTTACCGAGATTTTAGTGTTTTTGCAGGATTCATTTTTAGGATTTTTATCAAGTTTAAACAAGGACAAATATCGACTTAAGAGTTTATATTTACCTACTTTTGGGACAATATATCGAATTTGTTAGTGATATATACCGACTTTAACATAAAAACACAATCACAGTGTGAGCCGGCACGATTAAACCTAATAATACAAGAAATTGGCAAAAATGAGAATTTTAGATTGTAGAACCCGGTTTAGTTTATGTGAGATTTTGTTTTCGAATATTGCTACTAATACGTGTAACTTGCCCTGTAGAATTTTAGATTGTAGCACAGTGTGAGCCGGCACGATTAAACCTAATAATACAAGAAGTTATTGATTTTGATGCGCTAAATCAATATAGACATATTTATAAGACCATGTTTATCCACGATCTAACCAATCGGTTGGTAGGAAACAAACAAAAAAAACTTTTTTATATTAGAAGTATGCACGTGAATGAAAGAGAATGGGACGATCGATTCGATTGGTGACCCTCAAATATTTATGCCAACCTTGACACATGTCAAGCCCCTAGTGGACAACTATATTTTCAGCATTATCCAATTATTATTAGTTTGTACCATTTATTTTTTGCATCATTATTCCAATTATTAGTAGTTTGTACCATTTATTTTTTGCATCATTATTCAAAAATACATATATATCAAAATTTATATTTTTAAAATTCTTTATCTAAAATGACACATGTCACTCTATTAATGGACAACTATATTTTCTTTCATTTTCTTATTGGTTAGCCATATTTTTGATAAACTAATAGATTATTTATGTTAGTTTTTTAAATTAAAAAAAATTATACTAATAATGTTAGTTTTCAGTCTCTATAAATATAGTCCAATATCGACATATTTTTATACACCTTTTCAATTCTTCATTTCTGATTTCTTAAACTTCTTATATATAGTTTATCTACTATGGATCCTAATTATCCAAATTATCTCCCCAACACCTAGTATTATGGAGGTTCTCAAAATCTTCTACACTCCCAGTCTCCGAATCTAAATCAAATGCCTAGTACACCCAACCATGAAACTTCACAACATATTTCTAGAAATTTGTTTGAAGATTCTCAAATACCAAGCAGAAGTACCGAAAAGAATGTAAAATGGGAAACCAAAGAAGATATAGCTTTGATGGCAGCATGGTGTCATGTTAGTGGTGATTCAACTCGTGGAAATAATCAAAGAAAAACTTCCATGTGGGCAAGAATTTGGCAAATGTATGAGCAGACAAGAGATGAAAACCCAACAGAAATCGGCCCTCGGAATGAAAATCAAATGAAAGGTCGTTTTAAACGACTTAATGAAAACGCAAACAAGTGGGTCGCTGTTTACAGGGCAGCGTATAGTAGAATGAAGAATGGAATGAGTATAAAAGATGTCGAGCTTGATGCACACAAAATTTATGAGGGGGATGGTAGCAAGTTCTTGGACTTGACTGTATTTAATGAAGTTATGTGTAAAAATCCTAAGTGGATGTTAAACATAGATCGTGACAATACACGATCACGTCGTATAGATGAAGAACCTAATGAAGAAAGTGGTGGCAGTACGAAAAGATCGCGAACTAGTGAAGAAGGAGAGTATGTTGTTCACTCCAACCAAGAAACACCAAATAGTGGTGGTTGAACTATTCAACGACCTATTGGTAGAGACGCTGCTAAAAAGAAAGGAAAAGGTAAGGCATCACAATCTTTTTCATCCCCTAACAACGAATTTGTTGAAGAATTGCGTGCTATGAGGATCACTAGGGAAAGTGAAATTGAAGTCATGAATAAAAGACTCGAGGTAGATAAGAAAAGAGAAGAAAGGGAGATAAAACGGGAAGAAAGGGAGCTTAAATGGGAAGAAAGGGAGCTCAAAAAAGAAGAAAGAAAGACAAAAAAGATGTATCTTTTGCATCTGAATGCTTTGTTGGCCAAAGATCATTTGTCGGCAGAAGATGAAGACATGAAGCGCAATTTGTATGAGATGTTGTATGGAAAGTGATGATTTGAATTATGCTTGTACCACTATGAATTTTAATATATGTAATCTAGTTTTTATCAATAATGAAAATAAAATTTCTTATCAATAATCAAAAGAAAAATCTTATCATGATACGTGGAAATGTTTTACTCGATCATATAGATTACATCTGATCTTATCAATAAACAAAAGAAAAATCTTATCATGACACATGGCAATGTTTTACTCGATCATATAGATTACATCTGATCTTATCAATAATCAAAAGAAAAATCTTATCATGACACGTGGCAATGTTTTACTCGATCATATAGATTACAGCTGATCTTATCATGACATGTGTCAAAGTCTAATTCGATCACGTCCTTATATAATAGAGAGACAATTTATGAAAGTTACACATCAAGTTTTACACATTCAACTTATATTTCTAAGTCAAGTTCTCAAAACAAATATGTCATCTGATTCTGATGACTTATCATCCGATTCTAACTCAAGTTCGATCTCATCCAACTCAATCGAGTATCATGAATGGGAATCACGTGTTTTTCAATATAATCAACGCACTGATCGCATCCTTAAAGATGTTATTATCAACTATCCTAATTTATTCATACAAGACCAAACTTCTAGAGCAAGACGAGCGTATCGTGATAGGGAACGTGAGCAAGGTGAGGCACTTTTAATGGCAGACTATTTTGTGGACAACCCAACCTTTGATGAAGTTATATTTTGACGCAGATTTCTCATGCGTAAACACCTGTTTGTTCGTATTGTTGATACTGTTACTGCCAATAATCCATATTTCCAACAAAGACATGATGCTACGGGTAGACAAAGTCTTTCATCATTGCAGAAATGTACAGGAGCTATGCGGGTGTTGGCTTATGGTATATCATTTGATGCCGTAGATGAATACTTGAGGATGAGTGGTGCTGTGACAAGAAAGTCTCTGATGTTGTTTGTACAAGGTGTCATTTCTTGCTTCGGTGATGAGTACCTTCGAAGGCCAAATGAAGATGATTTAGCGAGACTTCTCAACGTTGGGGAACAACGTGGGTTCCCAGGTATGATAGGTAGCATTGACTGCATGCATTGGCAGTGGAAAAATTGTCCTAAAGGTTGGGCTGGACAATACGCAGGAAGAAATGGAAAGCCAACCATCATTCTGGAAGCCGTCGCGTCATATGACTTATGGATATGGCATGCTTTCTTTGGAACACCAGGTTCGTGCAATGATATTAACGTTCTTCATAGATCTCCTGTTTTCGATGATGTGTTAGAAGGTCGAGCACCAAAAGTGAGCTATGTTCTGAATGGTAATCAGAAAAATATGGCATATTACCTTACTGATGGTATATATCCTTCATGGGCTGCATTTGTCAAATCTATATCTTCTCCACAAATTAGAAAGCACAGGTTGTTCGCTCAACATCAAGAGGCCGCTTGAAAAGACGTGGAACGGGCATTTGGAGTTCTACAAGCTCGTTTCGCATTCCTTCGACATCCATGTCTTATTTGGGACTACGAACAAATGGGACAAATTATGATTGTTTGCATTATTATGCACAACATGATAGTTGAAGATGAACGAGAAACTTACAGAAATTATGATCCATCTGAATTTTTTAATGACACACATACAAATGGTAACGATGATGTTGTTGAGTACTCCACAGAAAGAATTGCGGATTTGAGAAGTTATATGAGAAATAGAGAACAATTGCGCAATAGAGAAGCCCATTCATCTCTACAAAATGACTTGATTGAGCATATATGGCAAAAATTTAGCGATGATGATTAATTATGTCATTTGTATTTCTATAATTTGCAATTTTTTATTTCTTCATGTTTTTGTAATTTTTTTTTTAATAAAAGACGTATTTTATTTCAATTAAAATTTAAAAATATAACATTTTTTTTATTATTTATTTATTATTGAAATCGTTACTTTTCAAAAATATATTTATAATCAAACATATAGTTTTATATAAAATTTTAAATAATTAAATTAAATATAAGTATAATAATATTATATATTAGGTTGGGTTGTTGATAAATGGTAAAAAAATTATGGATTGGTTGTATGTAATGGTTGTGTATGAGGAGGAAAGAGAAAATAATATTTTAATAAAAAAATTAGGTTGGGTTGGGATGTGAATAAAGATGGTCTAACCATTTTTAACGGAAAAATAATATTTAAAACATTGACGCAACTTAGAACGGCTTATGAACACCTTTGCTACGCTAAACAAGCCCGAGAACCATTTCATCAAAAGATTAACAAAATTATACAACGGGTCCTTGTGATAAACTTAAAGTTTGGAGAGATGGCAACTTTGGCCCATGTAGGGATATAACCCTAAGTCCTAACTAGGGGTGGAAACGAGCCGAGCCGAGCTCGAGCCTGCCAGAGCTCGAGCTCGGCTCGTTTAAGTTTTAAAAGGCTCGAGCCTGCCAGAGCTCGAGCTCGGCTCGTTTCGAGCCTTAAACTTTAAGCTCGAGCTCGGCTCGTGGAATATTATATAGGCTCGGGCTCGGCTCGAGCTCGGCTCGTTTATTCGATTTGGCCATGAAAAGTTAAAGTTTGGCTCGAGCTCGTGCTCGGCTCGTAATATATCTTTATTGAGCTCGTTAATAAGCTCGAGCTCGGCTCGTATATAAGTTAAAATATAATATTTTTTTAGGCTCGTTTAGGCTCGCGAGCCCAAACGAACTTTTTATGTAAAGCTCGAGCTCGAGCTCGATTAATAAACGAGTTGCAACTTAGGCTCGAGCTCGGGCTCGAGCTCGTTTAGGCTCGGCTCGTTCGAGCTTTTTACCGATCCGATCCCGAGTTTTTCACGAGCAGCTCGGCTCATTTCCACCCCTAGTTCTAACACTACTTTCCTCCCTCACCTCAATTGCAGCCGCCACCCTTACCACCCACAGCCACCATCACCACCTCACACAGCCACCATCCCCGTCAAACTAACACCAAATCTAACGCCCTTTCACCATTTTGAAGGTGGATCTGTGGTAAGTGTTTGGGAAAACTGGAAAAAAGAGTGGTATTAAAAATGATTGGTATCATCATTTTGGTTCTGTTTGTATTTTAGTCGAGCACCTGTGTCAAAAAGCTCACGAAGAGCTTATTTCCAGGCTTATTTTTAAGCTTATCGTATTGACTTATGAGCTGCTTTTAATATTATTGTTTGATTGGTTAGTCCGTAGGGTTACAGTTTGATACCGGGTTTAGTTTTTGGGTCTATTTGCTTGTTTGTGCGTGACACGATTCACAGCCGAGACCCTGAGGTCTTGGTGAGGTAAGTTATTGTTTAGTCCGAGTTGGTATATGATAATATTGTGATTGATTTTGGTTGGTTTCAAGCCATAGGATATAGATTTGGCCGAGAACTTTGTGGTGACGTTGTGATGTTGTGACTCGGTCATGGACTTGAAATGTGATGTTTGGCCACGTCGTGGTTAGCCGAGAACCCTTGTTCTCGGTGTGAACACTATAGCCTAAAACATGTATATAACTTGAACCTAATAGTAGAATATTGATTTGAGAACCCGGCTTAGGACAGTGGAATTGTGATGTGAATGTGACTCGAAACAAGGGTGACTCTCATGATGTGTTTAAAAAAAATATAAAGATAAAGGTTAAATGAAACACATTTATCTTAGGATAACATATACGAGTTGTTTGGAATAATACTTGGGATCGGGTTCATTATAAAATTAACCCGAGGGTACTGGCATTAAGTTGTGACTTGAAATTTTTTATATAATAAAATAAAACCTCTATTGAGAATTTTTCATTTCAAAAAAATCAATTCATACCTTATTTAGTAATAATTTTATTTAAAAAAAATATTATTTTCTTATTAGGTAATATTTTATATTTATCCGTAGAAGATAAATACAAAAAATATAGATAAGATGCAATTAATAATAAGATTAAAATTTTTAAATATTTATCTTGAATAATAAAAAAACTATAATTAAATATCATAAATCAAACAAAACAAAGATTAAATTATTTGTTTTTTAATAATTAAAAATATATGATTCAAAATTTTTTTTAAAATCTCGCGCGTGCGCGGGCATTATAACTAGTGAATAACCTATACTACAACACTTTAATGCACCAAATTCTCAGAATTACAACAAAATAAGCATATTGTACAATAAAATAAAGCGTGGTGTCATTTTAAGACCAAAATTCTATCAAACGACATTAATGTTATTAAAAACACCCTTTCACCAATAATTACAACCATTTAAGCACAATGTACAGTAACTTCAACCAATTTTTAGATTTACAACAAAATAAGCATAATATACAACAAAATAAGCATAATGTAATTTTCAGACTTATTTTTAGACTTGCAACATTAATGCTATTAAAGTGGTCAATGTTATTAATGACTACTACTTACAAGAAAAAAATATATTGTACACCACTTTAATGCACATAATTTTCAGATGTACAGGTGAAGAAGTATAGTGTACAACAAAACACCACATTTATTCTATTTAATGTAGTCAATTATTTAACTGATCAATAGATACAATTAATATAGTTATTAAAATACCCTTACATAAGAAATACAAATTATCAAACATATTGTACAACCAAATTAAGCACAATTCCTGCAACCAAATAGGCTTGAGCCCGAACGGGCGCGGACCAAACGGACTTGAGCCCGAACAAGCACGGGCCAACGGGTTCGAGCCCGAACGGGCACGAGCTATACGAAATTCTTGATATCCGTAAATTTATTGTTAACATAATAAACTAAAATAAATTATTCATCGAAATATTTTATTTCAGGGTATCCGCCGCTACAACGCACGGGTACCCTGCTAGTAATTTATAACTTGACCATTATTTTGGTTTAAGAAAGGGAATAAACAAAAGAAATAATGAGATACTAAATAACAAGTTTTAAATTGTTATTTAATATATTGGTAATAAAAGTGACTTTTTAAAGTATACGAGTTAATTATACTTTTATATAAATGGGAAACACGAAGGTTATTGGACGTTTCTAGACACATTACCTATAGGATACCATATTTTGGTTTATTGAATTACTTGTTGGATTATTTATATATTTTGGTTGTTGATCGGTAGTCGGATTACTTGAGGTTCTTGAAACAATGAGACTTAAGCATAAACTTAGACTTTGAATGTCATTGGACTTTAGACATTTTGAACTATTGGGACACGAAACGACTATAGTATATTAGACTCGAACTGAATTTAGTGTATTGAGCCGCAACGAACGAACAATATGACTGTCTAATGAACAATAATATTTACATCCCTGATTAACTAAAACGTATTTGGAAACTTATAAGGTCACTTGACTTGGAACGTTTTATGAATGAATAAGTCATGACGAGCTTTTATATATATAACGTGTATGTTTTATGAAATGTAATGGGAATGGTGGTACAAAATTATATCTCCTGAATCTCTGGTATTGTTTTCAAAATATTTTTGTACAATTACCTTGTTTACTCAAAACTAGGAAAATCTTGTACGTTTTATACTTTTCAGAATTTTTAAACAAAAACTTGGATAAGTTTGAAAATAGTTTTCTTTTAAAATTTTCCTAAAAGGCGTGGCCCAAAAGTAAGTCCATTGGAAGTGGCAGTAAGAGGTCCGATAACTCGAAATAAGGAAAAAGTTATTTTTCAAAATGGATAGTTTTTCTGAATTATAACTTCTTTACAGTTAAAACTAAAAACGTTTTTTTTAGATTATGAGTGAAAGTTATGAAAGAGCAATACAAGATTGGTACAAACATTCCCGGACGGCTAGCCTTGAGTATCTCGATTTATCTGGTGTTTCGAATATAAAGCTTTCTGATTTTAGTCAAAATATTGATGTTATATACGACCGTCTTTTATTATCTTCAAAAGTCTTTATTAAACATTTTCATGATTTAAAGTTGGAAAATAGTTTTATTAAAATAGAAGTAGCGGAGTGTAAAAGTCAACTTAAAAGAAACCAAAAGGAAACCAGTAAAGCATTGCAGCAGATTTCATCCGAAGTAAGAGGCACCAAACCCTTAACCAAAGCTGAAGTCTTAGTTCTCATAGAAGAAATTGCACGACAACCTAAGAAGATAGAAGAAGAAGCTCTGCGTCTATTTGCAGAATTAGATAAGAAGCTAAAAATTGTCCAAGACCAAGTCAATAAGATTGAACACCTTATAAAGGAAGTTCAAGCTTACCTCACTTCATGAACAACTTGGTTACCGCAAAAATAAGCCCAGACTACATTGAAGCCCTCCAAGCTACTCAAGAATTAGAATCTCCAGCAGTAGGATTCAGCGTTCCTAGTGAAAACAAAGGTGGTCAGGTAACACTGACAACTGCCTTAATCAAGCAAAACAACACCTTGATCTACTTGTTACTAAAGCAAGCAGAAGAAGTAAAGAGTTAGAAGAATCAATCTCTGATCTATCCAAAAGAATAGGATTGATAGGAGTGACCGAAAAGCAAGTCCCAAGAACAAAGCAAGGTCCAATCTTCTACTTCAAAGATCCAAAAGCCATTTTTACCTCTCAATACGGTAGAGAAAAGAAATGAATTTTTCAAGAGTAAGTGGCAATTTACAAAGATCTGGATTTAGATCAAGATTGGGATGTAGTCTCAGCTGACATGGATGATAGCAGCGTTTGTAGCATATCAGGAGATGAAGGAAAGAGTGCTCAAGCTAACACTGGAATAATCCACGAAAGCCTTCTTATGGCATTCAGTGATTGTGAAAGTGATGATGAGCCAGGGGCATTCACTGAAAGAGAAGAAGAAGCAGAAGTAGCGTACATGTTCCAACCAACAGGATTTACTCCTTATTACCCAGGCAATGCAGAACAAATTGAAGAAATGAGGAAGAATGCTGGAAACTGGAGACCGGAAAAAGAATTGCCAGAAAAAAGTAAAAGCTGTAACCACCCTTGGAAGGAAAATTATGTAACAGGCTTCAATACCTGTTATTACTGTGGAATGCTAACCACGGAAAGATCAAGGCTACACTGTCCCATGTGCGAGCTAACTGCATGTGCTCTATGTGCTCTTCATTACCTCAAAATAAAAGTGAATGTGGCAAAGATTGATCCAGTTGGCAAGGTTACTAAGAATGAAGAAAGAAGAGTCACTGAAGAACCCCTAATGCAGATGCTGAAGGAAAAAGACGAAGAAATAAAGAAATTCATCAAAGAACAAGCATTAAATGAATTTCAGGCCCAACAGAAAGAGAAAGAATTCAAGGAACAAATTGCTGAAGTTAAAAAGAAAAGGGAAGAGCTTCGTGCAAGAGGCTTAGAATGGCAAGCTTTCGGAGAAAAACTTAAAGAAGAAAATAAGGAGCTGAAGAAAAAGGAGGTGGACCTGTTAAATGCGGAAGAAAAGATAAGAGCTATGAATGAGAAATTCCAGTTGATGGATTCTCAGAACGATAAGCTCTATGATAAAACAAAGGTTCAAGAACTCCAAATTAAAGAATTAAAGGAGAAACAGGTTGAAGATAAAGCCCTTATAACAAAGCTTAGAAAGCAGAACCAAGACCATCTTAGGGAACTGGCAGAGATGGAAAGAAGGTGGCAAGAGCAAGTAAACTCTGCAAAAAGAAATGAACAAGAACAGGCTACACGCTCTCAGAATCAAGAGATGACTATTTGTAACACCCCCAATTCATGGATGCAGCGGAATTCGAACTGGGTGTTACTTGACGGCACAATAGTCACAATAATAGAAAACGATCTCTAACCGAGTCGTATTAAAAGATTTATCATTCAAATTATATAAATATCAGAGGTTACAAAATGAGGTCCCAAATGGTTCCATGTTTACAAATCACATTAAGTGAGTTTTTGAATGATAAGAAAATTTATAGCCCTCTTGAGTATCCGTGCCCTTCCGTACCATCCTTGATCGTCATGAACCTGAAATACATGCTTGAGAGGTCAACACAAAGGTTGAGTGGAATTCGTAGAGTTTAGTTAAATCGTTTGAACACAATATGTCGTAGTGTGAGCTATAGACTCACACTCATAGTTAGAAAACAAAATCGTTATTTATTTCACTAAGCTCATGCAACCAAAACATTAACATCGAACCAACAAAATTGGCATTATAGAAGCCCTATCAAGGTACTTTTGCCGTTATACCGCTAAATCTCAAATATAGTGCATTTGTGTGAACTCATCGTTGTTCAACACAAATGGGATTCGTCAATCCCAATAGATCTATTCACAATATTCGCGCTCACTATTGGTAGTGATTAATGGTTCATGATATAGGGACTTCGAACATGGCAATCGTTACTTAGTGACAATAAAACATAGTCGGGTAGCATACAGTAGAAAGCAATGTGTTCGAGTAGAAAAATAATAGCATGTATTCCCCCCATGGGTTTGTAAAATAGTTAAACAATAGAAAGTGGGGCTACGAACTCACCTTAAGTAGGATAGCAAGTAATGAAGGTGATGGTTGGATCGTGTAGGTTTCTATGAGCAACCTATAATAGAATGTTGCGACTTAGGATTTGTGTAAAGAATATAACGGAGTGCCTATATATATATCTTGCATTTAGTCCATGATGTGGTATGATGTATATTGTATGTCCTTGAAAGAAAAGATTCATGAACATGTATGTTTTGTATATCGTTTACTACCGTTCGGGCTGACATATTTCAGAAGTCATGTTAGTAAGCGTTCGAGGAGCCAGGACACATTAACTCGTAAATCCACAACTCATCTCGACGGCTTACATAATGAACTCCTCACATGAGGCTCCCTACTATTGTAGTAGTTGATAAAATATATAGATATAAGTTTTGATCCGAAAAGTTACATGTCCGATATTTGAATAAACTTAGGAAAGTTTATTAGTACATGAAGATTGTTATTAGGGGTAGTTTCATAAGTCTTGAATGACCATTTTCTCTTGGTAATATCTCATGGTTTCCTTTTAGTGAAGTAGATCCAAATTGCTTGTTCATGTTATCGCCTAATTCATTGTTTCATGTTTACGCCTATGTAAGTTGCTATGGTCATTTCGTCATGGCCTAGCCATGACCTTTGGTCCTTGTTCCAAGGTTATGAGACACAACCTTGGCTCTTGCCATGGTTGTGGTCTTGATTATAGGTCATAAGACCTCTTGTTCCTTTCAAAGTATAACCATAATCTAGTGACTTTTGCCTAAAAATGGGCTGTTTAGAATTTGAAGAATTTTATCACTCGGAAAGCATTTTTAGGTCTCGAGCTTCTTTGTTCCTGAACGAAAACGTCGTTCCGGACAACTTTCGTGTTTTAACTTTTTGATGAATCGGACCAACTTTCAAAACCCAAATTTGATCAGAATGGTATTTGGCAGTTTGCCGCAAAGTTTTGGTAACTTCAAATGGGCGTAACTTTTGACTCGTATACTCGTTTTGGGTGGTTTAAGTTGCTACGGTTTCCTTGTTAAGTCCTCTACTGTAATATGTAATGATCAAATATCATATTTTTACCATTTTGATCAGGTCTTACCAAGAAAGTCACTAGTTTGCTTGTTTTAGTAACTTATCTTAACAATTCATTATAACAACATCTTTTACTCATTTTTATACATCATGGTCATTCATACAAGACATAATATAGCAAGAATAACATGTAAATGATATGAACATGATAAATTAACAGGAAGCATGTTAGGGTTTGGCTTACAACTTTTGGCTTTCTAATAAAGAAAGGAAGTAACAAGTAAGGAAATGGACTTTGATAGACTTGCTTCAACCCTTTTCACTTCATGCAACCTTTCTACCCTTGGTATTCTTGAAAGATGGATGATGAAGGTTGAGGTGAATTGAGTGGATTTAAACTCAAGAGAAATCACCAAGTATATTAGGGTTTGGAAGATTTTTGGTGCATGATAATCTAACTAGGGTTTCTATCTTGAAGAATCACTTGAACCTTGCAAGAACTTGGAAGAAATAAAGCTAAGTGTGGAATGAAATGGGGTGTGGTGATGGACGACATAACAAAGGGGGGGGGGGGGAGGGGGTATTTATAGTTCCATTGAGGAGTTAGGAAGCTTACTAGGAAAGTGTTACAACTTGGTGACCAAGTTGTAATTAAGTGTTGATTTAGGGGTAAATTCATGAGATGAAGCCACATGGGTGTGACTCCCCTCCCCTAGGGCGGTTCATGAGCTTGGAGAGCAAGGGTTAGACTTTTCTTGGTATTATCCAAGATACTTGGTTAGTTTTGACTCCGGGAAATGCCAATCATAAATGATTAAGCCTCAAAACGTAAAATCGGGTGTCATAAAATTATGGAACTTGAAAGTATTGTTAAACATGTCCATATAGTCCATAATAAAATATAAAATGAGTGGTAGGATCTATCGGGTGCTAAAACCCTGCTAAAAACTAGAAACACGGGTCTAAAACGCGTAATTCGCGTAAAACGCTGAACTGGAAAACGTAAAATTCCAAAACTTTTGGAATTGTCATAAAATGATAGAAAATCATATTTCTATTGTTTATTATGTTTTATGGATATATCGGGATGCTGGAAGGACGTTTAAACCTAAAAGTAAATCTCGGACACGGCTTCGTGATTTTTGCAGAAATGATCCGACGAGTGTCAAACTCTCGGATTATCGTTAAAATAGTTTAACTTACGAGAATATGAAATAAAAATTTTTGAGATGAATAGTGAAAAGTGAATAGTAAAATTTTCCGGGAATAGTAATTATCCTGAAAAATGCGAATTGTTACAGTCTCTACCCCTTACGGGGAACTTCGTCCCGAAGTTCTTTGTGTGTCATATGTTGGAGTCGTGTCGATGAAGAGGTGTGGTTACTTATGAGGACTATAGTCTGGGATTACTGGTGATGCAGTTTGATTTGTCATTTTAGTGTATGGCGTAGGACGAGGCTTACTTTTATGTAGGAAAGGTATGGTAATAATCGAATATCAAAGGAAATTGATATAGCAGTCGAATATTAATAGGAATTGAGACAGTAGTTGCAATCATAGCCTAGTAGGTAATCGGTTGTTGTACCTAGTGTTTATTGACTTCATACTTATGTTATTTCGGATAAAAAATAAGCCCACTTATTTATAATTCTTTATTTACATAGAGAGGCATCCCAAACAATGTAAATAGGGAAATATAAACTTATGGTTCGGTGATTTACAATGTCTTTATTTAAATGAAAAGGCATCCCAATCCATTCAAATAATTACGAATCATCCTACTTAAGAATTCTCAACACAACATTCACAATTAGTCGGTGAGTTACAAGGTAGTGTATTACGAGATGATACTGGTGTTCCAAAAGTACAAGATGAATATTCAATCGTGTAAGGCTGATGAGGGTACTTGTGGTATAACTATAGATGATTTGAGCTTTAAAAGTGCATCAAGATCTATTAATGAGTTTGTGGTTGCAACGGTTGTGAAGATAATGATGTGATATGTTGATGAACAAAAGTGTGTAGTGTATGCTTAACATTAATACTCTTATGTATAGATGTTGAGATTGCTTTAAAAATCTTAAGAGATTTTAAAAGTTTATAATGGAATGGTGTCTTTAGGACCTAAACAGGATAGTACTTCTACAGGATGAAGAGAAGAATTGATAACTATCCCAAGATAGTAGTTCGGATTATCTCATAAATGAAAACTTTCAAGAATGAAATTAGGTAGTACAAATAAGGTGTTAAGATTTCGCTGAGTGGTAAGACATTATCGTGTCTCTAGATTGTTTTAATGTATTCTGGTGGTGTATCGAGTTCATGTAGGAAATCAACCTAAACATAACCATAGTACAACTATTCTCAATATTTGAAAATTTTAAGTCGAATATAGTTAGTCAGACTATATTCCACTGTCCCTAGGTTAAATATAGGTGACTAGTCTATATTTAGCCAAGGTTCGATAAAATTTTCAAATACCTAAATTAGGTATACTTTTGATATGTCCGTTGCTTTCGGGAAACTGCCCACTAAACAAAGGCGATGTCAAACCCTTCAATTGCAAGTCCCGGCCATACAAGACTTGTAACGTATGTTTTCATATTCCATTGCATAGAAGATAGTACGGGTAGATATGTGTGGAAAGGAAGTTTTAAGTAGTTCTAAAACAGTCCATACTATGCGAGGATCACGAACTTTTAACAATGAAGGTTTCAGAAGAAAACTTTGATGAATGTAGAGAAAGTTCAGCTTTTGTCGATGATGGATTAGTTTGTCCTTTAGAAATCTCATATTTCTTGTTTGGAAATCGATAGATTGTGATGGGTTTTTGATATCATATGAAATGATATTGATGAGGTGGTGGAATAATTCCAGAGACCATTGCGCAAATCACAATGTCTCGGAAGTAGATTAGACCATTGTGTGACTCAAAACATTTGAGAAATGATTAAAACCATTGTATCATACAATGTCCGGAAAATAGAAAAGACCATCGTAATTCGTTACAATATCTTGGACACAAAATGTTGGAGTAGGAACATGATTGGGAGAATGTAGTTGTGCCGAAATGCCCTAGAATAGGCATACGCAGATATGTTTAGATAAAATGATCGAAAATAACTCGAATGTATATATAAATATACTTATATGTTCATGTAGCATAAAATGCTTAATAAGTCCATAATCGTCTGGAGGATGGAAGACACGGAGAGCGGAAGGCTACAAAATGTTTTTGCTTGTAGTTGTGGTTATAGTTTAGGTCTCAATTAGACCCGTTTCTCTATAACCATGGCTCTGGTACCAATCTGTAACACCCCCAATTCATGGATGCAGCGGAATTCGAACTGGGTGTTACTTGACGGCACAATAGTCACAATAATAGAAAACGATCTCTAACCGAGTCGTATTAAAAGATTTATCATTCAAATTATATAAATATCAGAGGTTACAAAATGAGGTCCCAAATGGTTCCATGTTTACAAATCACATTAAGTGAGTTTTTGAATGATAAGAAAATTTATAGCCCTCTTGAGTATCCGTGCCCTTCCGTACCATCCTTGATCGTCATGAACCTGAAATACATGCTTGAGAGGTCAACACAAAGGTTGAGTGGAATTCGTAGAGTTTAGTTAAATCGTTTGAACACAATATGTCGTAGTGTGAGCTATAGACTCACACTCATAGTTAGAAAACAAAATCGTTATTTATTTCACTAAGCTCATGCAACCAAAACATTAACATCGAACCAACAAAATTGGCATTATAGAAGCCCTATCAAGGTACTTTTGCTGTTATACCGCTAAATCTCAAATATAGTGCATTTGTGTGAACTCATCGTTGTTCAACACAAATGGGATTCGTCAATCCCAATAGATCTATTCACAATATTCGCGCTCACTATAGGTAGTGACTAATGGTTCATGATATAGGGACTTCGAACATGGCAATCGTTACTTAGTGACAATAAAACATAGTCGGGTAGCATACAGTAGAAAGCATTGTGTTCGAGTAGAAAAATAATAGCATGTATTCCCCCCATGGGTTTGTAAAATAGTTAAACAATAGAAAGTGGGGCTACGAACTCACCTTAAGTAGGATAGCAAGTAATGAAGGTGATGGTTGGATCGTGTAGGTTTCTATGAGCAACCTATAAGAGATTGTTGCGACTTAGGATTTGTGTAAAGAATATAACGGAGTGCCTATATATATATCTTGCATTTAGTCCATGATGTGGTATGATGTATATTGTATGTCCTTGAAAGAAAAGATTCATGAACATGTATGTTTTGTATATCGTTTACTACCGTTCGGGCTGACATATTTCAGAAGTCATGTTAGTAAGCATTCGAGGAGCCAGGACACTTTAACTCGTAAATCCACAACTCATCTCGACGGCTTACATAATGAACTCCCCACATGAGGCTCCCTACTATTGTAGTAGTTGATAAAATATATAGATATAAGTTTTGATCCGAAAAGTTACATGTCCGATATTTGAATAAACTTAGGAAAGTTTATTAGTACATGAAGATTGTTATTAGGGGTAGTTTCATAAGTCTTGAATGACCATTTTCTCTTGGTAATATCTCATGGTTTCCTTTTAGTGAAGTAGATCCAAATTGCTTGTTCATGTTATCGCCTAATTCATTGTTTCATGTTTACGCCTATGTAAGTTGTTATGGTCATTTCGTCATGGCCTAGCCATGACCTTTGGTCCTTGTTCCAAGGTTATGAGACACAACCTTGGCTCTAGCCATGGTTGTGGTCTTGATTATAGGTCATAAGACCTCTTGTTCCTTTCAAAGTATAACCATAATCTAGTGAGTTTTGCCTAAAAATGGGCTGTTTAGAATTTGAAGAATTTTATCACTCGGAAAGCATTTTTAGGTCTCGAGCTTCTTTGTTCCTGAACGAAAACGTCGTTCCGGACAACTTTCGTGTTTTAACTTTTTGATGAATCGGATCAGAAGTGTGACTTTCAAAACCCAAATTTGATCAGAATGGTATTTGGCAGTTTGCCGCAAAGTTTTGGTAACTTCAAATGGGCGTAACTTTTGACTCGTATACTCGTTTTGGGTGGTTTAAGTTGCTACGGTTTCCTTGTTAAGTCCTCTACTGTAATATGTAATGATCAAATATCATATTTTTACCATTTTGATCAGGTCTTACCAAGAAAGTCACTAGTTTGCTTGTTTTAGTAACTTATCTTAACAATTCATTATAACAACATCTTTTACTCATTTTTATACATCATGGACATTCATACAAGACATAATATAGCAAGAATAACATGTAAATGATATGAACATGATAAATTAACAAGAAGCATGTTAGGGTTTGGCTTACAACTTTTGGCTTTCTAATAAAGAAAGGAAGTAACAAGTAAGGAAATGGACTTTGATAGACTTGCTTCAACCCTTTTCACTTCATGCAACCTTTCTACCCTTGGTATTCTTGAAAGATGGATGATGAAGGTTGAGGTGAATTGAGTGGATTTAAACTCAAGAGAAATCACCAAGTATATTAGGGTTTGGAAGATTTTTGGTGAATGATAATCTAACTAGGGTTTCTATCTTGAAGAATCACTTGAACCTTGCAAGAACTTGGAAGAAATAAAGCTAAGTGTGGAATGAAATGGGGTGTGGTGATGGACGGCATAACAAAGGGGGGGAGGGGGTATTTATAGTTCCATTGAGGAGTTAGGAAGCTTACTAGGAAAGTGTTACAACTTGGTGACCAAGTTGTAATTAAGTGTTGATTTAGGGGTAAATTCATGAGATGAAGCCACATGGGTGTGACTCCCCCCCCCTAGGGCGGTTCATGAGCTTGGAGAGCAAGGGTTAGACTTTTCTTGGTATTATCCAAGATACTTGGTTAGTTTTGACTCCGGGAAATGCCAATCATAAATGATTAAGCCTCAAAACGTAAAACCGGGTGTCATAAAATTATGGAACTTGAAAGTATTGTTAAACATGTCCATATAGTCCATAATAAAATATAAAATGAGTGGTAGGATCTATCGGGTGCTAAAACCCTGCTAAAAACTGGAAACAAGGGTCTAAAACGCGTAATTCGCGTAAAACGCTGAACTGGAAAACGTAAAATTCCAAAACTTTTGGAATTGTCATAAAATGATAGAAAATCATATTTCTATTGTTTATTATGTTTTATGGATATATCGGGATGCTGGAAGGACGTTTAAACCTAAAAGTAAATCTCGGACACGGCTTCGTGATTTTTGCAGAAATGATCCGACGAGCATCAAACTCTCGGATTATCGTTAAAATAGTTTAACTTACGAGAATATGAAATAAAAATTTTTGAGATGAATAGTGAAAAGTGAATAGTAAAAAGTGAATAGTAAAATTTTCCGGGAATAGTAATTATCCTGAAAAATGCGAATTGTTACACTATTAAAAAGCTAAAAGAAGAATTAAAGTAATTCAGAAGGAGTGCTGAAGAAACAGTCCCTCTGACTGATATCCAACAAGAAGTAGCCAACGTAGTCATGGAAATGGAGGTCGCAAGAAATGTAAATGGAGAACCATTACAAGGGCCTCTAAAGATCAGAAAGGTGGTCAATCAATTGTACAATGTTACTGTAGATTTTGACATCCCCGGATGTAAAATCTTCAAAACAAAGGCAATTATTGATACTGGAGCTTCATCGTGTTTCCTCAATCGTGCCGTTGTCCCTGATGAAGCCGTTGAACCAGTAAATAGAATTGTAAGTATCAGCGGCCTAAACTCACAGCAAGAAGCCAGACATAAGATAAAGGCAGGATACTTTTCAATTGAAGGAAACAAGTTTAAAATACCCCTGATCTACACCTATGATATGACCATCAATGATGGTATACAAATGCTGATCGGAACTAACTTCTTACGAGCAATGTAAGGAGGAATTCGTATTGAAGGAGACGAAATCACCATATACAAGAAGGTGACAAAGTTTAAAACATCCAGTCACACAGAAGTTAGCCAAGTAGCAATTGAAGAATTAGGTATGGATGAGGCTGAGTACCAGATGACGGTGACTCATGAAGCTGTTTATAAAGTCATAAGTCCAGACTTTATGAAGAAACTCAATCCAATCCTAGAAAGGCTGAAGGAGCAAGGGTACATAGGCGAAGATCCTTTAAAATATTGGAAGAAAAATGGGGAAATGTGCAAACTAGACATCATTAACCCTGATGTTACAATAGAAGACAAGCCCTTAAAAGACGTCACTCCAGCAATGGAAGCAGCCTTCATCAGACATATTGATGCTCTTCTAAAAATTGGAGTCATAAGGGAAAGCAAAAGCAGGCACCGCACCCGAGCCATGTTTGTAAATTCAGGAACAATAGTTGATCCAGTAACAGGAAAAGAGACAAAAGGAAAGGAGCGACTGGTGTTCAATTACGTATCCCTTAATGATAATACCTATAAAGACCAGTATTCATTACCTGGTATCAACACGATTGTTCAAAAAGTGAAGAATGCAAAGATTTTCTCTAAGTTCGACTTGAAGTCTGGATTTCACCAAGTAGCCATGGCGGAAGAATCAATACCGTGGACAACATTCATAACCCCAAATGGTTTTTATGAATGGTTAGTCATGCCCTTTGGATTGAAGAATGCACCAGCAGTCTTTCAGAGAAAGATGAATAAGTGTTTTGCAGGAACAGAAGACTTTATAGCAGTATACATTGATGATATTTTGGTATTCTCTAGAAACGAAGAAGATCACGCAAGGCATCTTGCAGTGATGCTTAAGATATGTGAAGATAATGGTCTTATTCTCTCTCCAAGCAAAATGAAGGTGGCAGTCCCCAAGATAGATTTTCTGGGAGTAATAATCGGAGAAGGAAGCATACAACTGCAACCACATATCATCAAGAAGATCGTAGATTTTGATGAAGAAAGCTTGAAAACAAAGAAAGGTCTAAGGTCCTTCCTTGGGATACTCAATTATGCAAGGCAGCATATCCCTAAGTTAGGAATACTGTTACGACCATTGTATGAGAAAACCAATACCCATGGAGACAAAAGAATGAAGCCTTCAGATTACAAGATCATCAAAGAAATAAAGAGTAAGGTCCAGAATCTACCAGATCTTTCAATACCACCAGAAGATGCATACATCATAATCGAATTCGATGGATGCACGGAAGGATGGGGAGGCATAATTAAATGGAAAAAGAAGAAGGATGACCCAAGGAACACTGAAAAGGTCTGCGCCTACGCTAGTGGCAAATTCACTAAGGTCCAGTCCACCATTCATGCAGAAATCTATGCTTGCATCAACACCTTGGAAAAAATGAAGATTTACTATTTGGACAAACAAGAGATAACGATCAGAACTGATTGCAGTGCGATAGTTAGCTTCTACAACAAATCCAATAGTAATAAAGCCTCTAGAGTCAGATGGATGAAGTTTACTGATGCCATTACTGGGACCGGAATAAGCATAAAAATTGAGCACATAGACGGAAAAAATAATGTCTTAGCTGACTCATTATCACGTCTTGTTAACAATTGTGTTACAGTATGTACAGCAGAGGCCAAGGATCCCAAGGAAGAGGAAATGATGATGGAAGCAGCAGCAGCAGTGTGCCAAGTCCTATCAGAAGAAGCTCAACAGGAGGACAGCCCAGAGAACTGGCATGGTACCTTACAGACCAAGGAGCCGAAAACATCTACAATCGTGTTCCAGATCTCCGACCTGTGCCAGAAAGCCTTAATCCACCACCAACAAAGATGTCATCAGAATACAGCAGGGTTCAAGCAGAAGCTAACACAAGGCCTATCGACATTAGGGCAGCCAATGCTTTACGAAGAATCGAAAACAGCATGGAACAGACAGCCATCATCAGAATGGTGGAAGCAGTCGAAGAAGTCCATTCCATACTCCAGTGTAAAGGGCAAATATGCTTTGGATCAAAATCAAAGGACAACTTCTACTCAGACATATGGCCAACAATTGCAGCTGACGCCATGGAATCCAAAGAGTTACTACAACGAGCCAAGAAGCTTCTTGACTCCTACAGGTACGACATCTGAAGAAGAGGATGAAGATGTGATAGTTGATCCAGGATTGGAAGATTCCTGCCTAGACACAATCAAAAAGGACCGAATTGGTAACTTAAGATATTTTCCAAGAACTCAGAAATTTGAGACCAAATTTAACACTATGTTACGGATGAACATGAATAACTGAAACTAGAACCCGGTTTAGTTTATGTGAGATTTTGTTTTGGAATATTGCTACTAATACGTGTAAGTTGCCCTGTAGAATTTTAGATTGTAGCACAGTGTGAGCCGGCACGATTAAACCTAATAATACAAGAAGTTATTGATTTTGATGCGCTAAATCAATATAGACATATTTATAAGACCATGTTTATCCACGATCTAACCAATCGGTTGGTAGGAAACAAACAAAAAAAAAACTATTTTTATATTAGAAGTATGCACGTGAATGAAAGAGAATGGGACGATCGGTTCGATTGGTGACCCTCAAATATTTATGCCAACCTTGACACATGTCAAGCCCCTAGTGGACAACTATATTTTCAGCATTATCCAATTATTATTAGTTTGTACCATTTATTTTTTGCATCATTATTCCAATTATTAGTAGTTTGTACCATTTATTTTTTGCATCATTATTCAAAAATACATATATATCAAAATTTATATTTTTAAAATTCTTTATCTAAAATGACACATGTCACTCTATTAATGAACAACTATATTTTCTTTCATTTTCTTATTGGTTAGCCATATTTTTGATAAACTAATAGATTATTTATGTTAGTTTTTTAAATAAAAAAAAATTATACTAATAATGTTAGTTTTCAGTCTCTATAAATATAGTCCAATATCGACATATTTTCATACACCTTTTCAATTCTTCATTTCTGATTTCTTAAACTTCTTATATATAGTTTATCTACTATGGATCCTAATTATCCAAATTATCTCCGCAACACCCAGTATTATGGAGGTTCTCAAAATCTTCTACACTCCCAGTCTCCGAATCTAAATCAAATGCCTAGTACACCCAACCATGAAACTTCACAACATATTTCTAGAAATTTGTTTGAAGATTCTCAAATACCAAGCAGAAGTACCGAAAAGAATGTAAAATGGGAAACCAAAGAAGATATAGCTTTGATGGCAGCATGGTGTCATGTTAGTGGTGATTCAACTCGTGGAAATAATCAAAGAAAAACTTCCATGTGGACAAGAATTTGGCAAATGTATGAGCAGAAAAGAGCTGAAAACCCAACAGAAATCGGCCCTCGGAATGAAAATCAAATGAAAGGTCGTTTTAAACGACTTAATGAAAACGCAAACAAGTGGGTCACTGCTTACAGGGCAGCGTATAGTAGAATGAAGAGTGGAATGAGTATAAAAGATGTCGAGCTTGATTCACACAAAATTTATGAGGGGGATGGTAGCAAGTTCTTGGACTTGACTGTATTTAATGAAGTTATGTGTAAAAATCCTAAGTGGATGTTAAACATAGATCGTGACAATACACGATCACGTCGTATAGATGAAGAACCTAATGAAGAAAGTGGTGGCAGTATGAAAAGATCGCGAACTAGTGAAGAAGGAGAGTATGTTGTTCACTCCAACCAAGAAACACCAAATAGTGGTGATTGAACTATTCAACGACCTATTGGTAGAGACGCTGCTAAAAAGAAAGGAAAAGGTAATCCATCACAATCTTTTTCATCCCCTAACAACGAATTTATTGAAGAATTGCGTGCTATGAGCATCACTAGGGAAAGTGAAATTGAAGTCATGAATAAAAGACTCGAGGTAGATAAGAAAAGAGAAGAAAGGAAGATAAAACGGGAAGAAAGGGAGCTTAAATGGGAAGAAAGGGAGCTCAAAAAAGAAGAAAGAAAGACAAAAAAGATGTATCTTTTGCATCTGAATGCTTTGTTGGCCAAAGATTATTTGTCGCCAGAAGATGAAGACATGAAGCGCAATTTGTATGAGATGTTGTATGGAAAGTGATGATTTGAATTATGCTTGTACCACTATGAATTTTAATATATGTAATCTAGTTTTTATCAATAATGAAAATAAAATTTCTTATCAATAATCAAAAGAAAAATCTTATCATGACACGTGGAAATGTTTTACTCGATCATATAGATTACATCTGATCTTATCAATAAACAAAAGAAAAATCTTATCATGACACATGGCAATGTTTTACTCGATCATATAGATTACATCTGATCTAATCAATAATCAAAAGAAAAATCTTATCATGACACGTGGCAATGTTTTACTCGATCATATAGATTACAGCTGATCTTATCATGACATGTGTCAAAGTCTAATTCGATCACGTCCTTATATAATAGAGAGAAAATTTATGAAAGTTACACATCAAGTTTTACACATTCAACTTATATTTCTAAGTCAAGTTCTCAAAACAAATATGTCATCTGGTTCTGATGACTTATCATCCGATTCTAACTCAAGTTCGATCTCATCCAACTCAATCGAGTATCATGAATGGGAATCACGTGTTTTTCAATATAATCAACGCACTGATGGCATCCTTGAAGATGTTATTATCAACTATCCTAATTTATTCATACAAGACCAAACTTCTAGAGCAAGACGAGCGTATCGTGATAGGGAACGTGAGCAAGGTGAGGCACTTTTAATGGCAGACTATTTTGTGGACAACCCAACCTTTGATGAAGTTATATTTTGACGCAGATTTCGCATGCGTAAACACCTGTTTGTTCGTATTGTTGATGCTGTTACTGCCAATAATCCATATTTCCAACAAAGACATGATGCTACGGGTAGACAAAGTCTTTCATCATTGCAGAAATGTACAGGAGCTATGCGGGTGTTGGCTTATGGTATATCATTTGATGCCGTAGATGAATACTTGAGGATGAATGGTGCTGTGACAAGAAAGTCTCTGATGTTGTTTGTACAAGGTGTCATTTCTTGCTTCGGTGATGACTACCTTCGAAGGCCAAATGAAGATGATTTAGCGAGACTTCTCAATGTTGGGGAACAACGTGGGTTCCCAGGTATGATAGGTAGCATTGACTGCATGCATTGGCAGTGGAAAAATTGTCCTAAAGGTTGGGCTGGACAATACGCAGGAAGAAATGGAAAGCCAACCATCATTCTGGAAGCCGTCGCGTCATATGACTTATGGATATGGCATGCTTTCTTTGGTACACCAGGTTCGTGCAATGATATTAACGTTCTTCATAGATCTCCTGTTTTCGATGATGTGTTAGAAGGTCGAGCACCAAAAGTGAGCTATGTTCTGAATGGTAATCTGAAAAATATGGCATATTACCTTAATGATGGTATATATCCTTCATGGGCTGCATTTGTCAAATCTATATCTTCTCCACAAATTAGAAAGCACAGGTTGTTCGCTCAACATCAAGAGGCCGCTCGAAAAGACGTGGAACGGGCATTTGGAGTTCTACAAGCTCGTTTCGCATTCCTTCGACATCCATGTCTTATTTGGGACTACGAACAAATGGGACAAATTATGATTGTTTGCATTATTATGCACAACATGATAGTTGAAGATGAACGAGAAACTTACAGAAATTATGATCCATCTGATTTTTTTAATGACACACATACAAATGGTAACGATGATGTTGTCGAGTACTCCACAGAAAGAATTGCGGATTTGAGAAGTTATATGAGAAATAGAGAACAATTGCGCAATAGAGAAGCCCATTCATCTCTACAAAATGACTTGATTGAGCATATATGGCAAAAATTTAGCGATGATGATTAATTATGTCATTTGTATTTCTAAAATTTGCAATTTTTTATTTCTTCATGTTTTTGTAATTTTTTTTTTAATAAAAGACGTATTTTATTTCAATTAAAATTTAAAATATAACATTTTTTTATTATTTATTTATTATTGAAATCGTTACTTTTCAAAAATATATTTATAATCAAACATATAGTTTTATATAAAATTTTAAATAATTAAATTAAATATAAGTATAATAATATTATATATTAGGTTGGGTTGTTGATAAATGGTAAAAAAATTATGGATTGGTTGTATGTAATGGTTGTGTATGCGGAGGAAAGAGAAAATAATATTTTAATAAAAAAATTAGGTTGGTTGGGATGTGAATAAAGATGGTCTAACCATTTTTAACGGAAAAATAATATTTAAAACATTGACGCAACTTAGAACGGCTTATGAACACCTTTGCTACGCTAAACAAGCCCGAGAACCATTTCATCAAAAGATTAACAAAATTATACAACGGGTCCTAGTGATAAACTTAAAGTTTGGAGAGATGGCAACTTTGGCCCATGTAGGGATATAACCCTAAGTCCTAACTAGGGGTGGAAACGAGCCGAGCCGAGCTCGAGCCTGCCAGAGCTCGAGCTCGGCTCGTTTAAGTTTTAAAAGGCTCGAGCTCGGCTCGTTTCGAGCCTTAAACTTTAAGCTCGAGCTCGGCTCGTGGAATATTATATAGGCTCGGGCTTGGCTCGAGCTCGGCTCGTTTATTCGATTTGGCCATGAAAAATTAAAGTTTGGCTCGAGCTCGAGCTCGAGGTCGGCTCATAATATATATCTTTATTGAGCTCGTTAATAAGCTCGAGCTCGGCTCGTATATAAGTTAAAATATCATACTTTTGTTTAGGCTCGTTTAGGCTCACGAGCCCAAACGAACTTTTTATGTAAAGCTCGAGCTCGAGCTCGATTAATAAACGAACTGCAACTTAGGCTCGAGCTCGGGCTCGAGCTCGTTTAGGCTCGGCTCGTTCGAGCTTTTTACCGATCCGATCCCGAGCTTTTCACGAGCAGCTCGGCTCATTTCCACCCCTAGTCCTAACACTACTTTCCTCCCTCACCTCAATTGCAGCCGCCACCCTTACCACCCACAGCCACCATCACCACCTCACACAGCCACCATCCCCGTTAAACTAACACCAAATCTAACGCCCTTTCACCATTTTGAAGGTGGATCTGTGGTAAGTGTTTGGGAAAACTGGAAAAAAGAGTGGTATTAAAAATGATTGGTATCATCATTTTGGTTCTGTTTGTATTTTAGTCGAGTACCTGTGTCAAAAAGCTCACGAAGAGCTTATTTCCAGGCTTATTTTTAAGCTTATCGTATTGACTTATGAGCTGCTTTTAATATTATTGTTTGATTGGTTAGTCCGTAGGGTTACAGTTTGATACCGGGTTTAGTTTTTGGGTCTATTTGCTTGTTTGTGCGTGACACGATTCACAGCCGAGACCCTGAGGTCTTGGTGAGGTAAGTTATTGTTTAGTCCGAGTTGGTATATGATAATATTGTGATTGATTGTGGTTGGTTTCAAGCCATAGGATATAGATTTGGCCGAGAACTTTGTGGTGACGTTGTGATGTTGTGACTCGGTCATGGACTTGAAATGTGATGTTTGGCCACGTCGTGGTTAGCCGAGAACCCTTGTTCTCGGTGTGACCACTATAGCCTAAAACATGTATATAACTTGAACCTAATAGTAGAATATTGATTTGAGAACCCGGCATAGGACCGTGGAATTGTGATGTGAATGTGACTCGAAACAAGGGTGACTCTCATGATGTGTTTAAAAAAATATAAAGATAAAGGTTAAATGAAACACATTTATCTTAGGATAACATATACGAGTTGTTTGGAATAATACTTGGGATCGGGTTCATTATAAAATTAACCCGAGGGTACTGGCATTAAGTTGTGACTTGAAATTTTTTATATAATAAAATAAAACCTCTATTGAGAATTTTTCATTTCAAAAAAATCAATTCATACCTTATTTAGTAATAATTTTATTTAAAAAAAAAGATTATTTTCTTATTAGGTAACATTTTATATTTATCCGTAGAAGATAAATACAAAAAATATAGATAAGATGCAATTAATAATAAGATTAAAATTTTTAAATATTTATCTTTAATAATAAAAAAACTATAATTAAATATCATAAATCAAACAAAACAAAGATTAAATTATTTGTTTTTTAATAAATAAAAATGTATGATTCAAATTTTTTTTTTAAAAACTCGCGCGTGCGCGGGCATTATAACTAGTGAATAACCTATACTACAACACTTTAATGCACCAAATTCTCAGAATTACAACAAAATAAGCATATTGTACAATAAAATAAAGCGTGGTGTCATTTTAAGACCAAAATTCTATCAAACGACATTAATGTTATTAAAAACACCCTTTCACCAATAATTACAACCATTTAAGCACAATGTACAGTAACTTCAACCAATTTTTAGATTCACAACAAAATAAGCATAATATACAACAAAATAAGCATAATGTAATTTTCAGACTTATTTTCAGACTTGCAACATTAATGCTATTAAAGTGGTCAATGTTATTAATGACTACTACTTACAAGAAAAAAATATATTGTACACCACTTTAATGCACATAATTTTCAGATGTACAGGTGAAGAAGTATAGTGTACAACAAAACACCACATTTATTCTATTTAATGTAGTCAATTATTTAACTGGTCAATAGATACAATTAATATAGTTATTAAAATACCCTTACATAAGAAATACAAATTATCAAACATATTGTACAACCAAATTAAGCACAATTCCTGCAACCAAATAGGCTTGAGCCCGAACGGGCGCGGACCAAACGGGTTTGAGCCCGAACAGGCACGGGCCAACAGGTTCGAGCCCGAACGGGCACGAGCTATACGAAATTCTTGATATCCGTAAATTTATTGTTAACATAATAAACTAAAATAAATTATTCATCGAAATATTTTATTTCAGGGTATCCGCCGCTACAACGCACGGGTAACCTGCTAGTAATTTATAACTTGACCATTATTTTGGTTTAAGAAAGGGAATAAACAAAAGAAATAATGAGATACTAAATAACAAGTTTTAAATTGTTATTTAATATATTGGTAATAAAAGTGACTTTTTAAAGTATACGAGTTAATTATACTTTTATATAAATGGGAAGCACGAAGGTTGTTGATCGGTAGTCGGATTACTTGAGGTTCTTGCAACAATGAGACTTAAGCATAAACTTAGACTTTGAATGTCATTGGACTTTAGACATTTTGAACTATTGGGACACGAAACGACTATAGTATATTAGACTCGAACTGTCTAATGAACAATAATATTTACATCCCTGATTAACTAAAACGTATTTGGAAACTTATAAGGTCACTTGACTTGAAACGTTTTACGAATGAATAAGTCATGACGAGCTCTTATATATATAACGTGTATGTTTTATGAAATGTAATGGGATTATAACCGATGATTATCAATCCTTTCCAAATACTTGGTGTGTTTGTTATGATGAAATGATGATATGCTATGATGGTGTGGTTATAGTCTAGGGTCCATGATGCATCCTAGTTCGCTATAACCTTAGCTCTGGTACCAATCTGTCACACCCCCAAAATACCTGAATGGCAGCGGAATGGAATACCTGAGGGTGTAACGGATCATAGCACACAAGCAAGGATATATTGAACGACCTAAAGTGTCGTTTAGAAAATACATCGTTTGATTCATTCAAATATTCAGAGTTATAAAGACATAGGTCCCAAAAGTTGGAAAAGGTTTAAGGAAATAATTTAGTACAATCAAACGATAGTTCATAAGTGCATGAAATCCAAAAAAAAGAGACGCGTCATCCTTGACACACAAAGTGACTCCATGCATGCCATGAGATTATGCCTTAGTTACCTGAGAAATACATTGCGAAAAACGGTCAACATAAAGTTGGTGAATAATCATAGGTTTATAAGTAAATCGTAAGTACATAAGCCACAAGTAATAAGTAAACCGACAAAATCTCAAAAATGCTACATTGGCTCTTAAGCTCATGACCCCGAAGCTAGACTTTGTAATGCCCCACCAGAGTGTTTACCAGACACTCAATTCTTTAAGATATGAAATGCATTCGTCCCGTTTGGAGCAACCCAAACACGAATGGAGGCGTCACCCTCGATAGATCTATCCACTCACTCTCGCTTAGCTATAATTAACGGTCCATGATATATATAAGGGAACTTAACTTGGTAGTAAGGCAACTTAAGCAATGTATGGAATTTGATATACTTGGGCATGTACAAAAATAATTGTGCAATGTATTCTCCCCCGTGGGATTTAAAATCAAATAAGTAATTAAAACGGGGCTATGAGAACTCACCTCGAAAGGATGGTACAAAGATGGTACAATGATGGAAATGTAGTCGGGACAATGAGGCGCGAACACTAGCCGCAACCTAAATGAATAATCGTGATCTAATTTAGATCAAGCCGTAATGTAATGAATGCACATGCACATGATACCCATACCACTCGTAATTTGGAAATACTAGTTATCGTCATGGTAAAATAGTTTCCATACTTAGGAAAAATAAGTCCATTTAGAGAAGTATATAACTTGTCATATTAACTCGTACGAAAAAAGTTAGCGTTATATTCCTAGTATCAAAACCTTAGAATGACGTCGTTAAGTCGTATAAATATTCTCTCGGGTCGTACGTATTCATTTGTTAAGAATATAGTCCTTAGTAACATTTCTAGAAAATATACCATTTAGTGCGTAAGTTATTATTTTTATTTGTGACTATATATGTATATATAGTTTTGACGATGTTAAAACGGGTATAACTTGGTCGTTATAGGTTCATTTCCTTCGTTCTTTATATCCACGGATTCTTTTTTGTATATACTAGTATATTTTTGATAACTCGGCTCCTCTAGGTTACGTTTAATGCCTCTATTTGTACGTCGAAATCTGCCAAACAGCAAGCAGTTTTTAATAAAATAGTTTTCGTCGTTAAATTTGCAAAAATCATATCTCCTTCGTTATAAGCTCGTTTTAATCCGTTCTTTCGCCTAAAGTTTCGTTTTTGAAAGTATTTTCTAAATCTTTGGTCAAAAATTAACCATCAACCACTGATTTTCCCACGAAATAAAAATAGGGACAGTAGGTATTTCTAATGTTTCAAAAATCGTTTCTAGGGTTCTAATCTAGTTCCATCTTCATCCAAACCACTTTCAATCACCACAAAACTAATCTAATCCTACCATACACCTTCTTAGGGTGTCATGGGTTCCTAATCATCATAACCAAGTAGATCTAACAAGGATCTAACCAAAAATCACTTTCTAGGGCTTGAAAGTTAAATATATACAAAAATGGAGTGGTATAAGTTAATGCATGTATGAGATCTTGCAAGAAAAATATATAAACATAGTAATAACTTGTAAAAAAAATTATGAAATGAGTTTTTTAAACTTACTTTGATAGGTGGTGTGATTAGATGATAAAAACCTTAGTATCCTTAAGTTTATATTTCAAAACCTTGTAAGAATAACTAAACCAAACTAAAATAACACTTGATCTTGAGAAAAATTTTGGTCTTGCCCTTCCTTCTTGTTGTTGCCGTGAGTTCAAGAGAGAAAAGAGAGAAAAATGAAATTTTTGCTAGTTGTGAAATGAGATAAAAAGTCTAGTAAAGTTTTATGTATTATATGTATTATTATTATATATAAAAAGTTAGTATAAGCATTAATGAATCTTGAGTGAGTTAGTAGCTTTTGTAAGTTGATTGGCAAGGGCGGGGGGGGGGGGGGGGGGGGGGGATGAATGTGAAGACTTTTGATGTATAATGTATTATGTTGTGTATTATTGTGTTTATTTGTAGTTTTAAAGTGTACCGGGTACCGGGTTAACTAAAAATAAATTTTAACGGAGTTATCCGGGATAAAATAAAGTTATAAAAATTATAAAAATAGGTTGGGTAAAATTATTGGGTGTTTAGATAATTATAGTTTAATTTCTACGAAAACCGTCGAAATTTTAGTAAACTTAAGTTAATAATTAAAATAAATATCCAAAATACCGGGTAAATTAATATTATAATTTTTATATTATAAAAATGAATATAAAAATATATTGGGATCATAATTGGGAGTGTTGGACGTGTTAGTCACATCTATAGTTCGCGTATTAGTGTTTATTTAAAAATAAACATACGTAATTCGTTAATTATATTGAAAATATAATTTGAATACCCTACGAGTGGAATAGTATGCAAGTGCCCTAATGATGATATGCAGACTATTTCTAGTTCGTATGAAATGTCCCTGATAATAATGCATGAATTCGCTCCTGAACCAATACGGTTACGCGAATTTGAACACTCGTAAACTAAATTTACGATGACATGAGTAATGCACGTGAATAGTGGTTTTCTCTCGGAAATGAATAGTGTCATGTGAATAGTAAAATTTCTGAATGTGTCTCGGAATGTCAAATTGACCTAAAAAATGATGAATAGTAAAACGATGAATAGTGATCGATGAATAGTAATTTGTGAATAGTAGAATGTCGAAGTTTGGAAAAATGACCTGAAATTGTGGGTTGTGACAGTCGCCCATCCAAAAAGGAATTCAGTCCCTGAATTCAGTTAGTGTTGGTCTCGGTAATAGGCTCGGTGAAAAGTTGTGGATACTTGCGTCGCATTTGGTCTTCTCGTTCCCAAGTAAACTCGGGTCCTCTTCGAGAATTCCAGTGAACCTTCACGATCGGAATTCGACTTTGTTTCAACTGTTTGATCTCGCGATCCATTATTTCAACTGGTTCTTCCACAAAGTTAAGCTTGTCATCGAGTTGTATTTCTTCTAATGGTATAATGGCAGACTCGTCCGAAAGACATTTCTTGAGGTTCGAAACATGAAACATGTTGTGTACGTTGCTAAGTTCTGATGGAAGTTCAAGCTTGTAAGCAACCGGACCAATCCTCTCCAGGATCTTGAATGGCCCAATGTATCTCGGGTTCAATTTCCCGCGTTTTCCAAATCGTATCACGCTTTTCCAAGGCGAGACTTTCAACATGACCTTGTCTCCGACCTGAAATTCCAATGGTTTGCGTCGAACATCTGCGTAGCTCTTTTGTCGACTTCTAGCAGTTTCGAGTCTCTCTCGAATCTGAATTATCATTTCTGTTGTTTCTTGAACCATCTCTGGCCAGTGCATTGTACTTCACCGACTTCGGCCCAACAAACTGGAGATCGACACTTACGACCATAAAGTGCCTCGAATGGTGCAGCCTTAATGCTTGAATGGTAGCTGTTGTTATAGGAAAATTCGATCAACGGCAAATGGTTAGCCCAACCATTTCCAAAGTCAATCACACATGCTCTAAGCATGTCTTCAAGTGTTTGAATAGTTCTCTCGCTCTGACCAACGGTCTGAGGATGGTAAGCAGTGCTCATGTCTAACTTGGATCCAAAAGAATCTTGTAATGACCGCCAAAAGTTTGAAGTAAAACGACTATCTCTGTCGGAAATGATGGAAACTAGGGCACCGTGTCTTGAGACTATTTCCTTGACATAAAGTCTAGCAAGTTGTTCCATTGAATACGTCTCTCTAATGGGTATGAAATGAGCTGATTTGGTAAGTCGATCAACGATTACCCAAATAGCATCGAAACCTCCTGACGTCTTTGGAAGTTTAGTGACAAAGTCCATAGCAATACGTTCCCACTTCCATTGTGGAATTTCTGGTTGTTGAAGTAACCCTGACGGTTTCTGGTATTCGGCTTTCACTTTAGCACAAGTAAGACATTTGCTGACGTACATAGCTATTTCTGCTTTCATGTTCGGCCACCAATAAAGCTTTTTGAGATCCTGATACATCTTATCAGAACCTGGATGAATAGAGTACTTCGACTTGTGTGATTCATGCATAATCAATTCTCGCACTCCACCATAGAGTGGTATCCAACTTCGGTCCTTGAAGCATAACACTCCATCTGATCTCTTTACAAAGCCATTTTCGCTTTCTGGCATACCATAAAGTTTCTCATGTGGTCGATTTTCTTCTTTGAGAGCCTCAATCTGAGCTTCTAGAATTTTTGATGGTAATGGCGAAATGATAGTCATTCCCAATGACCTAACTCTCAAAGGTTTGAGTCGTTCTTTTTGGCTAAGTGCATCTGCTACAACATTCGTGTAACACCCCCAATTCACGGATGCAGCGGAATTCGAACTGGGTGTTACTTGACGGCACAATAGTCACAATAATAGAAAACGAACTCTAATTGAGTCGTTTTAAAAAGTTTATCATTCAAATTATATAAATATCAGAGATTATAAAATGAGGTCCCAATTGGTTCCATGTTTACAAATCACATTAAGTGAGTTTTTGAATGATAAGTAAATTTATAGCCCTCTTGAGTATCCGTGTCCTTCCGTGCCACCTTGATCGTCATGAACCTGAAATACATGCTTGAGAGGTCAACACAAAGGTTGAGTGATATTCATAGAGTTTGTTAAATCGTTTGAACACAATATGTTGGTAGTGTGAGCTTGTAGACTCACACCAATGTTTGGAAAACAAAACAGGTAGGCTACGTTATTATACGCCCGGAACAGTTATTATACGCCCGGAACAATTATTATACACTAAGCTTATGACACCATAACGTTAACGTGTACCAATATCGATCGGCAGATTTATCCCGGTAGGTACTTTGCTAACATACCTAAATCTCAAATATTAATGCATTTGTTTGAACTTAGTCAATACAAATGGGATTCGTCAATCCCAATAGGCCTATTCACAATATTTGCGCTCAATATTGCTAGTGATTAAATGGTTCATAATAAGGGATCTCGGTTTAGCAAGGTTGGTACTTGGTGATAATAAAACAATCAGGCAAGCATACAATTTAAAAACATTGTGCTCGGTTAAAAATAGCATGTATTCCCCCCAAGGGTTTGTAAAACAATTAAGTAATGGAAAGTGGGGCTATGAACTCACCTTAAGTAAGATAGCAAGTAATGAATGTAACGGTTGAATCGTGAAGGTTTCTACGAGCAACCTATAATAGAATGTTGCGTCTTAGGATCGGAGTAAAGAATATGAATAAGTGCCTATATATATATATATATATATATATATATATATATATATATATATATATATATATATATATATATATATATATATATATATCTTGCATTTAGTCCATGATGTGGTATGATGTATATTGTATGTCTTTGAAAGAAAAGATTCATGAACATGTATGTTTTGTATATCGTTTACTACCGCCCGGGCTGACATATTTCAGAAGTCATGTTAGTAAGCGTTCGAGGAGCCAGGACACTTTAACTCGTAAATCCACAACTCATCTCGACGGCTTACATAATGAACTCCTCACATGAGGCTCCCTACTATTGTAGTAGTTGATAAAATATATAGATATAAGTTTTGATCCGAAAAGTTACATGTCCGATATTTTGAATAAACTTAGGAAAGTTTATTAGTACATGAAGATTGTTATTAGGGGTAGTTTCATAAGTCTTGTATGACCATTTTCTCTTTGTAATATCTCATGGTTCCTTTTAGGTGAAGTAGATCCAAATTGCTTGTTCAAGTTTTCGCCAATTCCTTGTCTCATGTTTTCGCCTAAATAAGCTTGTATGGTCATTAAGTCATGGCCTAGCCATGACCTTTGGTCATTGTTCCATGGTCTTGAGACTCACCCTTGGCTCTAGCCATGGTTGTGGTCTTGAATCTAGGTCATAAGACCTCTTGGTCTTAGTATAAACCATAACCTATATATAATGACTTATATATATGTAAATAGCTGTTAAGAAACTGAGAAATATCTCCCTCAGAAAGCGTTTTCAAGGCTCGAGCTTCTTTGTTACTGAACGAAAACGTGATTCCGGACAACTTTCGTGTTTTAACTTTTTGATGAATCGGACCAGAAATGCCTCTTTTTGCGTGTTTAATGTTTCTGTAACAGAAAGTTTTGGCAGCTTTGCCGCAAAGTTTTGGTAATTTCAAATCGTCATAACTTTTGACTCGTGTACTCGTTTTAGGTGGTTCAAATTGCTACGGTTTCCTTGTTAGGTCCTCTAATACAATATGTAATGATTAAATATCATATTTTTACCATTTTGATCAGGTCTTACCAAGAAAGTCACTAGTTTACTTGTTTTAGTAACTTATCTTAACAATCAATTATAACAACATGTTTTACTCATTTTTATACATCATGGACATGCATACAAGACATAATATAGCAAGAATAGTATGTAAATAACAGGAACATGATTATTTAACAAGAAGCAAGTTAGGGTTTGCTTACAACTTGTGAAGAAACTAACTAGAACCAAGATCAAGACCAAGAACTACTACTTAATCTTCCAAATATTTTCCAACCATAGCCAAGCTTCCATATCAAAAACCCTATCTTATAATCCCTTGATAAACACTAATCTTATCACAAAAACAAGCCTTAGTAAAAATCTTCACTAAGAACACTTGGAAATTTGATGAGTTTTTGTGGTGTTTTATGGTGATTTTATGGAGTTTTATGGTTGAAAGGTGTTAAGGATCAACTAGGAACTATGACTTGAACTTGTGATGGATTGAATGAGCAAGATCAATGATCAAAATGGTGTATTTATGTGGTTTTGGGTCGTTGGTATTGCAAGAGAAAGGAAGAGAATGAGCTCTCTTTATACCAAAAATGAGGAGGTTACAATGTTGACTAGTCAACACTTGGAGACCAAGTTGTAATTAAGTGATGAACTATGGGTAAATTCATGAGATGAAGCCACATGGGTGGTGAATCCCCCCTCCTAGGGCAGTTCACAAAGCTTGGGGAGGAAGGTTTGGCTTTTTGGTGATATTATCCAAGATATGGTGTTAGTTTTGGCTCCGTAAATGGTTAAGCCACGAAACGTAAAACCGGGTGTCGTAAAATTATGGAATTCGAAAGTATTGTTAAACATGTCCATATGTTCCATAATAAAATATAAAATGAGTGGTAGGTTCCATTTGGGTGTTGAAACCCTGCTAAAAACTGGAAACACGGGTCTAAAACGCGTAATACGTAAAATGTACGAATATTGCGTAAAATTGAGAAAAGTAAAATATTACTTTTCTAATAGGTTATAAATGATTTAAAATGACTTATTATGTCTAGACTGGGCTCAGTCTAGTGTCGGTTGGTATTAAATGTCTTTTAGACATCAAACCGTAAGCCTAAAAATCACGAAATGACTTATAAAATCAAGGAATGATTTTTGGTCAATGGAGGAGGGAAAAATATGTTGACTTTTTCTAATAAGTTGAAAACTTAAATCGTCTTAGAAATGCGGTGCAGGTATAGGCTAAGGTTACGGCTGAGTAAAAACGCTTAAAACTGAAAATTCCAGTTTTTCACGGTCGAGGCTTATTTTGGTCATGTTTTTCTCAGTCATGATTTATTCTCAAATAAATCATGATTTATTCTCAAATAAATCATGAGTGTGTCAAACATTTTTCTGATACGAGGAAAATTAACGCGACCGAATTTCGTTGTACGTAGAATTTTTGAATGACGTTTTACCCTAAAACGTATAATTCCGTGTAATTCCTTAATAACTTTCACGAAAATGAGCTTATGAATGTCAAACTTTTAATTTGCCATGGAAATGATTTATCACTTTAGCCCAAGAAATAAAAATAAAATTTCGGGAAAATTTTCGGGAAAAATGAATAGTAAAAGTGAATAGTGAAATTTTTCGGGAATAGTAATTATCCTGAAAAATGCGAATTGTTACAATTCGCTTTTCCTGGGTGATATCGGATTTCACAATCGTAATCACTCAACAATTCTAGCCAACGACGTTGTCTCATATTAAGTTCCTTCTGATCGAGTATATGCTGTAAGCTCTTGTGGTCGGTAAAAATTGCACACTTGGTACCATAAAGGTAGTGTCTCCAAATCTTGAGTGCAAAAACTACCGCACCCAACTCTAAGTCGTGCGTAGTGTAATTCTTCTCGTGTGTCTTAAGCTGTCTAGATGCATAAGCTATCACCTTCTCGTTTTGCATTAGCACAGCTCCAAGTCCTTGATGTGAAGCATCGCAATATACCACAAAGTTCTCAATACCTTCAGGTAGTGACAAAATCGGTGCGCTACAAAGCTTTTGTTTCAATAACTGAAATGCGGACTCTTGTTTTTCTCCCCACTCGTACTTTTCATTCTTTTGTGTCAGCTTTGTCAACGATTTCGCTATCTTAGAAAACCCTTCAATAAACCTTCTGTAATATCCAGCAAGTCCTAGGAATTGGCGAATTTCCGTAGGAGACTTGGGCATAGCCCAATCCTTAACTGCCTCGATCTTTGCTGGGTCGACTTGTAAACCTTGGCTATCAATAACATGGCCAAGAAATTGAACTCTTCGTATCCAAAAATCACACTTTGAAAATTTGGCATACAATTGCTCCTTCTTGAGTAGTTCCAGGATTGTTCTGAGGTGTTCTTCGTGATCTTCCTTACTCTTGGAATAAATCAAGATATCGTCAATGAATACGATCACAAACTTATCAAGATACGGTTTGAACACCCTATTCATGAGATCCATAAATACCGCAGGTGCGTTGGTTAATCCAAAAGGCATTACTTGAAACTCATAATGACCATAGCGTGTTCTAAATGCCGTCTTCGGGATATCCTCTTCCCGAACCTTAAGTTGATGGTAACCGGATCTTAAATCAATCTTGGAATAAAAACTGGAACCTTGTAACTGGTCGAACAAGTCGTCAATTCTGGGGAGTGGATAACGGTTCTTCACCGTTAACTTGTTCAGCTCACGATAGTCAATGCACATTCTGAAAGTTCCGTCCTTCTTCTTCACAAACAAAACCGGCGCTCCCCAAGGCGAGGAACTCGGTCTAATGAATCCTTTGTCCAAGAGTTCTTGTAATTGATTCGACAATTCTTGCATCTCCGAAGGTGCAAGTCTATACGGTGCTCGTGCAATTGGTGCAGCTCCTGGCACTAATTCGATTTGAAACTCAACTTGGCGTGTAGGCGGAAGTCCTGGCAATTCTTCCGGAAAAACTTCTTGAAATTCCTTAACAATTGGCACATCTTCAAGTCGTTTCTCATCCGACTTCTTCTCCGTGATGTGAGCCAAGAATGCATAACAACCCTTCTTTATGTACTTCTCGGTTTTAATGCATGATATAATACTGAGTCTAGTTCCACTTCGCTCTCCACGAACAACCAAAGTTTCACCGTTATAAGGAAGGTGAACAACTTTCTCATCACAAATAATTCTCGCTCGATGCCGAGATAACCAATCCATACCGATCACAACGTCGAAACTTCCAAGTTCTACGGGCATAAGGTCTATATTGAATGGATGGTTTAGGAAATTTATAGTGCAACCACGAACAATGGTGTTAGTGTTAACTAAAGACCCATCGGCTAGTTCAACGATATAGGAAATGTCTAATGGGGTTGGTTCTATGTTAAGTAAAGGTGCAAATGCAATAGAAACAAAAATTCTATCCGCTCCTGAATCAAATAAAATGGATGCATAACGATTATTAACGAGGAACGTACCAGCAACAACATTCGGGTCTTCTTTGACATCGTCTCCTCCCATAACATAAGCTCTTCCTCGAGCCTTTCCATCTTGATTTCCAGTTCCTTGATTCTTCTTCTTTGGGCACTCATTCCTAAAGTGTCCAAGTTCTCCACAGCCAAAACATGTTACCGATGGTTTCTGATTGCCACCAAAGTTTGGACTCTTGCAATCTTTGGTGTAGTGACCAGCCTTCTTGCAGTTGCCACATAGATCTGGGCAACGTCCTGGGTTATGATGCTTCTGACACCTTTCACACTTGGGTAAATTACCCTCATATCCTTTCCTTTCAGTTGGTCCTGCAGCATAGGCCTTTGCTACTTCTTGCCTCTTAGGTGGCGGCTGAACAGCATTCCCACCTTGGTTGTAATCAAACCTTCTCTTGTTGTTGTTGTTATTGTTTGGGTTGTTGTTTCGGTTATTGGGATAGTTGCGGTTTCGATTGTTGTTATAGTTGTTGTTGTTTCGAGTGTTGTTGTAGTTGGTGTTGTTTGAACGGTTATTGTTGTTGACAACAGATTTTCCTTTTACCACTTGAACCATGAGTTTCTGAGTTATATGAATAGCCTCTTCCATTGATTGAGGATCAAAAGAAATCACATCTCCTCGAACACTTTCAGGCAATCCACCAACAAAGTTTTCCATCTTTTTCTCATCATTGGGAACCATAGTTGGACATAGTGCAGCCAACTCCTGAAACCTTCTGAAGTAGGTCTCGATGTCATCACCTTTAGTCACAAGCTCATAAAATTCTGTTTCCAAGTTTTGCACCTCGGTACGAGGGCAAAACTTCTTAGACATCAGTTTCTTGAATTCCTCCCAAGTGAGCTTGTAAGCATTCTCCATACCAATCGGCTGAGCATACGAATTCCACCAAGACATAGCTTCATCAAGAAGCATACCTGTAGCAAATTTTACCTTGCTGACGTCCGGGCATCCGCACATAAGGAATACATTCTCAGTCTTTTCAAACCAGCGGATCAAAGCAACCGCTCCTTCAGTGCCCTTAAACTTGATAGGATCACTAATCTTGAAATCTTTCCATGTACATTCACGCCTAATAGCGGTTGGTTCAACTGCCCCTGTATTAGAAGCAGTCTCAGCAGCCCTAGCAGCAACCTCAGCTCTCTCAATCTCCAGAGCTTCTGCAATACTATCCCTGACCAACTTGCGGATAGCGGCTTGAGTCATAGCGGGTGTTTCTGGTGCAGTCTTACTCTTCCTTGGTGCCATACTTCTGATAAATCACAATGGAAATAACCATGAGAAAAATCATAATGGAAATAGTCATAGTACCAAAGGTATACACCCACAACATGTATATATATACAACCACAACAAGTATAAATACAACCACGACATGTACGAATACAACCACAATCTGTATAGATACAACCACGACATGTATATATACAACCACAAACTGTATAAATACAACCACGACATGTATATATACAACCACAACCTGTATAAATACAACCACGACATGTATATATACAACCACAACCTGTATAAATACGATAATAATAAAGAGCAACCACGAAACATCATAAATATAATCACAACACATGAATATAATACATGAAAATTTCGGCCTACATGGACCGATATAATATATAGCACAACATTTCCAACATAGTAGAGTCACACTTGATATATTTGTTTGTACAACAACCAAAAGACTACAAGTTCTTGAACTATGTCCCACACCTCGGGACTAGGAAAATAATAAAAGCTAATATACTACCAGTCTATGTCTAGGCTCCTCCAGGTGCTCTAGATGGTCCAGGCTCTCCCCTCAAGCGGCGAATCTCACGATCCATCGCCACCACGATCTCCTCTAGATGCTCAACTCGTAACTGAAAAGAAGCATCTCTACGCTCCAATACAACTAACCTCTCTCGAAGCAATGCCAACTGGTCTACCTGCTCCCACTGGGTCTCCTGTGTCGCCTGAGCTCTATCTCGAATCTCAGGTAACTCATCCCTAAGTAGATCAATCTGCTCCTGGTGCCTCAACTGTCGTGCCTCGAGTCCATGGTAAGACACATCAATACCAACCCTGCCCTGAATCAAATCCTCAACCTGCTCCTCGACAGTCTCAAGTCGAGCAGTGATAATCTCATCAACTCTATACCCCAAACTATCAACTTGCTCCTGCTGAGCATCTAACTGATCCCCTAATGTAGCAGCTGTAGGCCCCCTAGCCGCAGCCGCTCTCGAACTCTCACCTATGTGGTATACTGGTGGTTGTGAAAGGTCATCAGTCTCAGTGGTAGGTGAATCTGGAGTGGTAAACCTTGCACGCTTCCTGAGTGGCAAGAGTGAGGTAGATATAGTAGTAGTAGCGGGTATGGCTGGTGGTGGTGGTGTAGGCACAGTAGGACTAGGGAGAGTCCTATAAGTAGATGTAGCATAACGAACACTCTTCCTAGCAACCTGGATAGTCTTACCCCTAGGAAACATAAGTCTCGGCTCTGAATGGATAGTAGTAGTAGGAGATGGTATATCTGTGGGTACACGGGTGACATCAAGTGGTACAATAGGATGGACATGAGGAGTAGGAGCCGTCTCCTCCTCCTCGAAAGGTTCGGTATCATCATCTGACGCCAAAAGTGGCAACTCAGGTGTAGGAGAAATAAGTGATGAAACAGCAGTGGAGGACATAGAGCCCTCATCATCAGAGTCTGATATAGTGTAGAGTATGACAGTGTTTGGATTCGAAGACATGTCTCTGTGATAATCAAGGTGAAATAAAAATAAATAACTCGTACAATGGCATCACCTAAAAATAAGTAAATACGCACTTATGATGAAATGATGATATACTATGATGGTGTGGTTATAGTCTAGGGTCCATGATGCATCCTAGTTCGCTATAACCTTAGCTCTGGTACCAATCTGTCACACCCCCAAAATACCTGAATGGCAGCGGAATGGAATACCTGAGGGTGTACCGGATCATAGCACACAAGCAAGGATATATTGAACGACCTAAAGTGTCGTTTAGAAAATACATCGTTTGATTCATTCAAATATTCAGAGTTATAAAGACATAGGTCCCAAAAGTTGGAAAAGGTTTAAGGAAATAATTTAGTACAATCAAACGATAGTTCATAAGTGCATGAAATCCAAAAAAAAGAGACGCGTCATCCTTGATACACAAAGTGACTCCATGCATGCCATGAGATTATGCCTTAGTTACCTGAGAAATACATTGCGAAAAATGGTCAACATAAAGTTGGTGAATAATCATAGGTTTATAAGTAAATCGTAAGTACATAAGCCACAAGTAATAAGTAAACCGACAAAATGTCAAAAATGCTACATTGGCTCTTAAGCTCATGACCCCGAAGCTAGACTTTGTAATGCCCCACCAGAGTGTTTACCAGACACTCAATTCGTTAAGACATGAAATGCATTCATCCCGTTTGGAGCAACCCAAACACGAATGGAGGCGTCACCCTCGATAGATCTATCCACTCACTCTCGCTTAGCTATAATTAACGGTCCATGATATATATAAGGGGACTTAACTTGGTAGTAAGGCAACTTAAGCAATGTATGGAATTTGATATACTTGGGCATGTACAAAAATAATTGTGCAATGTATTCTCCCCCGTGGGATTTAAAATCAAATAAGTAATTAAAACGGGGCTATGAGAACTCACCTCGAAAGGATGGTACAAAGATGGTACAATGATGGAAATGTAGTCGGGACAATGAGGCGCGAACACTAGCCGCAACCTAAATGAATAATCGTGAGCTAATTTAGATCAAGCCGTAATGTAATGAATGCACATGCACATGATACCCATACCACTCGTAATTTGGAAATACTAGTTATCGTCATGGTAAAATAGTTTCCATACTTAGGAAAAATAAGTCCATTTAGAGAAGTATATAACTTGTCATATTAACTCGTACGAAAAAAGTTAGCGTTATATTCCTAGTATCAAAACCTTAGAATGACGTCGTTAAGTCGTATAAATATTCTCTCGGGTCGTACGTATTCATTTGTTAAGAATATAGTCCTTAGTAACATTTCTAGAAAATATACCATTTAGTGCGTAAGTTATTATTTTTATTTGTGACTATATATGTATATATAGTTTTGACGATGTTAAAACGGGTATAACTTGGTCGTTATAGGTTCATTTCCTTCGTTCTTTATATCCACAGATTCGTTATTGTATATACTAGTATATTTTTGATAACTCGGCTCCTCTAGGTTACGTTTAATGCCTCTATTTGTACGTCGAAATCTGCCAAACAGCAAGCAGTTTTTAATAAAATAGTTTTCGTCGTTAAATTTGCAAAAATCATATCTCATTCGTTATAAGCTCGTTTTAATCCGTTCTTTCGCCTAAAGTTTCGTTTTTGAAAGTATTTTCTAAATCTTTGGTCAAAAATAAACCATCAACCACTGATTTTCCCACGAAATAAAAATAGGGACAGTAGGTATTTCTAATGTTTCAAAAATCGTTTCTAGGGTTCTAATCTAGTTCCATCTTCATCCAAACCACTTTCAATCACCACAAAACTAATCTAATCCTACCATACACCTTCTTAGGGTGTCATGGGTTCCTAATCATCATAACCAAGTAGATCTAACAAGGATCTAACCAAAAATCACTTTCTAGGGCTTGAAAGTTAAACATATACAAAAATGGAGTGGTATAAGTTAATGCATGTATGAGATCTTGCAAGAAAAATATATAAACATAGTAATAACTTGTAAAAAAAATTATGAAATGAGTTTTGTAAACTTACTTTGATAGGTGGTGTGATTAGATGATAAAAACCTTAGTATCCTTAAGTTTATATTTCAAAACCTTGTAAGAATAACTAAACCAAACTAAAATAACACTTGATCTTGAGAAAAATTTTGGTCTTGCCCTTCCTTCTTGTTGTTGCCGTGAGTTCAAGAGAGAAAAGAGAGAAAAATGAAATTTTTGCTAGTTGTGAAATGAGATAAAAAGTCTAGTAAAGTTTTATGTATTATATGTATTATTATTATTATATATAAAAAGTTAGTATAAGCATTAATGAATCTTGAGTGAGTTAGTAGCTTTTGTAAGTTGATTGGCAAGGGGGGGGGGGGGGGCGGCAAATCAAAGGGGGGGGGGGGATGAATGTGAAGACTTTTGATGTATAATGTATTATGTTGTGTATTATTGTGTTTATTTGTAGTTTTAAAGTGTACCGGGTACCGGGTTAACTAAAAATAAATTTTACCGGAGTTATCCGGGATAAAATAAAGTTATAAAAATTATAAAAATAGGTTGGGTAAAATTATTGGGTGTTTAGATAATTATAGTTTAATTTCTACGAAAACCGTCGAAATTTTAGTAAACTTAAGTTAATAATTAAAATAAATATCCAAAATACCGGGTAAATTAATATTATAATTTTTATATTATAAAAATGAATATAAAAATATATTGGGATCATAATCGGGAGTGTTGGACGTGTTAGTCACATTTATAGTTCGCGTATTAGTGTTTATTTAAAAATAAACATACGTAATTCGTTAATTATATTAAAAATATAATTTGAATACCCTACGAGTGGAATAGTATGCAAGTGCCCTAATGATGATATGCAGACTATTTCTAGTCCATATGAAATGTCCCTGATAATAATGCATGAATTCGCTCCTGAACCAATACGGTTACGCGAATTTGAACACTCGTAAACTAAATTTACGATGACATGAGTAATGCACGTGAATAGTGGTTTTCTCTCGGAAATGAATAGTGTCATGTGAATAGTAAAATTTTTGAATGTGTCTCGGAATGTCAAATTGACCTAAAAAACGATGAATAGTAAAACGATGAATAGTGATCGATGAATAGTAATTTGTGAATAGTAGAATGTCGAAGTTTGGAAAAATGACCTGAAACTGTGGGTTGTGACAAGCAAGCCCATTGTGGGCCCTTATCATGGCCGGCCTAGGAGAGGGTCTAGAGGGGCTTATGGAGCTTTTCAAGGGGCAAAGTGTAAGTAGGTTAAATGATAAGATTAAATGAGATTTAGTCAAATCTTAACCACGAATGAATTTGACCTAATTGAGAAATTCTCTCCCCCTCCTCCTCTCCTAAAGTGACGGCAAAACAAACACACCCTTTTAGGGTTTGTGTTTTGATCTCTTGTTTTGATTCATTTATTGTAAATGAATCAAGAATCATGGTTATGTGCTCAAGACTAGCATCGGGTGGTGTTACATGACGTGTAGTGTGGACATAACATAGAGGTGATCTCCATTGATCACTTGGTTTCATTGGTGATTCGTGAATGTTGGTGACGGTCTCCATTGGATTCAACCGATCACGCTACAAAGGTATAATTGTTATTATTGTTATTGATTGATCATATGGCTATATGGATCCTTGTATGGTGATGTTGTTCCGCTGCGTTTATTTGATTTATATATATTTTATATTCATACATCACCTATAGTGGTATCACGAGCCATCATATGTGCCATATGATTATCGGGTATGCATAAAAATGGCTAAAACGGGTGTTTTTTGGTGATTTTTGAAGTCATGGTTAAAACAGCCCTAGGGATCCAATTTTTTTCTCATAGGACGACCCTTTAGGGTTCTTATGATCTGCACTTTTTGGTCTCATGGCCATTTGTTATGCATACGCTAATTGGTTACTTGTCGGGTACGTGAAAAATGGCCTAAAACGCGTGTTTTTGATCGGTTTTTGAAACGGTTTTAATTCAGCCCCTAAGGCCATATTTTCTTTGGTTAAATGGTATTTGGAAGGTCCTAATATCAGTGGGTTTTGACCCTTAAGGCATAGGAAACATGTACCTAACGGGGTTTTAATTCTTGTCAATTAATTTCTTCGTTTTCGTTGGCTAACAATTTAATTCTTGTTATTATTTTGTTTTCCATGGAAAATACATGCATGTTTGTCCATGGAGTTAGCCAACACCATGTTTCATTCATAATATTATGGTATTATTATATTTATATGCAAAGCCGATGAAAACCTAGACCACTTGTGCATTGGATGGTTGTGATTGTTGTTTAATTTCGTGTTTTGGGGTTTTTGCCATTGTTTCGGCATTTATGTAATTATATTCTTTTGGTTGTAGCCATTGTTTGGGCACTTTTACAGTAGATTAATTGTATTTTACTTTCAATATAATGTAATCGTGGCTTGGTGGTGAAAGGCGAAAGAGTTAAAGACGTTTTTGCCGAAAAATGACTGCTGGAACACCAGTTGGTAAAACGGAGTTTCCCGGTGATTGGTACGGTCTTTTTGGCTGAAATTGTTTTTGCAGGTACCCAAGACATGGGCCTACAACTTTCTAGTTTTGAGCTAAGCCCGGGGAAGCTTCCTTCATGGACTTTTGGGCCCCTCTAACACAGAAATTCTGGAAGGACAGAAACTACTTTTCATGTGCATCATGGACTTCCTACTTGCTCTTGATTGTCTTGGAGCAAGTGGGAGTCCTCCGTGTGGTTGTGTGGTTGTCCCTAGTTGACTCTTGGTTCTCGTGATGGCTCACGAGACCAACCATAGGTTTTTTCATCGGTTGAGGCTTTGCATATTGTGGTTGTGTGTTTGTTTTGCTTTTTATATATCTTGTTTCATATGTAAAATTGCAAATAGTTTTTCTATAAAACTTAAAACGAAACACAAACCATTTTCAAAACTAAGTCTTATGATTTTGTTTTACTAAGTTTTTGAAACATAAAATCAATGTTTCTTAAAATAACACCTAAACTTGTTATGTATATTACTTTATTTATGTATTGTCCAAACTTTATTATCCATGTAGGATTAATATTAGTCATGAAAATGGACATCTTGACACACATAAATTAAAACAATGATTAGACTTAAGTTAAGAAAAGTTTTTAACTTGTGCTACGAAGGATGAATGAATGCTTCTTTCGTACACCTTTTGATTCACATCAAAACCTTTACCCGTCAAAATTTAAGTCATGCCGTCCAATTTTGAGAACACTTGCAATTACTTTTTGCCTATGCGTGGGACATAGGTTGAATTGTAACCCAAGGTGACTATTCTCTATGCGTGGGACCTAGATATATTCTCGCACGTTCTCAAATTGGATGACTTAATCGAGTTAAGCGGTGAGACCTTGACCCGAGGCAAAGATGGGACTAAACATGCCTACATCACACTAGTTGTTTGACATTAGATGCCATGAGTCCCATAAGGATCTAAGAGTTGCACTTGTAATGAAATTGGTGATCGTCGCCTACCAATTGAATCTACTATTGCTAGCAGATCAACTGATGTGATAGTAGAAGCACAATGTGGATCTTAGCCTTTTACGTAAATTAATTGTTTTAAATTGTAAACAGGGGGTAATTATTTCTTAAAAGGATAGTTATCGAAAATACTAAATGTGAACTTTGAGAATTCAACTAATGAATTAATGCAACACAAATCGTAAACAAAAGTTTGTTCTTTTCTTGTTAAAAGGATCAAACTAAGTCTTCCTTTCATGGTAAGAAAGAGACTTGTTCCTATCCTTTTCCTTATGAGGAAAAGCCATAATAGGAATATTTGAATTGTCCTAATTCTAATCAAACTCATAGCACACATACTCCAGAAATCGTGATGTCTTGTAAAGTCAAAACGGTTAAGTATGTTTGCACATCTTATTCTTTCAAGTTCGTTTTATAACCCTAGTTTTGGTTTTGAAACCTTCAAGAAATATAAGATATTTGGATAACTATAGAACATGTTTTCTATAGCTACCAAACTAATATGAGTTAAAATAATTAGAAAACGGAAATATCAATAAACCGAAAAGTTGTAAAGGCAATTACTAGCATGATTACCTAGTAATGTGTCTTAACCCAATAAACATGGAGGAATTGCATGCCTATTTTCAAGTTTAAAATGATGGCTAGCCCATCATCTATATGTTAGAACTTGATGCACTTCCTTGAATACCTAAGTACATGTTTGCTAGTCATAATGACTCACATTAGCAATAATGTGTAGATATTTAAAGAAAGCAGGAAAGTATCCAATCATCACTCACACTCCACTGGTGATGTAACACTTTTAATGTTGTCTAATCCAGTGGGAGCTACGTGATTGTATTACTGGTGACGAAACACATGTAATGTTCTCTAATCCGGTGGGAGTTGTAAGCTCTATTAACTTACAAGTTGCCCATCTTATTTCTAGATTGTCTTGAAATAATACATTACTTTCCACATATGAAGCATCATAGTTTTTATGAGAACCATTGCATGAATTTTATTAGATAAGTTGTCGCGTTCCTGATGTTGCTTCCTGAAATGTTATCAATAAAATTGTTATGCATGATTCATTATAAAGCGATAAAGTTCTACATATCTATATTTTGATTTTGACTAAAATCATATGTTATCTGTGACATTATCATATTTGCTTGCATAATGTTATGCCATGCACAAGTGGGAGAAATCTTAATTGTGTGCAAGGTACAACATATAACAATATGACTAATGGTTTTTCTTGACTGCAAGATAAGAAAATAAGGTTCTACTAGGACTTATACACATAAAATGTATGTTGCCCTAATTAGAAAAAATGTCAAGATAACATGAAAAGTTACTTCAACATATTTGCTGAATTGTTTAGTAAATATGATTATGTCTTCTTGTAAATTCATAATCATGAAGTATGTAATTAACTTGAAATTACTATTGAGGCCAATTATCGGCACTCATAATTACTTTAGTTGAATATGTTTAGGTCTCTTGTAAAGACATAAACATCAATTCCGTTAATTGTTGAAAGACTTATAACGTAAAGTAAAGACGTTAATTTGTTATGTCTTCTTGTTAAAGATATGTACACTTACGACGTATAATAAAATATTTAATGTTTATGTTTTCTAGTTAAAGCATACACATGAAGTTATTGACTTGGTCAAATACTTTAAATATAAAGTATGCAGTAGGCTAAAAATACTATTGATGCCATCTAGTATGACTTGGTTGGCAGATACGTAAGCCAAAAAGTATAAGTTCATCAAATGAGTTGTGTGATAGTCTCACAACATCTATCCACGTGGAATACCACAACTTTATGGTATGTCCATCATGGATATCATTTGATCTTTGATGACTTAAACTTTTTTACCTCAAAAGCAATCAAGGTTAGAAAATTGGATGTGCCATGCGTACACCCAATATGGTTCCAACATAGAAGGAATTTAAGACACCATTGTATTATGGAATGGGATGAATCTCATTATGTCTTGATTTTAATTCTGAATTTGTTAAATACCTAAGAGTAAGTAATTAACAAACTAGAGTCAAGAACTAACGATGTATTTTGGATATCCCACTTGAAAACAATTTATTGTTAATCAAGATGCTGAGTACTTGGAGATTAGTCTCCACTTACAAAAGCAAGTGGGAGCACCTTTAGATCTTGAAGTCATTCAAGAGCTAAATACACAACCTTCGGAGTACACTTGCTAATGTCATACTAAGGTTGAATATGCATATGTTAAACCATAGATTGATATCTCTCATTCATAAAACCGCAAAGATACCCCTAACACCTGAATGATATATTTTTTATATCAATGTTAAGGGACATAAGTTGGAGGATCATAGTGAACCTGATAACTAAAGAGATGCATTACCAGATCTTGAATCTGATGAATAACTCAAAACTATGAATGTTAAGATGCAGTCCTTTGAAGATAATCACTCATGGAGCTTGATTGATCTCTTACCAATCAGTTAGACTGTGAGGTTTAAAATGAGTTTCTTGTTGAGAATACTCAAAAGGACAAACTTGTACACATATTTAATGCATGCGTAGTAGAAGGAGTTTACTCGTATTCAAGAAATTGATTATGATTAAATCTTCCTACCTACAAACATTAAATGTATAAAGATGATTAATTGTCATACTTGTTTTCATGTAAATGAAATATGACAATAGGATTTTAGAACACTTTTGATTACTTTTGCGAGGACGATGAGTAATCAAAAGGGTTTATGAATCTGCATAATCTTTATTATGTATACAAGACATAAGAATCCAGGTGTGGATTAGATCATGCATCAAGGAGTAGAGATCTTAATTTAATCATTAATTTGATTTTGATTAAATAAGATTACTCCCGAGAACTCAGAGTGCAAGTAGGATAAATGAATTTATTTTCTTAAATCTCATATGTTGTTAACATATAAGAAACAATATTTCATCTAAGCTAGACTTTAATCCTTAGCCTGGAATGAAGTTTCAATTAAGGAATTTAGGAAATAAAACATACAACCTTGTTGCATGTGTTTATTAGGATAAACATAAGCGGTTAATAATCTAAACACAATATGACATGTCATTGAGGGGAGTCTCAATGATCAATCTTATATGATGAGATTGAATGCATGAATGGAAACCTTAAGTTTAACTAAAGGATTCATTATGTAAGTCATATTATGTATTAGATTATTTATATCATTTGCATGAATGCAAGATGAGTTGATAACAACAAATATCTAAGTGAAAGTCATTAGATAAATTGTTAAACGAACAACCTAATGGACCTGCAAAGGACCAAATATTTGTTCAAACGTTTACGGATATTTGAGGAGCTCTGTTATATTTTCATTCATTAATGCTTATATAACTGAGATGATGCTCAAACCTAGTCGTAGTAGGATGACATCATGAATGATGACACCTCTAACTAGATGTGCTCGATTGAGAGCATTAATGCATTATACATTAAAAGAATAAGAATACTTTACAGTTTGGAAAACTGTTATTATGACTGTCTAAAGTAGGTGTTTTGCTAGCTTCATACACACTATGGAATGTGTTGTTGCAATACTCGTATTGTACTTGATTGCACACATAAAAAAGGACAATCATCATTCAAAACATTTTTTAATTTTGAAACAAGTATTCTCAAAGTTTACTCAGATGACTACTTGTTGTCTTGTACAACAAAATTGATCATGGTGGAAACATCGGATTCCGATCTATATGTAGTCTTGTGCATATCTGTTTTTAGTATTTGGATAATGGAACTGTAAGCAGTCGTATTATATAATGAATTGATATACCGGGTATTATCGTCTTCATTTATACTACTGTGTTCTATATTTGCATGTTTAATCCATGAATAATTTATTTATTCTAAAATTGTCCATTGCCAGTTGACGATACGGGAGTATCATCGAATTAAGGCAAATGTGAGTGTGTTGGTGATTTATTTGCCAAACTCATATGTTGTTCATTGTGATGAACATTGGACTGACCCAACCTTCGAGAATTCACTGCATGGATCGGCGTCAATAGTGAATCTCGCAAATGGTTATGTCTCTTATCCTTAGACTTGAGATGCAAGTAGGTCTTGCATGTGCGGAATTTTATTCTTTGATATGGTTAAACGCTGTCCTGAATAAGGTAGTTATAAAAACCATTTTCAGGAGTGATTTGAAACACATGAATGACACGTGCAGTCAAAATAGGATTTGTTCCTCCATATGTCATGGAGTTAGATACTATTGGGCCCCTCGATGAATTGAACAGATGTTTGTATGGCCGTACCCAAATGAGATTAAGATGAATCTTAATTCACTTGGTAATCTTGTTCAATATCTAGATCGAGAAACAGAATAGTTGAACAAATGGAATGACTTTGATCCATGTCTAGTGTTCAACATAGTATCTGTAACAAAAGGATGGATGATATATAAACCATTTAAATGTGAAGTTTGAGAAACTACCCTCACAAATTTCTAGGGGCATTGGCGTGTTGCTAGACGCTAACCTTTGCTTGTATAATTACTTGATTATTATGACGTCGCAAGTGGGAGCTGTTGGAGTATGCTCGTGTCATAATAAATAATTATATGGCTAGATATATGTGAGCCTATGGGGTCACACACTTATACACAGAGACACCATTTTATAGGTTGTATTTATCGTATTTACAATATATAAATGACTACGTAACTCGGGATCGATAACGGGCCATTAAACACGAAGTTAGACATAGTGTTTTAGGACCGGGCCAACAATGAGCAAGCCCATTGTGGGCCCTTATCATGGCCGGCCTAGGAGAGGGTCTAGAGGGGCTTATGGAGCTTTTCAAGGGGCAAAGTGTAAGTAGGTTAAATGATAAGATTAAATGAGATTTAGTCAAATCTTAAACACGAATGAATTTGACCTAATTGAGAAATTCTCTCCTCCTCCTCCTCTCCTAAAGTGACGGCAAAACAAACACACCCTTTAGGGTTTGTGTTTTGATCTCTTGTTTTGATTCATTTATTGTAAATGAATCAAGAATCATGGTTATGTGCTCAAGACTAGCATCGGGTGGTGTTACATGACGTGTAGTGTGGACATAACATAGAGGTGATCTCCATTGATCACTTGGTTTCATTGGTGATTCGTGAATGTTGGTGACGGTCTCCATTCGATTCAACTGATCACGCTACAAAGGTATAATTGTTATTATTGTTATTGATTGATCATATGGCTATATGGATCCTTGTATGGTGATGTTGTTCCGCTGCGTTTATTTGATTTATATATATTTTATATTCATACATCACCTATAATTTCCGTTGTCACTCCCTGATTTTTGTCATGTTTTCCGCGTCAACTCTGTTGTTTGTTTCCTTTTGGCGTTTGTACTCCTGGGTCAGTGTCTCCTCTCGTTACATGAAATATGATACCAAACACTAATGAACGGATAAAACAAGACTATTTTGGAAACAAAACTTGAGTATTTTGGAAATGGAATTGAATTATTTTGGAAATGGAATTGAATTATTGTGTGAATGGGAATAGTTAACTTTTGGAAACTTTTACGTTTTTAGACATACGTTATGACAAGTTTTATATTATTAGGTTGTGCCGAGTCCATTGTGCCGTGCTGTCCTAGTTGCCGTTGTACTACACTACCTTGAGCTGTTGTGTTGTACTGCTATATTTGGTTTACTGTACTATCCTGCCCCTGATATTGTTGTGTTATTGCATTGCTGGATTTAGGTAGGTTTCATAGCCTCACTTTATTTATAACTGTTTTATTGAACTTTGGGGAAGAAAACATGCAAAACCGTTTTGACGGACCTAGTACTGTTTTTGATTTGCTATGACTTGTTGACTGACGAATGTTATATATATGTTTGATGTTTGTCTTAGACCAGTGTAGCAATATAACCTGTTTATGCTTGCTATAACATGTTGACTGGCTGAGACTACATACTTAGGGCCCTACTGTGACTGTCAATATAAGAGAGGGCTTTAGTGCTCTATTATATTGATACTAGAGTGATATGTGCTTATTGATGATATGTGGATTACGTGATGTTTGTATATTTAACTTAGTCCTGTGTAGCAAATTATTTACTAGTTCCACTATTACAACTGTTTAAACCTATAAACTCACCAGCGTTAGCTGACCTTTTTAGCATATTTTTCTCAGGTAATTAGTGCTGTTTTATGGATGTGCTACTTGTTTAGAGGCTTGGCAGAAGGGCATGGTTAATGGATCAGCTGTATACTTTGATAAACCATTTGGGGACCTACTGTTTATTTTATTTTGGGCTTACTTACGTACTTTTGAAATAAATGTAAACTTTAACTAGTTGGTTGGATGATGTTAATTATGGATGGTGTATTTCCGTTTCTTATACTTGTGTTGTGTGCCAATTTTAGTAGCATCCCCGAAACTTTGTTTAATACTTCCGCTGTACCAAATTTTGGAGGTGTGACACTTATGAAGGGAATTGTCGACAAGTCTTCATCATGCTAAGAACGAGTTCCAATCTGCATTGATTGCAAATAAACAACTATAATTAGAAGTTTTGCAATAAATTGTACAAAAGTCAAATCATTTCGATTAAGCTCAAGTACAAAAACAAATAGGGTATCACCACAAGCAATTAACATTGATTATGATTAAGTTTAAGTTCGATGCTAATCCTTCTTGATTAATTGACATTCGTTTATAAGACAGGTTTTTTTTTTTTTTTTTTTTTTTTCTTTTTTTTTCTCTCTCTCTCTCTCTCTCACACAACAAAGAAATATTTTCAAAAAATAAAACATTTAAAGTTTATTACGAAATCTCATTGTACTCTTCTTATCCAAACATCCTTGAAATAAATTTGAAAAATCAACACTTAGGGTACGTTTGGTAGAACGTAATGAAATGTCATATGAATGAAATAAACGACGTAATGGACTAAATAATGTAATGTAATTATTCATTACAATTATTAATCATGTTTGGTTTGTTTGATAAGATGTAATGGAATTATAATAGAAAGACTAAAATGCCCCCATTAACAATAGAAAATTTATTTAATATGGTTAGTTATTGATGGGTTTTATGTAATTTTGATTTCATTAAAGATGTAATGAAAAAAAAAAAGTAAGGGCTTACGGAATGATTTTGCTGTAATGGGTCATTCCTTGTAATGAACAATTACATTCCATATATGTAAGCAAACAACATTTATCATTCTAACGAAATCATCATTTCCATTTCTCCTTTGATTACAACGTACCAAATACTACGTTAGAAATTTTTTGAACTCTTAAACAAGTACTTTTCTCGATTACAAACAAATTTATCAGGTGCATTAAATTTATATGACAACATCAAAGATGTTAAAATGATCACATAAGGGAGGTACTCATCCAATTAAGATTAAAACGAATGCACAAGAAGGTTTATTAAACGAAATAGGAGCATAGTTGAACTTAAGAGCAAAACATAACAATATGAGCACACTAAGCAAAAAGTGGCGCATTACTGTAAAAAATAAGCTCATCCCCTTTGTTTTGTCTCAAAAAAGTCTTCTCTCTTTATAAAAATATGGGTAAAATAAAAAGATGTCCCTGTGGTTTGCATTTTTGCGAAAAATGCCCTTCAAAACTTAAAATTGCAAAAAAATAAAATAATAAATAAATAAATAAAAAATAAAAAATAATAATAAAAAAATCTATGTTGTTTCTACTTTGTTGCGAATAATCTCTTTTGACTAACGCTTGTTAAAAATCCCCGTTAGTCATGGTCCAAAGGTATGTAAAATGACTAATTTACTCTCGCCTACTACAAAGACATTTTTTGCAGTTTACACTTCACAAACAAAACCTAATTGATAATTTTCACCCAACTTTCATCACCTAACATCCATAATTCTCCCATCCACAATTAACCTAATTGATAATTTTCATCAACTAACATCCATAATTTGGGTTTCATGAATCACCATGACTGCTCAGAATTATGTGAATTTAGGTGGAGATAGGTTGACATTCTGTTCACAAGGATTCTATTTGTTTGTATCAACCGTACATGTTGATACAAAAGTTGGGTGTTCCTTGTTTGGGTTCCTGTTCTCGTATCAATTGGATCTTACTGCTTGAAACCTGTGCACTAAGAAAACAAACAACACCGTTAGGCTTATCGTGGGATTGTCTCCCACGATTATTCTCCGGTGTGAGAGTAAGTAATCGGTTTTAAGGTTATAGTGAAGAGTTAGGGTTTTTAGATGATACCTCAATGAGAGCCGTGATATTCTTTATATAGGCATGAAATCCTTGTTGGTTTAGTGCTCCATACTCTTTGGCGTATCTCGCCTTATCCGGTCTATTGATCTTTATCCCATAAATAAAAGATCATTATCAAGACCATAAATAATATATTTGAGGTTGGGCTTTCGTGAGCCCAAGTCCTTATTATGATAGTCCAAATCATTATTATAATAGCCCACGCATGATGGGCTTGAACATTAGTAGTGTCCATTGGTCAAGTTCGTGACCCGAGTGCGGACTATACGTCATCATGTCCCCCCAGTCTAGTATTGCAGGGTGCAACCGCGTATGCTAGACTAACAACTATAGCGGAAAGCGTGGCGGGGAAGCACCAAGTATTTCCTGCCAAAAGGAAATATACGGTGTATCTAGTCTAAATGAGTCCCACGTATTCCTCGGAAATCATGAAAAAGTGTTGCACCTGTTGATCTCCTAACCACACTATTAGAGTTAGTGGGATGCACATGGCAAGCATCCAACGCCATGGGTAACCCGTAACCCTATATAAAGGGTTCTCCCTTTTCACAGTGATTATCACAGTAAATATCCATTTCCATCATTGTTAAATACTTCAAACACCAATCAAGAAATCAACGCCACACTAAGGTAATAGCGCGTGCGCATCTTGACACCATCAAGTTTTATTTCAAAAATGGTTCGCCAATTATCGGATTTTGCTTCCGATATAACCGAGGATGAACTCCGTCAGTTCACCTCGGATTATTATATTCCCCTCGCGTTGCATCCGGTAGTACCGGTCGCAACCGCATCTATTGCCGACTTCCCTGAGGGAAAGGTAGGGGTATACATGCGTTTTTTCGAATTTGCGAATCAGCGCGTGCCCATCTCACTATTCTTGAGTGATGTACTCAATTTTTACCGCCTTCACATATCCCAGCTGCACTGTATAGGCGCGGCGAAGATAACCAATTTTGAAGTAAACTGTCGTTTACTGGCCATCAACCCCACCATCAATCTCTTCCGCGCGTTTTATCACACAACGTGGTCAAACGTGTGGGTGTCCTTTTCCAACTTCTATGTTATACGGAAAAGGTAGACGCACTTAGGAACTAGAGGGAGAGGTTTTTCTGGGTGGATGATAAAGTGTTCCCCTGGATCATTGAGTTCTATACCAAAGGAACGTTACTAAAGGATGAGCACCCAGACCCCGGGACATACAACACAGATGACGCGGAGACAATAAATGCCAACCGCATCCCCATCAATTCTTACCCAGAAGAGTTTTTGGTGCACATGGGGATTAGTTGCAACTACTTTCAAGGCGCGGACGAGGTGCCAACTTTTCTGGATGAGGATAACCGGGGTGGGTTCTTGTCCTTCCTTTCCTTCACATCTGTAGTGTACGTATTCTTATATATTGTAACTATACGTAACTCCATTTTGTTTGTTGTTTGTTACTTGTTGCGCAGAGATGGATTTGTTTGTTTGTTGTTTGTTACTTGTTGCGCAGAGATGGATTTGTTTAGCGTGGTGAAGCTAGCGAAGCCCACACAGGTAACCGTGGGGGGTGCGTCCTTTGAAGGAGGGTGAGACACCACTATTGGAAGCCACAGCAGGGCGCACCATTGAGTATGCGCAGGAGGAACTAGCAAACGTCGCCCAACCATTATTGGAGGCGACCCCTGTGCGCAGTCTTCCTTCCCAGGAGGTGCAATCCCCAGAGCGCACTGATTCTTCTGAGGGTGTGGGGATCTTTAAAGCTGATAGTGATCAGGAAGAGGTGAGCCAGGGAGTAAAGCGCAAGAAGGTTTCTGGTGGTGATGGCACAGGTACGTCGAAGAGAAGACGCCACATCATTACTTAGGATGTGTCGTCAGAGGAGGATGTGTCGCCATCCACCACTATGTAGGAGACAGCTGAAACTCCTTCTCCCAAGTAAGTAGTGAAAATTATGCCTCGTTCCTTCATCATTTTTTTTATGTGTATCCTTTATATAATATCTTGACTTCTTGTCCTTTGCATGCAGTGATGAAGCTGCAGGGGGTGACATAGCGCATTTTAAGCAATCGCCACCGAAGGTGAGTCACCCTCAGGTGGAGGAGCCTTCCAAGGCAAGTGAGGATATGTCTGCGGAGCAGTTGATAGAGGAGTTGAGCGTGGCTGCTGCGCGCCAGGCCACGTTGGTTGCTCAACTCAAGGTGAAGTATGCTGGTGAAGGGAGCAGTAGTGCGTAAAAGGATGAAGAGATTGCGCTGCTGAAGGTGCAGTTGGCCAGCGCGTAAGCAGCAGTGGAGTCAACAAATGCGCACTCCAAGAAGCTCACCGATGAGAGGATATCATTGTTGGCCCAATTGAGCCATGAGCGTGCCGCTTTTGACCAGTACAAGTCCACCTGCCTATGGGTAATCAGGATGAATTGCGACCTTCAGGTTTGACACTTTAGTTGCGTGTTGTTCTGAAATGCGCGCCGTCTCACTTGTAACCGTGTTGCATTCCTTAGGTGACATAGTGGTATTGTAGAGGGTGACAATGCCTCCTTCTACTGGGAATTTGAGCATCCTATGTGTTGTGGATGGTACCGCGCGCATAGCCGATATTCCTGGTCTTCCAATAATGCCATTGTATGGCGAAGGAGATCTGATTACCATGAAATTCATCCAGACTTCCGTGGAGTGTTGCTCATCACCAACGACCACAAGTAATTGTATTTGCCCCATGGGCCATATCTGTTCTCCTGTGAAGCCAGTCAGCGACGTCGTGGTCGGAATTAACTGACTTCGTATCTCAAGTCGCAACCTTTTGAAACAATGTTCATACATGATGTCTGCGGATGCCCCTCCATCAACATACATGCGGTGGATATCGTGACCCCCCATATGTATCTCAATGGTGAGCGGTTTCACTACTGCGTTGTCCGCAGCCAGGGTGGGGAAAGAGATTTCGTTCCCATAAGAAAACTTTTGACTGACTTTTTGCCTAATCTTTCGCTGCCATGATTGTATCATGTAGATAGTGTCAGCCTTGTCTTTAGGTGTCTCTTTCTTGCTCCCATTCTTAGAAATTAAAAATTATACCTTTAGGCAACTAAACGAGTTATTTTCTTCCATGAATAAATTATCTTCGAAATCAATGCAACAACAACTAAATTGCAACATATTTTCTTTAGTTTATTTTCAAACGCCCATTTTAATTTACGGGTCTAACTGGAATAGTGGTTTGAAACTTGCAACCGTGGATCCATAGTCAAATTCTAGTGTGGTTATTCTTAAATTTTTGTCTTTACCCCTAAGGTTTTGTAAATTAGCCCCGCCCCGCTTTTGTTATGTTTTATTGTTTACACTTTTAACACATATAATCGTGTACTCAATTTTTCTAAAAATGGATTTATTATTATTTTTTTCTACATGAGAAAATATTTATGATTTTTTATTAAACATCTTTTAAAATTAAAATAATAATAATAATAAAAATATTACTTAATAAGGAATGATGTAATGTTTTTAAAATAAATGTGACCTTTATTATATAAAAAAGATGTTGCAAAAATGTTTGATATGCGAACTTGACCAATGATCAAATGAGAAGAAAACTTAAAATGAGAATGATGAGAAATAATTATTACACATTTGAGATGCATAGACTTGAATTAGATGCATCTCTAGTCTTTTAGATGCACCATAATATATTTTCTAGCAAAAAATTAGATGCACATACATATATTAGATGCATTTCATCAAGTTAGAAGAATCCTATAAATTTTTCGTCTGCGGGTCAAATTTGTTTTTAGTACTACTTTGCATCGTTTTCACTTCAAAATCACTTTCGAAACTAATTAAGATACATCTAAATGAATAGAGATGCATCTAAATCAAGTCGATGCATTTCAAATGTGTGGTTATAAAATTTCTCATCCTTCTCATTTTAAGTTTTCTCCTCACTGGATCCTTACCCAGGCGAACTTAACAAATATGAAAGCAAACATTTGAATGGTGGCTCGTCACCCTTGTAAGCAAACATTTGCCACTAAGAGCACTAGGTGCAGACAACAAGCTCAAGCTCCTCATTCGGGCTCCACGTGTGCCACATCACTCCAACACCTTTTCACAACTAACCCCTCACCAAACAACAAACCTCAACTTACTCATTTGGGCCCCATCACTTACAACTTTATTTTTTTATTCAATTAATTAAATAAATTAAATTCATTTCACAAATACTTAAAAATAACACAACATATTAATTTTATTTAATCCAAATTAAAAAGTTACGATACGAAAAAAAAACATATGATTTGCGAAAAAAATACGATACGACACGAAAATAAAGAAATGGCTAAATACGATATGCAACGTCATCAAGAATTTATAAAGACTTATAATTATCGATGAGTGCTGACTTTTCTTCCCAAACTTGCAACACTTGTTCCCTGACTATTTTCAACGCGACTTGAAGTTGCAAATCTGTTTCATCATTTCTTAAAAGAGTTTCTAGACCGACGCTGATTATTGGATGGTCTTGAGGCAGCTCACGTAACCGTTCGACCTCTGGAGCCCGAGTATGCATCTGTCGAATAGTACGAGCTATCTCACCTAACAAGTTGTTAATCAACTTAAGTTCATTTTCTTGTTCATTGCGTAATCGGGTAAGGATTGCTCTTTGCACCTTAGCAGGTTGGTTAGCCATAGTGTTTGTGTGAAATTTAGTTGTAATTGTGTGACAATACAAATTTGAGTAAAGATGGTATTTATAGGGAAACTAGCCGTTAGAGAATTTTATTGGAGAAACTAGCCGTTAAGCCTTTTATTCAAATTCATACGATACGGGAATAGAAATAAAAACGATACAGAAATACAAACACAAACGAAAAGGAAATACAAACACAGACGATACGGAAATACAAACACAATCGTAGTTTTATGTTTCATGTTTGCTGTAGTTCGTGTTTTAGGTTTAATGTGTGTAATCGTAGTTGAATTTCCATTTTGTAGTTGTAATATAATTGTACGTTGTGTTAAGTAATTTCAATCCTATGTTTAATATAGTTGTAATCCCATGTTAACTATTTTAAAACTTCACAAACCTTTATTTACATTTACAAAACTTTTCAAAATTTACTAAACAAAATTTCAAAACAACAAAACTAATAAAAAAAATGGGAAAAGAAAAAAAAATAGTACACGTTGTCAGCTTCTTTCCTTCGCCGTGCCCACGAGAAACCACCCAACGGCGGAGAACGGCAAGGGGGTGGTGCAGCGGCGAGTGGCTCGCCGTTGATGGCGACACGTCGGATCGACGAGCTAGATCGACGAGCTGCACCTAGCGCTTCTAAGCTAGGCTTTGACTTGTGTTTTATTTTACAAAAGTAAATATATAATACAATATATGGCAGACCTCTACAGTAACAATTAAGGAATTGTTATTATTTAAAATTAAAATTAAATTACCTAGAGCTATAATATCTAAATGGTAATCTGATTAAGAAAGCAGCTTAAGTATTTGGATGGAGTAATATAACCAATTTAGCCGGATAAACCAGTAGAACAAACAACTAGGTTATCATATTGTTCAGACACAAAGAAATATTCACGTATAAACCAACAAAAAATGTTCAGGTGAAGGGAAGAAAAGCTAGAGCACATGATATAAAAGGTCGAATAGGTCTAACAGTAAATTATTAATGCTAATTATTTCAGCAGATTATGTTGCAGGTTATACATGTGCATTCAAGATGAATTCATTACGGGTTGTTTTATGATACAGGCTACGGATATTCATTCATCACAAATAGCAGATGCTGGACCTCATTAAAGCCTATTTATATCAGATGATCGATATTGAACAAGTCAATTCATTCGCATAAGGTTGAGAAACAAGTTTCAGCTTATTGAAAAAAGGAACAAATGAAAACTACAAGTTGTTGGAATATGGTAGTTGAATCCGCATATTATTAGAATCGTTAAGCCCCAAACTAACCTCCTCCCATGATTAAAGAATTTAGTTGATTCAAGGAAGGCTTATAAGGGATAAGAACCGTCTTAGAGAAACAAGAATATATAGGATCCCTAAGTTCGGTAAAAAGCAGAAACACGATTTTGGAAAGAACCCTAAAACGATCACTTGTGAATAGATCCAGGAACGATTTAATGTTAACAAAAATCGCCAGAGGGTTTCAAAAAAAAAAAATGATTACACAACTCATTTTTTTTACTAGTGTTTTGGTGACTCGAGATCATGTACTACTTATAAAACCACTAGTTTTACTATATAGTATGTTTCACACACATAAAAGAGTGACTCGACGTAAAAGTCTAAAATAATTTTTTTTGGACGGATAAAATTTCTTATTTCTTGAAAAGGTATGAAAATTGTTGCACCGTCCGAAAGACGTAGGATTAATAGTTGATTGCTACTGATTTGAACTTGAATGACGAGTAAAATTATTGGTGTTGGTTCACTTTCTTTGGTAGTGAAAGGTTGTAGGGCGGTTACTGACCCTAGACGTTATAAACTAATTAATATATTCGTTAAATATAAAAGAGAGGGACTTGGATGTCGGAAAACGAAACTCCCGGACCTCCTTCTAATGTGGCCAGCTGTGGGAAGGATCTAGAAGGGGAGGAGAGTGTCGGTTTGTGAAAGTTGTGGAGTTGATGGCCAAACTTGGTGGACAAGTTTGTTTCCTATATATACACTCCACAATACCGATTGTGAAGGATCTGACTAATTCCACTCATACGACAAGTCACAGAAACCAAAATCATATGCATTGTATTCCATTAACATGTATGTATATCATGCACATGCATGGAATGTGAACATCATGCGTATCCATGCAAATATAAGGATTACGCAAAGCTGTTTCCTTTTTCTTTGTATTAGTGTGATTGACACCAATCCTTTTATCTTTAAATATGATTGACTATTTTATTCCCCTTGCGGGATTCGATCATGTTTAATCAAGAACACCAAACCCTAGTGTGTTTGTTGGTGTTTAATCGTGAAGTCAAGGCAAGCATACTTGGCGTGCTTGTTAGACGTGTTGTGTGAGCAACCGTAGAGGTATCTATTTTAGATACTGTATATTCGAGAATAATCGCTTAAAAGGTACGTTTTATTATTCGTATTATGTTAACCTATTTGTCATAACTAGATCCATCCGCACTCGTAGCTAAATCGGTTACCTAGTATTATCAAATCCCAACACAAGTAAGGTTGAGGCATGGCCCCTACGCACAGGTGCAATATTACTTATTCAATATTCATGACGTATAAACTCGTTGTTTCCTCAGAACTGCAATCCCTGTAGGAGAATAAAAGTAATAATTAAAAGAGTGATTCAAACCCCTGATTATGATAAACATGCAAATATCTGACAGAGATCACATACCTCTTGTTGTTTGGCCTTTATAAAGGAGGTTGGGTCTTCTGTTGCGTAACACAATCCAAAAGACGTGTCTATTACCTTTAGCTGTGGAGTAGTTGATTGTCCACACGTGAAAACCGTTATTTGTGGACAGTCTTTGATTTCCAAAGTATCTAATGATTGCCATCGAAAATCCTCCATCCCCAAGCAAAATCCCTTGAGATTTGAAAGGCCACGAAGTTTTATGGATTTCAGAGAACGAAACACAATAACATCAGTAGCTCTGGTGTCACAATCTTCTGCTTTCTTGACAATTACCTCCATATTATCGCACCAACTAATTTCAAGCTCATGTAGCTGTAATAGACTGCGAACCATGCAACATGTGAAAACATGCTCAAGAAGCGCACATCCAACAATTAACACTTTTGTAAGGTTTGGAAAGTTCAATGTTATCCACCTACTGCTCTTCCATATATACCTCATACTAACAAGCCTTGCCAGAATCACTTCTTTTAGCTTTGGAAATACCACAACATATTGCTTTTCATTCACATCATCATTCTCCAAATCTACTACTTCAAATATCTCCTGTACCTCTGATGACTCCGAGTACTCACGTCCGAAGCTTTTCTAGATTCTGCAGATTTATCAATTCATTGCATTGGAAAACAATGCCGCTCTTGAAAAATTCGTTTACTTCAACTAGATTTGAAAAAGACCAAGGGAACTGAATTTCCTAATGAAGAAACACAAACGTAATCATCATCAGGTAGACACACGACCAGAAACAAAATTAATTGCCAAATAATAAACGAAACAGAAATTGGTATGAACGAATAGACTACCAAATAATAAAGAAAACAGAGATAAATTGATGCGTTGATGCAATTATGGTAGTAACATACCTCATGTGATGCATTGGACAATGGAAAGTTGAGTCCACATTCAAGACTATGCTTGCCAATGCCTGTATGTATGTAGAGGAGCTTTGGAGTAATCGAGCGACCAGATGTGAAAGTCTTCATTTTTGGGCAACCATATATCTTAACCTCATCCAATATTGACCATAGGAAGTCATTCATCTCCAAGAAGAAACCTTCGACATTTGGTAAATCGGCTAGTATAAGAGACTTTAGACGGGGAAACAGAACAATTTTAGAATTATGCTGTCCGTCTTCCTTCACAATCACTTGCATTGCATTGCACTCTTGTATGGTCAACTCTTTAAGTTGCTTAAGGCTATCAAGTGTGGAACATGTAAACACATGTTCCAAAAGATCACATTTGATAATCCGCAATCTCTTTAAGTTGGGCAATTCAAGAAAAGTCATATTTGCGGACCTTGGAATCGTCACTACAGGAAGTATATCACCAACTTCATCACCAACATTAGCACTATCACTACCATTCTTGTTGACCCTTTTTATCTCAAATATCTCCATTAGTGACTGGCAAGAGGATATTTCCAGCTCTTCAAGCTTTTGTAATTTTCCCACTGCACTGAATGGAATCAGAGTTGCTAACGTTCCACATGCTTTGATCTGTATCTTTCTGGAATATTGGCATAATGATGGAGAAGCAAAACCCACCTGAGAACATTATGTGATATGAAAAATTAGTGTACACATAATAATTAATAGAATTGACTGGTTTGTGGCTATAATAAATAATAGAACATGTCATCAATACCAAGAAGTTTAAGAAATAAACATGAGGAAGCCTATTTTCATATGGCGTAAAAGCCATAAAATACCATCTTACTTTAAAAAATGTCCCAACTTGACCAACTTACTTTTTTATTGCGGACTATACCAATGAACTTTCAAAAATTTAGCCAACTTGAACCAAGTATTTTTAGATAATACACGTGTCATTTCTATTTTCTTTTTTTAATTTCCACCGTGGATTTTTATACAGCGTGGATGTTGACCCGTTGTGCGGTCAACATAAATAACAAAATTCCCCCAAATTCATTTCTATCAAACCCTATCTTTATTCAAACATCTCTCGCTTATCAAATCCACTCAACAAATGCTTGATGAACAACAAAGATAATGGCAAAACGTATTAGATCTTTGTTTATATAACCCTAATTATGTATACACTGACAAACCCTAATTCTCTTTGAAACCCTAATTTTGCAGGTCCAAAATTGAAGAAAGCAAAGAATGGTGTTTTAACAATACAATTGAGGTACGATGGTCTTTTTGTTTCAACCCCTTTGGAATACGTAGATGGTGAATTGAGATTAATATCAGACGTTAATTTCGATGGCATGTCATTACATGATTTGGCTGAAATTGTGAAAAGGTTAATTCCAGCTACTCATTCCTTTAAAAGGTTGTATTATAGTAAAAATGATACCACATTGGCCCTAGGTATAAGAGAGCTTACGTCAGATGAAGATGTTGTTGATATGTTGAATGTTGGTTATGAAAATGGTAATCTGATTGCTTTGTATGTGGAACACTATGATTATGATGTCATGGAATACATTAAACAATCAGATGAGCAAATTCTAGAGGATAGTGATGACTATTATTCTAGTGATGAATGTGTTGATATAGACAATGTTGATTTTCATGCTGAAGGAGATGAAAATGTAGTCATTAAGGATTTTAGTACACCAGATACCTTCCTAAATAGGCTATGCAGTGCTAGGGTTACATTTAAGAAACAACAAGTCCCTCATAATGGTGATGTACCACAAGAAGATCCAGATGGTGATAGTATTGACCCTGTCTATAAGGTAAAAAAAGGTGTAGTATATCCTGCTTTTGACCCTGAATTACCATGGGATAAGATGGAACCAGTTTTAGGGATGAGATATGAGAGTGCATTTCAATTGAAATTAGCATTTACCAACTATGGTGTTGCCCATGGTTATCAGCTATGGTTTATGAAGAATGATTGGAGAGAGATTCTTGTATTTTGTGGAAGGAATGTTGCAGAAGGGAAGTGTGCAGGGAAAAAGGGTAACAAAGACAGAGTAATGCCAAATAAGAACAGGGCTAGTGATGGTAATGCCTATGTGAATCTGATATGATGGTAATGCCGGTACCAACACTCTGGGGAGGGTACTAGTCAAGGCGGGTCTTCATGTAAATCACCAAAGTGGAAAAAAAAGAAGGGTTCAAAGGATAATTATGTTCCTTGTACATTTAGATTATATGCATCATGGATGACTAATGAACATTCGTTTCAAATTAAGTCACTCATTCAGGATCATAAATGTAGTAGGAATTACAACTTAGGATCCCTTGTGAATTTTAAGTGGATAGCAGCCCAATACATGAGGGAAATCATAGCTAATCCCTTTATGCCATACAGAAAAATGAAAGAGATATAAGACAAAAGTATCGCATAGATATTAGCTTGGGACAGTGTAGGAGGGCAAAGCAGAGAGCTTTGTTTGAACATGAAGGTGGACTAATTGAACATTACAGTAAACTTTATCAGTACAAGCAAGCTATTTTAGAGCCAAACCCTGGGTCAACCTGTGTCGTGGATGTTGATGGCAGTTCACATTTCAAAAGAATGTACATTTGTTTTAAAGGTGTGAAGGATGGGTGGTTAGCAGGTTGTAGGAAAGTCATAGGATTAGATGGTTGTTTTTTGAAGCATACTTGTAAGGGTGAGTTGCTAACAGCCATGGGTAGGGATGCAAATAACCAAATGTATCCCATCGCATGGGCTGTAGTTAGGGTTGAGAATTCAATAAACTGGAGTTGGTTTATCAGTCTTCTGAAGGATGATCTTTGTTTGAATGATGGTACCGGCATTACCATCATATCAGATTCACATAAGGTACTTTATTATTACTTTCATAAATTCCATTAAAAATTTGTTTGTGTACATATCAGTTCCTAATGGACAAATGTTTCATTCAGGGTTTGCTTGATGGTGTATCTGATTGGTTACCACATGCTGAACACAGAAGGTGCACTAGGCATGTATTTTCAAATTTCAAGAAAAAGTTTAGTGGTCTTCAATTTCAAAGATTGTTTTGGATGGCAGCCTCAAGTACACTAGAGCCACAATTTTACCTTTACATGGAATCAATCAAACAGTTAGACCAGAAGGCTTATGATTATCTTGTAGAAAGAAATCCCAATTCATGGTCCAGGGCTTTCTTTGAAATGGATAGAAGATGTGCATCCTTCGAGAATGGTATAAGTGAAAGTTATCACAGAGCAATATTGGGTCCAAGGCATAAACCTATAATAACCATGTTGGAAGAGATTAGACTTTACCTAATGCAAAGGCTGGTGGCCATGAACAAGCTAGCATTTAAATTGGAAGACATCATCACACCAAGCATTAGGAAAAGACTAAATGTTCTAATTGATAAATCAAGGTATTTTCAAAGACAGTTTTATTTTGCTTAACTCACAATTCTGATTTGATGTTATTAATGTTTCTGTTTGTTTATTGTAGGCATTGGTATTGCTATTCCAGTGGTTTCCAAGAGATGGAAGTAAGAAACAGAGATGAGGCTTTTTGTGTCAACCTGCAAAACAAGGTATGTAACTGTAGGATGTGGGAGTTAAGTGGTGTACCCTGTGTATATGCTGTAGCAGGGTATTTACATATAGGCAAGGAGGTAGATGAGGGTGTTAGCTTTTGGTATATTCAAGAAGCATGGTTTAATGCATATCAGTTTTCCATAAAACCTGTGTTAGGATCAAAGTATTGGAAAAGGACTAATGATGTACCCCCATTACCACCTTTATTTAGAAAGATGCCTGGTAGACCACAAAAACAGAGAAGGAAAGCAGCGGATGAAAATGATGGCACTCATGGCACTCAAGGCACTCAAGTAAGTAGAGTTGGTAGGCAAATGACTTGTTCAAATTGTTGGCAAAAAGGTCACAATAAGGCAGGTTGTCAAAATGAATCTCAACCAAAACCTCAAACAGAAAAAAAACCATGTGGTAGGAAAAGGCAAACTGTTATAGGAGAACATGCATCTAGAGGTGGCTTGGGAAGTAGAGGTGGTAGGGGTGGTAGGGGTGGTAGAGGGGGTGCAAATGGTGGAAGAGGTGGTGCAAATGGTGGATTCCATACAACTGAAGAGGTATAACCTTTCAATTTGATACGTTAAAACTTGTGTGTGTTTTATTATAATTTTATAATTCTAATTATTGACATAAACAGGAATATCGATATCAGTTGGATATGGAAGCTTTTAGGGAGGTAATGGAACAACAGGAAAACATAAATCAAGAATATGTTAGAAGGCACAATGAACAAGAGGAATGGGAGGCTCAGTTGGAAAACCTGAATGCTAATGTTGAACATAATCCAGAAGGTGAGTTACCTACACAACAATCTATTGTAGGCAACCAAACTATTGATGAAAAGGCAAGCAGTGATGGAGAAGGCAAATCTGCAAATGATGAAAAAGGCAAGCAGATTGCTGATGTACCTGTAGAAGAAAAAGCTTCAGAAGTGATTACACCAAAAAGAAGAAACAATCAAAAGTGGATGGAAATGTACTACACAACAGATGGTCAAAGAATTTATCACAAGAATCGTGGAAGATCAGAAAGGATTAAGAATATCCAGATGAGCAGGGCCTATAACTTTGATCAATTTGGCACAGGATCAGTTCCTGAAAGTGCTTTTGATGTTTCTGAATCAGATTGGATCTAGTAGTAAAAACTACTTATTTAAGAATGTGTTAATTATTTGCAAGTGGTTTACCTTCTCATGCTTATTATTTTGGACTATGTATGTGGACAAAGGCATGTGAACACACATTTTGTGGCTTCTTTTGTAGACTGTATTGGTTGACAACTTTGATTATTGCAATGAAGTATTTTATTTATATTCTAGCACCTTTTTGTTTGTGCAGTCAATGTATTTGTTTTGTGTAGTCCATGTGCAGTCCATGTTTTGTGCATAGAAAAAGACATCTTTTTGGCATAGAAACAAACCATAACATGTTCAGTCCATGTTTTGTGCAGACAATGTTTTGTGCAGTGAAATGTTTATGTTTTGTGTTGTCCATGTGCACACTTTAAAAAGACATCTTTGTGCAGAGAAACAAACCAAACCAAACCAAAACAAACCATAACATGATATACATTAACACATTAAACCTTAAAGCTTGATTCCATTAATACATTAAACCTTCATACAAAATACATCACAGTCCAAGCTACATTAAACCTTCTAAAACTACTTCATTACAGAAACAAACCAAGCCAAGAAAACAAAGACAATGACAGCTGTCTTCCAGAAAGATGCTTCTTTTTCACTTTTCTTCAAATCAGCCTTCAGATGGTGGATTTCACCTTGGAGAAGCACAAGTTTTTCTTGGTTGCATGTTGCATTTTTTAGCCCTTGTCTTTGAGATGGATTAAGCAGCCTATACATCTCAAACATATGACCCCTGTACCAATCATTATCCAACTCTGGATTAAGCCAATCATAATAGGTGCATTTCTTGGTTCCTGGTTTGTACCTGTTAGGACAAACAATAAAGCGTCTGCAAGGGTTATCTTGGGTCCAAGAAGTGAGTTTCATAAGTGAAAGATGGCATTTACACTCAGTTTCAACTGGTGCAAATGGGTTGGAATAGTTGGAAGAAGATGAAGACATGATGAGAAAGTGATTTGCAGGTTTCTTGTTTTAGGTTGCGAAGAAGAAGATAATGGGGGCTAGGGTTTGTTTTTACCCTATTAATAATCATTTGGGTCGGGTTATTAAAAAAGGGGTAAAAAACTTGGGTCAAAAACGGGTCAACATCCACGCTGTATAAAAATCCACGGTGGAAATTAAAAAAAGAAAATAGAAATGACACGTGTATTATCTAAAAATACTTGGTTCAAGTCAGCTAAATTTTTGAAAGTTCATTGGTATAGTCTGCAATAAAAAAGTATGTTGGTCAAGTTGGGACATTTTTGAAAGTAAGATGGTATTTTATGGCTTTTACCCTTTCATATGTTTAAGGTTATTATATTGTAATCCCAAATTAGCACTTTGAAATAAACATATCCTAACATGCGTGTTAAAGAACTGCTTATATCGACTTGTTATAAGTAGATAATTTATTCATTTTTTTTTTCAAACACTACTGTTTATCTACATTAAAAAGAGCCCAATAGTTAAGCAATCCCAAACACGATCGTATATTTTTACAATCACTAATATTACATTACATCACTAATATCACTATCCATATCACTCTCACTATCACATATTTTATAACGTTTTAATCTTATTTATTTTTTACTCAATTTTCTATTCCACACGTTACACCTCTTCTATCTATACTTATCCGTCAGTTCTTCGCTATTTTGTTTTGGCGGTTAGACCCATTTGCATACGTGTGATCTAATTACTCGGTACTTATTTTACGAACCATTTACATCTGTTCATTATTGGCCTTGATTTATCAGTTATCGTTTGTTGCTATGTTTTCTAGTTAACATGTGTTATAGTAATGTAATGGACTAATGGTTATCAAACGGACCTATTATCTCTGAAACTAATATTTGTGAAACATACATGCAAGAATAATGGACACACCAAGGGACAGAAATTTAATAAAAATGTTGAGAATGAGTTTATCCAAGCAACTATGGACATTATTACGTTTCACAATGTGCACATACCTAACAAGTTCATGTATAAAACTTTGCTTAAAAGTATTAGAGACAATTGAAAATCTATATATCGACAAAATCCACCATCTCTCTTTCAGATTTATTTCGATCGGGTCGCTATTTAGAATTTGTGATTACCTTTTATTATAATTAGAGAAATGATAGAGAGACATAAACTTAGACCTAAAATCAAGTGACATCATCTTGATGGGTTGTAAAAATAAGTGGGTCCTGCCTGTAGCCATCAAGATGATGCCACTTGGATTTAGATCTAAGGGCATCCACTATGGTTAATATTTATAAAGCTTTAAAAATTTACTATTTCATGCCACATTAATATTTTATAAACCTTTTGTGTTAATAAACCTATCTCCACTATGGTACAAACATTTCAAAGTTTTTCAATTGTTTCATATAAAACATGCATTAAATATCTTGAGATTATGAAGAGATCTAAGATTTAGGACCTTTTGCATGACACGTAGACATGAAATGAAAAGCCACTATGGTTGAAATGAAACATAAACCTTTTCATCAATTATAAATCTATTCTCAGACCTCCCATAGTGGATGCTCTAAGTTTAGGTCCCTTTATCATTTCTCTTATTATAAATGGAGAAAAGTTAAATATAAATTACAAATTTTTTAAAGATCAAATAAACATCTACCTTAAAAAAAGCACAAAAGGTATGGAATCCCAAACATGCTCTTATCACATACAGTTATAAATAAAATCACATAGCAAAATATACGTCTATCATTTTTATAATGTTATTCTCCCACTCACAATCTTGTCACGAGACCATTTAATTAGTTTAGTGGTTGATTAACAATTGGAGAAACTTTCAATACGAATATGTTGTCTTTCCGGTTATAGCAATGCAGATTTTATATAATATCTGGAAAAGGTTGTGCTTAATGAAGAATGGATAATAAAAAGGTAATAAAAAATATAGTTTAATAGGCATAGGATACATATTTAAAAGAAAAACATATCTTAAAGTGATCATGAATAGAAGTCGTACTTGAAGCATATTGGCCACTTATTTTTCATCAATTAAAAAAAAATCATTTTTTTTTGAAAAAATAATTTTTTTTTCAAATAGTAAATCGTTAAGCAACAAAAAATAGATTATCACTATGAGAATTTTTTTATCTTTCAGTAGACGGACATTTTGATATAATTTTGGCTAATTTTTTTTCGGGTTTTCTTTTTGTGTTAAAATTCACATCTAGAAAAATCACATGTGATTTGTATGTTAGGAATCACGTGAGATTTCAAAAATCACATAAAGTGATTTTAAAATAACAAATCGCATGTGATTTTTTCATAAGTAAATTTCAACACTCACAAAAAAAGTCTAAAATAATGTTCGTTGAAAGTATATAGAAGTGACGGTATGATTCGCGTAACGATTAACGATTTGTAAGATATTTAATTTTTTTTAAATGATAAAAGTGAATTTTTTTTGTTTTAAAAAAAAAAATAGCTAAACTTATATTACATTACATACAATTTGAAATAGAGGAATGATACAACCACATAAAAATATCCACAAAATCCTCCACAAAATGACGTGTTTGACAGTGATTGGTGGATTTTATTATAGTTTCTCTCTCTTCTTTCTGATTAAACTACTCACCGTCTGACATGTCATTTTGTGAGAATTTTTGTGAAAGCTTTTTTGTGGTTCTATCACTCTTTGAAATAACACACATAACAATCTTTTCATGAGACCACTTAAAGAATTAGCATAATAGATGTCATATGATATCTGGAAAAGGTAATACGTAATGAAGAATGATGTTAAAAGAAATTAAAAATATAGTTGACTATGCATAGGATTAGGATATATTAAAAGAAAAATATACCTTAAAGTGATCATGAATAGAATTCGTACTCGAAGTAATATTGGAGACACTACCATCAATAAGCTTTAGGTGTGGTAGACCATGAAGATCGAGACAGTCGAAATGGGGTAAGAAAGTAGTGTTTGTTTGGGAAGATGTAGCTATTTCTTCATATTCGTCATCTCTGTTTGAAACAACTTCTTCAATAGCATCACAAATAGCTATGTCAATTAGCTCTAAGCTGGAAAGAATTTTAATCATGCAAGGTGAGAGCAAATACTTTATGTTTTTGCACGCATAAAGATGTATGGTTTTCAGGTTCTGGAAAGAGGATTTTTGTTGTGTCGTAGAACATAAAAATTTATTCCAATTACACTTCCACACATAATTCATATTCTCCATCTCCTCAAACCTTAAGAACTCCAAGTAGGGAAGGAGCGGTGATTGTTGATTTTCCCTTTGACTTGTTGCTAAATCTTTACCGGTTGCACTCTCTATCTCAAACGCCACCTCAACATCAGCACGGCTGCTTATATGAAGGCGTCTGAGGTGATGAAACGTAGATAAGACATGAAATGGAATTGCAAAATTAACATCCGGAATAATCTCATCAACTTGTAATATCTCTCCCCTGTTTATATCATTCATCTGCCCCTATCATTACATAAAACAAATGTGAATATCTAATTCAGTTGAAACTGAAAGTAGGAATAAGAATGACATTACATACCTCGTGGTTCCCATCAATGAATAGATTCTCAAGCGCACCCAAATCAAACCTAGCGAAGGTAGGTGTAAACAAATTTCTAAAACTTTTACATCTCAATGTGAATATACTTTCAACTGCTTGAAAGCCACGTATGATGACATCAGGATTACTTACACCTTTCAACCTCCACACCTATCTAATCTCCCCTGAGTTAATTATTTTAATGTTTCTCAAGCTGCTACAACCCTCCTCAATCTCACCAACACATCCCACGTCAATATTGAATAAAAATTCAATGGAAAAATATTCACAAGATTATCACATTTTCTCACGTCAATTTCTCTCAGTATGCAACTGATAACTTCCCCGCTGCTGCAAAATTGATAAGGCCATATATTGTGCAATACCTCCATCTTAGAAACTCTCAATGTCTCCAACTTAGGGATCACAATCTGCACAACATATAAGCTTAGTTTGTTAATTCATTAATACATCCATGCAACTAAGAAATATGTATGACTGGTGATTCATCAATGTTACCTCTTTGCTTAAGAAAGGTTGAATTGCAGAACAAAACAAAGAAGATGTTGATGACTTATTCTCGGGATAAATGCTCGTGAATTTTGGAAGGCCGTCAAGTCTCAACTCTACTAATTGAGGTAGCTCAACTAAACTAATAGTGTTGCAGAAACCTACCAACATTGGTAGATCAGACAAATCCAAAAACTTTAGCTCTTGAAACTTGATTACCCCTTGTGCACCATTTTCACTATATGCTACTACTTCCATAACAGGGCACATTCTAATTGTTAGTCGCTCAAGCTTCACCAAACCATTAGCTACTGGGACTGTGAAAAGGTATTTCATGTCGGCACACTTGGAAATTTGAAGCCCTCTTAAATTACAAAATGATTCTTCAGTAGGACACACAGATGCCACTAAAAGTTCGATAAGATCATTCATACCATTCGCTTCTAAACAAAGCACATCTGTTTTTGGAAACAACTCATTCAATCTAGATTCCATCAGTTCATCTTTAGTAGTGATCAAATTCAACGTGTTTTCGAATGAGTGCATACTTTCACTGTTTTCTTCTAAATACTCAATCTCACCAGCAGATCCTATGGAGATCTTGAATCTTTCGAGTTTCTTAAACGACAAATTCTTCGGCTGACCCTTGTTTTCAAAGAATTCAATCTCTAACACAGAAAGATTCCTTGAGCACTGTGCCAATTCATTAAAGCTGGCTTCCGTGAAATTAATACGCTTACCTTGGGAAACCCTCATATAAAGCTCCTCAAGTTTCACCAAACTTTTAAAAACACCTTCATCAATATGAAGATCGACACAACCTGTCAAATCCAATTGCTTTAGCTTATTCAAATTCCCAATTGTGGCTGGTAATTTTCGAATGCCACAATTTGCAAAGCTCAAAACTTCCAAATTCAAAAGATCTCCAATAGAAGAGCAATCAAACATCAACAAGCATTGATGGAGAATGAGCATTCGAAGATTGGTGGAGCATTGAAGTGATCTTGGAAGCAAGGGGTACTCCATTTTCTCATACACTATAACTTCAAGATTTTCCATTTCTTCATAGAAATCTTCAGGAAACTCAAGTGTTCTATCCCCACCCATAAGTCTCAGAAGTGTTAGGTTCGGGTATTTAAATTCTTTTGGAAACTCGGTCATACCCATGCAGGTCAAGGAAATCTTTTGGCAAGACCTGCTCATTTCAGACCTACTCCACCTCGAAATATCGCCATGGTTAATGATCCACGGATGGTCACCTTTAGAAACTTATCCTTGCACAAAAGCAAGAACAAGATCGTGCATTTTGACACATTCAAGGTAATCACTATCAATCAATAAATTTGCATTTTCGAGTTTGCATACACACATTTTTGTCCTGTCTCTGGCATCACCCAAAGTAGGAACACCCTTAAACAATTTAAGCCCCCATGCATATCTTGTCAGCTCCTCAATCGGAATATTAAAGTCATCTGGAAACAGGCCACAAAGCAGAAAAATCGCTTTTACTTCCTCTTCTCGTATAAAAGTGTAGCTGATTTCAATAATTTCTTGCACATTTTTATCAAGATCATTTATCTTCAAACGGTTAAGTGTATCTCGCCATACAAAATTTTCTTGAGATTTAAGGGTTGTTGCAATGAGTTTGATGGCTAGGGGCAAAAATCCACATCTTTTCACTATTTGATTCCCTATATCATTGAGCATGAGATCAGACTCTTTTGAAACTCCTGTGATTTCACAAAAGAAATTATTTGCTTCGGACTCCTCCATGACATCCACTCTAACTACTTTAGAATCCGAATTAGCTTCTACTGCAATTTGTGTGCAAATAGTTTCATTTCGTGATGTTAGCAACAATTTGAAGCCGGTTGGCAAAGGGCTTAATCCAATATCATTGAGTTCGACCACCTCCCACACATCATCCAATATTACTAGAACCTTTTTACCTTCTTGGGACATCTTTCCAAATGTAATACGAAGGCGATCTGCCCTTGCTGTTTTACTCGTTTCAGTTAAAGTTTGTCCTATATATTCTGCTACGGTTTGTTGAATTGAAAACGTGTTAATCTTCTTCCCAATAACCACCTTCACAATATAACCAAACATATTCCTATCTTCGACAGTCTTTTTCAGTTGTTCCATCATTGTGGTTTTTCCAACACCACCCATTCCGCATAGCGCTATAACTTGCAGCTTGTGATCTTGTTGAAGGAACCCGAGTGCATCCATAAAAATCTTCTCTCGCGATTTGAAGTAATTTTTGGCATCACCATTTGATGGTACAGAAGTGGGTCCTTTTTTAAAACTCACTTTTCCAAGAGGTTTTGGGGTATTGCTCCATTTTATTCGAGTATTTTCCTCAATAAGACGTTCAATCTCCTCAGTGGTCTTGAATGCATTTCTTCCTGCTTGGTACCTCGTCTTCACATTAAAACAGCCACTGTAGTTACTTGAAATTCTTTCAGCATCTTCCTTAATCTTTTCGACTTCTTCCAACCAACCTGGTACCCGAGTAGGTATCTCCAGTTGACTTGTATTGGGTGCTTCCATGAGCTTTCTGACATCAACGCTTTTACCATCCAATTCCTTCAATCTAGTATGCATGTTCCTAACGTTGTTTGTGGAGGAAAAGATATAGCCCAAATGTTTCTTGACAGGCTTCATCAATGATTCAACAACAGGACCAATGATTGCGGTTACAAACTCCATTACTTGGAATTTTAGCTTTTAGTGAGACCTACAAACCACACACACACAAAAATACTGTAACTAGTATTCATCCAAGCTTTCATAATTTCAGTATTAGCTGATAGAAACTGACCTATCTTTTCTTTCAAATTATCAATTTTAACTATCACGTAACTTTATTTTTTCAAACTGACCTAGTGATGCCTTTCCTCTGTCCTACTTTGATCACTGTGGTGGCAGGTTGAGTGGTCTTGGTGGGAAGGGGGAGGGAAATGTAGCTAGATGGTATGGTGCAAAGTTAAGTGGTGAATTCAGTTTGTTGTATGGAAGCTGATTTGAATTGGCAGAATGCTTTACTGAAACTGCTATGGATTGTTGATTTCTGTGAGAGATTAGTATTGTCTGAGATTCTTACTTTTATCAGACATCGATTGAATGTATTGTTCTGTATAGTACCTGATTTGGGGACTGTCCAAATCAGTTTCTTCTATTCTTATGTTTTTAATATCAATATAAGGTTGGTAGCTATAGGAGTCCAAATGTTTTTAATATTCTCAAACTCAACAATATTCTACGTATTTGATTAGACATATTCATCAATCATTTACTTATCATTCAATGACATTAATTTCACCGAACTATCGGCAAACTAATTGGATATTGGTCAAAGGGAACATGAGGACCAAAGAAGGAACAAATTGATGAAAATAACGTTAACGTTCACATTTGAACTTGCTCCACACTCTTAACAGATAACCAAAGATCGGCACCCGGAGAAATATATATAAAAACAGATAACCAAAAAACTTTACATGATTACAACTCCCATCATATCCTAAGTGAAACTAGATTCAAGGTAAGCCTTAAAATCACAAGCTTAATGATCCTAAACAAAAACGTAAAACCAGTAGAGTTAACCCTAACATCATAGACCTGATAAATTAGCAAAATTGTGGCTTCTTTATTGTTATATATTAGTAGTAATTTAAACATACATTAGGGTCTTAAGTGTACTTTGTAATAAGATTAGGTGGTAGACTAGAACTAGGATTAGTTAGCTTGGCTTGCAAGCTAAGGTTTCTACCCCTCATATCTATAAATAGAGATGATGGGATGCTAGTTTTTAACATTCTTCTTCCTCAAATTGTAAGCTTTATTAGGTTTTTAATAAAGGGTTCGTTGAGGGTATATCGTGTGCATATTCTTGTCGCTTCTTTGTAGTCTCTCGTCTGTGCTACTTGTGCTCTATAAGACTTGCGATCTAGCGTTCCGCGATCGAACTTCGGGTTTGTTGTCGAGGTATTTTCCAACATTTATTTTCCAAACATTCATGACACCCATGTTATCTTTTAATGGCTTCAACTATATAGTGTTTGTCTAATATGACATTTCTGAACAAATGTAGTTCAATTATAGCTTTTACCCTTAAACATACGTATAGTTGATCGAAAAGAGAGTTCTAGAGGCATATAAACAGGAGTTGAATATATTATGAAAAAAGGTTAATCCTCCAAAAATCATAATCCACTATTTGTTTGGTAGCAAAACAAATATGATCATCACATGCTTTGATCAGAATACAGATATTAAGTAATAGATAGTTTTGTCTAAAACTTAAACGAAATGGTACCTTGCTCTACTCTCTGAGTGTGCAGCTGTTTTGTAAAAGATGTTTATGTGAATAATACGTAGTAATATACTAATATGATTTCAACTGTGAAAAAAGAAAGGTATATTTGTGAAAGCAATCATGCATTGCTTTTTGTGTGTGGTTATGAATATGGGCATTAAAATATCTATTTGTTATTTCATTTTCTTTTAAAGTAATTGTTGCTGCGTTTTGAAAATGGCTCGTGCTTTTAAAGATAAATATGATTTCATATTTCTATAACATCTTTTAACGATTTGCCGGTTTTTAATAACTCTTTTATATAAAATAATTTATCATTTTTTTATCAATTTAAAAAGAAAATTCTTTGCTTTAAATGTGATTTAGAATATAACTATTTTAATTTTATGATAACAACTAAAAGATCAGGCGCGTTGCATCGTGATGAAACTAGATTACGATAGTTATATATCACATGAACCACTGGGGCATTGGCTTTCATTCTTTAGTCAATAGACTCGGGTTCAAATCCAATCCCTGACACTTTGCTCCCGGATAAGTACCCACCTCCGCAAAACCTATGAGTTCGTTGAAGAGACTTTGTGGATGGGAGGTGATTTGTACACCATTTCTTTTATCCATCCACCACTAAATCATGCATAGCAGTGTTGTACTGTGTGCATTATTGGTGTAATTTAGTGGTGGATGGCTAAAATAAATGGTGTACAAATCATCTCCCTTTGTGGATAAGAGCTCAAGAGTTCGAGAGTCTGGCTCACTCCAGTTGGTGCCCCACTAGGACAGAAGAGTTGCCCGGAGCTATTCCTTGTAGGGTGGACAATAGCTAGTGCCAAGAGACACCTGGGGTCAGGATGTCTGTGCCAATCTACACCTTTTGTGGTTATATATCACATGAAGGTAAATATCATGAAAAGGTAATCTATTCTTTCTTGGTTATACCTATTAGGCGATTAGGGGTAGAATACAGAAAATAGTGGAAGCTGAAAATCACATGATCAGAATAAGAGAAGAGATGGTAATGCATAATACGTTTATCTAATTATGTGCCTAATAAGAAAAATACAAGGTTTTTATCGAGAAAAAAAAAAAAAAAAAAAAAAAAAAAAAAAAGCTAAACTCATATGTGGAAAAATTTGAATAAATAGACATATAATTAGGGAAAATTCCACTTTTACACCTAAAATCGATTTTAGCATGACAACTGAGTCAACTTTTATACAACTTCCAATTTTAGTCATGTGCGATCTGTGCGACTGTGCGACCCACTTAAAACTGTGACATGTGTCCAATTTGATTTGATATTTTGTCTTTTATTAAATGTATTAAAAGACTAAAATACCCTCTTTTAAATGTGTAACACGTGTCCATTAAATGTGCGACTGTGCTACAATTAAATGTGCGACTGTGCTACCATGTTGCCGGCAATATTTTCAGGCTATTTTTTTTTCCAGTTTCCGACCCTCTTTTTTCTAGTTTCCGGCTAACCTTGCTAACTTTTTTTTTTTTTTTTTTTTTTTTTTTTTGTTTAAATAAAAAGGCATAATGTGAAGGCAAAACCATAAGTTAAGACATATCCATCATACCAACTAAATCTGAGGGACAAGTTCAGTACCAACTTAATTATGAAATGGACAATTTAGAATTCTAGTAAATGCAACTTAATTAATTAAGTAGATACAAGTTCAATGTATTACCCCTCAACACCTGTGAAACCAAATCAAAATTTTCTTTTGCTTTTGATTGTTCGCTAAATCTCGGGTTGACAAGTGAAAACCCAACAAATCTCGCTCCATTATACCAACTACTTTCTTGTCTACTTTAAACCCGAACAAAAAATAACTCAACTCGTGACTCGGTGTCACGAGTCAACTCATTAACGAGTCACCACAGCGCGTGACTGAGTCTTTTACCTCTTTTTCTTCACAAATACAAGAGATGGTGATGATTAGGACTAAAATAAGGGCGCGTTGAGGTAGTAACGAGAGGTGGTAGTGAGTTTGGTGGAGCGTGATGTTATAGATCTTGAAGAGGAGGATACTAGGAGTGTTTTGGTGGTAGCGGTGTGGTGATGTGGGTGGCTGTGTGCGACGGTGAGTGGTGGCAGAGATGGTGTAGGCGGCTAGGGTTTTTAGGGGAGAGAGGGAGAGTTTTGGTGATGATGATGAATAGTGAATGGATCCTGTGGTTGTGGTCGAAAACGAGCAACAGATTTGTGGCCGGATCTGGTGGCTGTAACAATTCACATTTTCAGGTTAACTTCTATTCCCGAAAATTTCACTATTCACTTTTAATATTCATTTTTACTATTCACTTTTACTATTCATTTTTCCCGAAATTTGATTTTTGTTTCTTGGCCTCGAGTGATAAATCATTTCCATGGCAAATTAAAAGTTTGACACCCATCAGATCATTTTCGTGAAAGTTAATAAGGAATTACACGTTTTAGGGTAAAACGTCATTCAAAAATTCTACGCACAATGAAACTCGACCGCGTTAAGTGACCCCGCATCAGAAAAATGTTTGACACACTCATGATTTATTTGAGAATTAATCATGACTGTGAAAAACATGACCAAAATAAGCCTCGGCCGTGAAAAACTGTAATTTTCAGTTTTAAGCGTTTTTACTCAGCCGTAACCTTAGCCTATACCTGAACCGCATTTCTAAGACAATTTGAGTTTTCAACTTATTAGAAAATGTCAACATATTTTCCCTCCTCCTTTGACCAAAAATCATTCCTTGATTTTTAGGCTTACGGTTTGATGTCTAAAAGACATTTAATACCAACCGACACTAGACTGAGCCCAGTCTAGACATTATAAGTCATTTTAAATCATTTTTATCCTATTAGAAAAGTAACACTTTACTTTTCTCAATTTTACGCAATATTCGTACGTTTTACGTATTACGCGTTTTAGACCCGTGTTTCCAGTTTTAGCAGGGTTTTAGCACCCCAATGGAACCTACCACTCATTTTATACTTTATTATGGAGTATTATGACATGTTTAACCATTCTTCCAAGTTCCGTATTTTTACGATACCCGGTTTTACGTTTCGTGGCTTAACCATTTACGGTTAGCATTTTACGGAGCCAAAACTAACTCAATAACTTGGATAATATCATCAAAAAGCCAACCCTTCCTCCCCAAGCATTGCAAACTGACTTAGGGGGGGAGATTCACCTATTATGTGTCTTGATCTCATGCCTTGTGCCCTAGGATCTATACATGTGTATAAGCTTCCTTTGTAAGCTTTGATTAGCTTCCTTTGTAAGCTTTGACTAAATCTTGCAACTAACCTCCTCATTGCACCTTCCTAGGCACCTTCCTAACCTCCTCATCTTCCTATAAATAGCAAGCTCATCCTCTTCCTTTTTCATCACCAAAACCGAACACCCTATAATCCCTAGCACCATGATCCTTTGATCTTCAAACTACAAGTTACACTACAAAGTTAAAGGCCTAGTTATTCTCTACATGAAACTAGTGTTTATTTGGTGATTTCATGGTTGAATTAGGAGCTACACAAGGGTACTAGGGCTGAGCTAAGAAGGTTTTCAAAAGGATTATAGCAAAGGGTTTGCAAGAGTTGTGGTGAAGGGTTTGCAAGCATAGGTTTAGTGTCCTAATCCTTGTTCTTAACTTCCTTTCTTTTAGAAAGCCCGAAGTTGTAAGCAAACCCTAACATACTTCTTGTTAAATATCATATTCTTGCTATTTACATATCATTCATGCTATATTTTGTCTTGTGATCATGTCCATGATGTATAAAAATGGGTAAAACAAGTATTGGTATATATATGTTAACTTATGTTAAGATAACAAGAAAACTAGTGACTTTTATGGAGAACCACGACCAAAATAGTACAACTATGATATTGGACACTTACTTACTGTTAAAGTGGACCTAACAAGGAAACCATAGCAATTTGAACCACCTAAAACGAGTATACGAGTCAAAAGTTATGACCATTTGAAGTTACCAAAACTTTGCGGCAAAACTGCCTAAATAGTTTCTGTGACAGAACCTTAAACACGCAAAAAGAGGCCCTTCTGGTCCGTTTCATGAAAAAGTTAAAGCACGAAAGTTGTCCGGAATCACATTTTCTTCAAAAAATCAGGGGCACGTCTCCAGAAAACCAATAACGAATGAGATTTTTCTCAGTTTATTAACAGCTATTTTACATATATATATATATATATATATATATATATATATATATATATATATATATATATATATATATATATATATATATATATATATATAACTATATAATGGTTATGGTTTATAAAGACCAAAGAGGTCTTATGACCTAGAATCATGACCACAACCATGACTAGAGCCAAGGTTGAGTCTCAAGACCATAGAACAATGACCAAAGGTCATGGCAAGGCCATGACTAAATGACCATATAAACTTACTTAGGCGAAAACATGAGCTAAAGTATTGGCGATAACTTGAACATACAATTTGGATCTACTTCATCTAAAGAACCATGAGATATTACAAGTATTTGTCATACAAGTTATAAGAAACTTACCCTAATAACAATCTGCATGTAAAGAGAAACTTTCCTAAGTTTATTCAAATATTAGACATGTAACTTTTCGGATCAAAACTTATATATATATATATATATTTTATCAACTACTACAATAGTAGGGAGCCTCATGTGAGGAGTTCATTATGTAAGCCGTCGAGATGAGTTGTGGATTTACGAATTAAAGTGTCATGGCTCCTCGAACGTTTACTACATGACTTCTGAATTATGTCGGCCTGAACGGTAGTAAATGATATATAAACTATACATGTTTCATGAATCATTTCTTTTCAAAGAATTACACTATACATCGTACCACATCATGGACTAAATGCAAGATATATATATATATATATATAGGCAATTCTTCATATTCTTTACTCCAATCCTAAGTCGCAACATTCTATTATAGGTTGCTCGTAGAAACCTTCGCGATTCGACCATCACATTCACTACTTACTACATAACTTAAGGAGAGTTCGTAGCCCCACTTTCTATTATTTAACTATTTTACAAACCCATGGGGGTATACATGCTATTATTTTTCTACTCGAACACAATGCTTTCTACTGTATGCTACCCGACTATGTTTTATTGTCACTAAGTAACGATTGCCATGTTCAAAGTCCCTATATCATGAACAATTAGTCACTAGCTATAGTGAGCGCGAATATTGTGAATAGATCTATTGGGATTGACGAATCCCATTTGTGTTGAACAACTACGAGTTCAAACAAATGCACAATATTTGATAGTTTGAGGTATAATGGCAATATTACCTTGGTAGGGCTTCTACAATGCCAATTTTTGGTTCGATGTTACTGCTTTGGTTGCATGAGCTTAGTGCAATAATAACGATTTTGTTTTCTAAGTATGAGTGTGAGTCTATAGCTCACACTACGATTATTGTGTTCAACGATTTAACTACAAACTCTACGAATTCCACTCAACCTTTGTGTTGACTGTTTTAAGCATGTATTTCAGGTCCATAATGAACGAGGCTGGCACGGAGGAGCACGGATATTCAAGAGGGCTATAAATTTTATTATCATTCAAAAACTCATTTAATGTAAATTGTAAACATGGAATCATCTGGGACCTCATTTTGTAATCTCTGATAATTATATAATTTGAATGATAAATCTTTTAAAACGACTCAATTAGAGTTCGTTTTCTATTATTGTGACTATTGTGCCATCGAGTAACACCCAGTTTGAATTCCGCTGCATCCATGAATTGGGGGTGTTACAGATTGGTACCAGAGCCATGGTTATAGAGAAACGGGCCTAATTGAGACCTAAACTATAACCACACTTACAAGCAAAAACATTTTTATAGTCTTCCGCTCTCCGTGTCTTCCATCCTCCAGACGATTATGGACATAGTAAGCATGTTATGCTACACAAACATATTAGTGTATTCATATATACACATTTTGAGCATTTCCCCGTAGACATTTTTATGCTACACAAAAATAATTGCATATTAATATATGTACCCAAAACATAATTGAGCATTTCCCGTAAGCATTTTATGCTACATGAACATATATAAGTATATTTATATATACATTCAAGTTATTTTCAATCATTTTATCTAAACATATCTGTGTATGCCTATTCTAGGGCATTTCGGCACAACCACATTCTCCCAATCATGTTCCTACTCCAACATTTTATGTCCAAGACATTGTAACTGATTGCAATGGTCTTTCCTATTTCCCGGATATTGTATGATACAATGGTCTTAATCATTTCTCAAATGTTTTGAGTCATACAATGGTCTAATCTACTTCCGAGACATTGTGATTTGTGCAATGGTCTCTGGAATTATTCCATCACCTCATCAATATCATTTCATATGATATCAAAAACCCATCACAATTTATCGATTTCCAATTAGAAATATGAGATTTCTAAAGGATAAACTAATCCATCATCGACAAAAGCTGAACTTTCTCTACATTCATCAAAGTTTTCTTCTGAAACCTTCATTGTTAAAAGTTCGTGATCCTCGCCAAGTATGGACTGTTTTAGAACTACTTGAAACTTCCTTTCCACACGTATCTACCCGTACTATCTTCTATGCAATGGAATGTGAAAACATAGGTTACAAGTCTTGTATGGGTGGGACTTCCAACTGAATGGTTTGACATCGCCTTTGTTTAGTGGACAGTTTCTCAAAAGCAACGGACATATCACAAGTATACCTAATTTAGGTATTTGAAAATTTTATCGAACCTCGGCTAAATATAGACTAGTCACCTATATTTAACCTAGGGACAGTGGAACATAGTCTGACTAACTATGTTCGACTTAAAATTTTCAAATACTGAGAATAGTTGTACTAGGGTTATGTTCAGATTAATTTCCTACTTGAACTCGATAAACCACCAGAATTCTTTAAAACTATCTAGAGACATATCACATAGCAAAATATACGTCTATCATTTTTATAATGTTATTCTCCCACTCACAATCTTGTCACGAGACCATTTAATTAGTTTAGTGGTTGATTAACAATTGGAGAAACTTTCAATACGAATATGTTGTCTTTCTGGTTGAAAAGGAATTATATAGCATTGCAGATTTTATATAATATCATACATATTTAAAAATATAGTTGAATACGCATATCATACATATTTAAAAGAAAAACATACCTTAAAGTGATCATGAATAGAATTCGTACTTAAAGCATATTGGCCACTTATTTTTCATCAATTAAAAAAAATCATTTTTTTTTTGAAAAAATAAAATATTTTCCAAATGATATACTTTCGGCGATGAGATTTTTTTTTATCTTTCAGTAGACAGGCACTTCGATATACTTTCGGCGATTTTTTTTTCCGAGTTTTCTTTTAGTGTTAAAATTTGCGTCTAAAAAAATCACATGTGATTTGTATGTTAGGAATCACGTGGGATTTCAAAAATCACATAATGTGATTTTAAAATAACAAATCGCATGTGATTTTTTCATAAGTAATTTCAACACCCACAAAAAATAGTCTAAAAAAATAAGTCTGAAAACGGACGAAGACGTATGAAAAATGGACGAAAATGAAAGAAAATGGATGAAAACTTATGAAAACAGGCGAAAACGTATCTAAACGAACGAAAATGTAAGAAAACAGACGAAAACGTATGTAAACGAACGAAAATGTAAGAAAACAGACGAAAACGTTTGAAAACAGACGTTAACGGACGAAAACTGACAAAAATGTATGAAAACGGGCGAAAATGAGCGAAAATGTATGAAAACGGACAAAAACGTATGAAAGTGAGAAAAAAACGTGTATTAGGAAAAAAAAGACAAAAAAAAAAGAAAAAAAAAAGAAAAAAGTGTATTAGAAAAAAAAAAAAAAAAGAATAAAAGAACGTGAATTAGGGAAAAAAGTGAATAATAAGAAAGAAAAAAAGACAAAAAAAAAATATGGACTTAGTTTTTCATATTTAATCTTATGTTAATCCCCACAATTAGATCCAACTAGATTGATGTTGGGAATTTGTCCCTTGTTAAGCACCAAAATAAGAGTATACAAAATAAAGTGACTATTTAACAATATCCCATTCTTTTAGTAGTAACACTCTACTAGTATTTTTAGCCCTTCACACTATATTATCAATAGATATCATTATTAATCCATTAAATCTATTTTGTGCAAATTTGAACAACAATCTTAATCTACGACTCAGTATTATTTCAGATAGAATTGCATAAACATCAATTTCCACATTCGAGCAATAAGGTACAGCAATTCTTTATTAGCTATGTAAAAATAAAATGTAAACAAGTAACAAGAATTCAACAAGTAAAGAAAAATAGTAGTTTAGTATTTGTTATTTTTTGACGCAAGGATAGGTTCAATGATGATTTTACTTTGAACAATATATAGATTAATGAACTAATAACCCAACATAGTTATGTTTAATCTAACGGGACTATAGAGGTCTATAGGCTAACATTGTCCAAATGTCCACCTTTGTTTTCCACCAAAAAGAACCTGACATTTTAACTGGGCCTTGGTATTTAATCATTGGGCTACCATAGTGTTAACATAATTAAAATTTTGAGGCCCCATCCTGAATATGGGCCCTGTGCAGTTAGGCAGCCTACACTGGCCCAAATCCGGATCTGCCAATGAACAATGCTGGCCACTTATTTTTTAAAAAAAAAAAAAAAAAAAAAAAAAAGCCATTTTCTATATTTTATTTGAAAATAAAATATTTTGCAAACGGTAATAAGTAACAAAAAATAAACTATTGCGGCGAGTTTTTTTTATCTTTCACTAGACCGGCACTTCGATATACTTTCGACGATTTTTTTTTCTTGTTTTGTTTTAGTGTTAAATTTGGCGTCTGAAAAAATCACATGTGATTTATATGTTAGGAATCACGTGTGATTTCACAAATCACATCATGTGATTTTAAAATAACAAATCACACGTGATTTTTTCATACGTAAATTTCAAAAAAAAAAAAAAAAAAAAAAAAAAAATCAAAAAATATGTTCGTCGAAAATATATATAAGTGACGGTATGATTCTCGTAGTGGCATGATTCTTTTAGCGTAACGATTGAAGGTTTGTGAGATATTTATTTAAAAAATAATAAAATGATAGAAAGTAATTTTTTTTTCTATAAAAGAATGAAGAATTGGCATATTAGATGTCATATAATATCTAGAAAAGGACGTCGTAATGCATAGGATTAGGATATATATTAAAAGAAAAACATACTTTAAAGTAATCATGAATAGAAGTCGTACTTGAAGCATATTGGCCACTTATTTTTCATCAATTAAAAAAAATATATATATTTTTCATTTTTTTTCGAAAAAATAAAATATTTTTCAAATGGTAAATCATTAAGCAACAAAAAATAGACTATCGCGATGAGGATTTTTTATCTTTAAGTAGACGGGCATTTCGATATACTTTCGGTGAATTTTTTTTCGAGTTTTCTTAGCTTTTAGTGTTAAAATTTGCGTCTAGAAAAATCACATTTGATGTGTATGTTAGGAATCACGTGGGATTTCAAAAATCACATAATGTGATTTTAAAATAACAAATCGCATGTGATTTTTTCATAAGTAAATTTCAACACCCCAAAAAAAAATCTAAAATAATGTTTATCGAAAGTATATAGAAGTGATGGTATGATTCTCGTCGTGATGGCATGATTTTTTTCGCGTAACGATTAACGTTTTGTGAGATATTTAATTTTTTTTAATGATGAAAGTGATTTTTTTATTTTTTATTATTATTTTTTTAATGAATAGCTAGGATTGCTTCAAAGGGTTTTTAGAGAATTAATTTGGGTATACATTGAACTTATATTACATTACATACAATTAGAAATGACACACATAACAATGTTTTCACGAGACCACTTTGAAGAATTAGCATATTAGATGTCATATTAATATCGACATAATGATTAATGGATATTAAAAGAAAATAAAAATATAGTTGACTGTGTATAGGATTAGGATATATATTAAAAGAAAAACGTACCTTAAAGCGATCATGAATAGCATTCGTACTTGAAGTAATATTGGAGTCAGTACCATCAATACGCTTTAGGTGTGGTAGATCGGAAAGCCAGAGAAAGTCGAAAAGGGGTAAGAAAGTAGTGTTTGTTTGGGAAGATGTAGCTTTTTCTTCATATTCGTCATCTCTATTTGAAACTACTTCTTCAATAACATCACAACCATGTATGTAAATTGTCTCTAAGCTGGAAAGAAGTTTAATCATGCAAGGTGAGAGCAAATACTTTATGTTTTTGCACTCTTCAAGAGATATGGTTTTCAGGTTCTGGAAGAGGATTTATGTTGTGTCGTACAACATAAAAATTTATTCCACACATAATTCATATTCTTCATGTTCTCTAAAAATAAGACCTCCAAGTAGGGAAGGAGCGGTGATTGTTGATTATCCCTTTGACTTGTTGCAAAATCTTTACTGGTTGCACTCTCTATCTCAAACGCCACCTCAACATCAGCACGGCTGCTTATATGAAGGCGTCTGAGGTGATGAAATGTAGACAAGACATGAAATGGAATTGCAACATTAACATCCGGAATAATATCATCAACTTGTAATATCTCTCCCCTGTTTATATCATTCATCTGCACCTATCATTACATAAAACAAATGTGAATATCTAATTAAGTTGAAACTGAAAGTAGGAATAAGAATGACATTACATACCTCATGGCCCCTTTCAGCTGATTCGTTGATGTTATAACGCCCACCATTAATGGCAAGGTGCTCAACTGCACCCAAATCAAACCTAGCGAAGGTAGGGGTAAACAAATTTCTAAAACTTTTACATCTACTTATTGTAATGTTTCTCAAGCTGCTACAACCCTCCTCAATCTCACCAACACATCCGACGTCAATATTGAATAAAAATTCAATGGAACCACAATCTTCAACACAGAGATCAATAAGATGATGCAACAATGGCATCGGATTGCTCGGAAAAATATTCACAAGATTATCACATCCTGTCACTTCAATTTCTCTCAGTATGCAACTGTTAACTTCCTCGCTGCAGCAAAATTGATAAGGCCATATATTTTGCAATGCCTCCATCTTAGAAACTCTCAATGTCTCCAACTTAGGGATCACAACCTGCACAACATATAGGCCTAGCATGTTAAATCATCAATACATCTGTGCAGCTAAGAAATATGTATGACTGGTAATTCATCAATATTACCTCTATGCTTAAGAAAGGTTGAATTGCAGAACTAGACAAAGAAGATGTTGATGACTTATTCTCAGGATAAATGCTTGTGAAATTTGGAAGGCCGTCAAGTATCAGCACTGCTAATTGTGGTAGCTCAATTAAACTAATAGTGTCGCAGAAACCTTCCAACTTTGGTACATCAGACAACTTCAAAAACTTTAGCTCTTGAAACTTGATTACCCCTTGTGCATCATTTTCACTATATGCTACTACTTCCATAACAGGGCACTCCATAATTGTGAGTCGCTCAAGCTTCACCAAACCATTAGCTACTGGGACAGTGAAAAGGTATCTTAAGTTGAAACACTTGGAAATTTGAAGCTCTCTTAGAAGGTATCTCTTAAGTTGAGTTGGACGCACAGATGCCGGTAAAAGTTCCACAATATCATTCATACCATCCACTTCTAAACAAAGCACCTCTGTTTTTGGAAACAACTCCTTCAATCAAGAATCCATCAGTTCATCATTAGTAGTGATCAAATTCAACGTGTTTTCGAATGAGTGCATACTTTTGCTGTTTTCTTTTGAATACTTCATCTCACCAACAGATCCTACAGAGATCCTGAATCTTTCGAGTTTCTTAAACGACATATTCTTCGGCTGAGCCTTGTTTTCAAAGAATTCAATCTCTAATGCAGAAAGATTCCTTGAGCACTGTGCCAATTCATTAAAGTTGGCATCCGTGAAATTAATACGCTTTCCTCGGGAAACCCTCATATAAAGCTCCTCAAGCTTCACCAAACTTTTAAAAACACCTTCATCAATATGAAGATCGACACAACCTGTCAAATCCAATTGCTTTAGCTTCTTCAAATTCCCAATTGTGGATGGTAATTTTCGAATGCCACAATTTGCAAAGCTCAAAACTTCTAAATTTAAAAGATCTCCGATAGAAGAGCAATCAAACATCAACAGGCATTGATGGAGAATGAGCGTTTGAAGATTGGTGGAGCATTGAAGTGATCTTGGAAACTGAAGCAAGGGGTACTCCATTTTGTCATACACCAGAACTTCAAGATTTTCCATTTCTTCATAGAAATCTTCAGGAAACTTAAGTGTTCTATCTCCACCCATAAGTCTCAGAAGTGTTAGGTTCTGGTATTCAAATTCTTTTGGAAACTCGGTCATACCCATGCAGGTCAAGGAAATCTTTTGGCAAGACCTGCTCACCTCAGCCATACTCGACCTCGAAATATCACCATGGTTAATGATCCACGGATGGTCACCTTTAGAAACTTCTCGTACCACAAAAGCAAGAACAAGATCGTGCATTTTGACACACTCGAGGTAATCACTATCAATCAATAAATTTGCCTCTTTGAAATTCTGTACATATGTTTTTGTCCTGTCTCTAGCCTCACCCAAAGTAGGAACGCCCTTCAACAATTTAAGCCCCCATGCATATCTTGTCAGATCCTCAATCGGAATATTAAAGTCATCCGGAAACAAGCCACAAAGCAGAAAAATCGCTTTAACTTCCTCTTCTCGTATAGAAGTGTAGCTAATTTCAATAATTTGTTGCACATCTTTATCAAGATCATTATTCTTCAAACGGTTAAGTGTATTTCTCCATGCAAAAACTTTTTGAGATTGAAGTGTTGTTGCAATGAGTTTGATGGCTAGGGGCAAAAATCCACATCTTTTTACAATTTGATGCCCTATCTCATTGAACCCAGGATCAGACTCTTTTTTTGTGATTTCCCAAAAGAAATTCTTTGCTTCGGACTCCTCCATCACATCCACTCTAACTACTTTAATATCCGAATTAGCCTCTACTGCAATTTGTTTGCAAACAGTTTCATTTCGTGACGTTAGCAACAATTTGAAGCCGGTTGGCAAAGGGCTTAATCCAATATCCTTGAGTTTGACCATCTCCCATACATCATCCAATATTACTAGAACCTTTGTACCTTTTTGGGACATCTTTTCAAATGTAATACGAAGACGGTCTGCCCTTGTTTCTTTACTCTTATCAGTTAAATTTAGTCCTATATATTTTGCTACGGTTTCTTGAATTGAAAACGTGTTAATCTTCTGCCCAATAACCTCCTTCACAATCCAATTAAACACATTCTTATCTGCGACAGTCTTTTTCAGCTGTTCCATCATTGTGGTTTTTCCAACACCGCCCATTCCGCATAGCGCTATCACTTGCATCTTGTGATCTTGTTGAAGGAACCTGAGTGCATCTTCAAAAATCTTCTCTCGCTATTTGAAGTAATTTTTGGCATCACCATTTGACGGTACAGAAGTTGGTCCTTTTTTAAAACTCACTTTTCCAAGAGGTTTTGGGGTATTGCTCCATTTTATTCGAGTATTTTCCTCAATAAGACGCTCAATCTCCTCAGTGGTCTTGAATGCATTTCTTCCTGCTTGGTACCTCCTCTTGACATTAAAACAGCCATTGTAGTTACTTGAAACTCTTTCAGCATCTTCCTTAATCTTTTCGACTTCTTCCAACCAACCCGGTACCCGAGTAGGTATCTCCAGTTGACTTGTATTGGGTGCTTCCATGAACTTTCTGACATCATCGCTTGTACCATTCAATTCCTCCAATCTAGTATTCATGTTCCTAACGTTGTTTGTGGAGGAAAAGATATAGCCCAAATGTTTCTTGAAAGGCATCATCAAAGATTCAACAACAGGACCAATGATTGCTGATACAAACTCCATTACTTGGAGTATTAGCTTTTAGTGAGACCTACAAAACACACAAAATAATCAAACAATGGGATTGAATCTTTGGAATTGTGTTAACTAGCGGTCATTCAAGCTTTCATACGTTTACCATCAGTTGACATAACGTTGTTTTTGGGTAACCATTGTTTCCAACCTTTTGGCCAACGCATACCAAACTGTTTTCATGTTAAACTTCTAAAAGTTTTATCGCAACAGCAGGCTTAATATCAATATTAGAAATACCTGAGCTCATGGGTCACACGTATTTAATATTCATCAATCATTAACTTTTGCCCTTACTTCTTACTAATTGAATATTGGTCAAAGAGGACATGAGGCAAAAGTAAGAACAAGTTAATAAAAACATCGTTACAACTCCTCTCATATCAAAAATGAAGCTAGATTCAAGATGAAAAATACTCGATGTTACACTAGGCGGCCAAACAAAGGTCAACGCCGGTCAACACAACGGTCAACAAGACTTGTGTAAGAAAAGATTAATCATCTAAAATTAATACAGTAATGCTTAATAAATAATCACATGTGTGAAAATAAATAGTAGATTCAGTGTTGACAGACATATATACACGAACAATAATCTCACCTTGCGTGGGTTCTTGTAGTATCTGGTATTTATTTTTTCAAATGAGACAACATTAAAAGTAATCAGAGTATAAGAACAAGACTTACAGTTTATCAATCAAAATGAAAGTCTTTGAGAGAGTGAAGTAGTGTTGCTATGGGGTTGACTCCAAATGCAATCAAAATGGTAGCTGTAGCTCGAGTAAAGGCAACCGGGGTTGACTCCAAATTCAACTTTACATGTCCAAATTGCACATCTAGTCCTTTAGTTTTAGATAATATCTAATTTCTTGTTTTAGGTTACATGTTAATAGCACTGGGTTAACGATCCCTTCATGACATTGTAAAAAAGATGTTACTAAAAGTTAAAAACAAATTATTTCCAAATTCTCATAGTTTGGTAAATGAAGAATGTACTTGCGATATTAATTTACCGCAAAAGAATAAATGTAGTTTGTAAAAAATTACTTGATAAAACAATATACACAAATTTTCTACGAGATCTTATGGATCACCTTTGGCAACGACACCAATAAGAAAATTAGTTTATTGATAATTTGATGTATTTATGCATTTTCATATTTATGTAATATTTTTTCATTTTCGGATTTTAAATTTTTATATTGTAATTTGTATTTTTATTTGAATAATGAAAATTTAGTTTGTTTGAAAAATGAAAAAAAATGGCGGGACCCAAAAACTGTGAAACGACATGCAAACGGCTTGAGCCGAGTATTTTGGTGTGTGAATGTGGAATGTGAAATGCTGATATGGCGCTCATTTAGCTAAACGGCATGCCACTACACCTGACGCTCTAAGTTTCTCTCTTTTAAAGAGGTGTTTGTCTAAGCTTATATTTTGGGCTTACGCTTATATTTTCTAAGCACTTTGTGGCTTATAAATTATAAGCTCATAAGTCCATTCTTAATGTTTGGGTTAGCTTATTGTAGCTAAAGAGATCAAATGACCAAAAAGTACAAGTATTTTATAAAGTTAATGTAATTATAAGGGTTATAAAAGTCTTTTGCCATGACACCCATAAATAAGCCCACCCCTCTTTAAATAAGCTCACCCTCTTTACAAGAAGGACGAAAGTATTACGAGGTTAATGTTTGGAAGTCTTCATATCATAATAAAATAATTATACGGCTAGAAATACCTGAGCTTATGGGTCACATGTATACACAGAGGGTGTTAATCAATTCGTTGCAGATCTACAAAAGTATTACGAGGTTAATTCATTGTGTGGTTTCTTGTAGTACACTGAGGGCGTTAATCAAATACTAGTTAATGTTAACTGAGCTTATAGTAGTTACGTTATCTATATATTGGTTTAATATCTCATGATCGACTAACGGGCGTTAATTAATTCGTTAGACTAATTAATTAACTATTGGGCCGCTATTTAGTAAGTATTGGACTTAATAAATGGGTTAGACAAAAAACAAATGGGAAGCCATTTGGGTCTAGCACCACTAATTGTATTTTTGCCTCGCCAAAATAAGCAACTGATTAGATACACCCTGTTTAGAATGCACAACAGTCCTCCAAATTACTTTAGTCACGGAAGCCTTCAACGAGTAAACTCTTTGAAAAAAATTCCAGAAGCATTCACTTCCACGTTAGTCAATCTTTTAATACATATGATGAGGAGCTGTGTTAAGATGACATGAATATAACTTGGAAAATGAAGAGTAACTAAATAGTTATGACAAAGTTCAACATTTACGTCTAGCACTAGTTATTGTGTTTTTTCCTCGCTGAACAAAACAACTGATTAGATACACCATGTTTATCATGTACAACAAGCCTTCAACGAGTGAAACTCTATAATCAAAATTCCAAACGCATTCACTTCCACATTAGTCAATCTTTTGACACATTAATGAAGAAATGTGTTATGGTGACTTAATAACTTGGAAACAGAGAGTACAAATAACCATATATCCAAGATTGCATTTTATCACTAGTTTACCTATATTGATCACCCGCCTACATGACGACTAAACACTTCTTGTTTATCACCAATAATCCCCACGTCCCTAAAATAGTGAAAACGTTGGGAGTCTCTTACAATTATCAGCCAACCCTCGATCTTTGATTATGTACTTGATGACCTTATGACAGTTAGCACATACCCTCAAGTTCTTAAATGCACGAATCGGTCTTCCACCTTGTATTTTAAGGATCCCAAAAGCCACCGCCAACTTTTCACTATGGTACCTCAGCATATGTTCCTTTTCTTCCTCTTCCACATGGAGAAGAAATGTAACCCTCTTTCTTCAATCTAAAATACAGTTCTTCAAGATAAGCATATATTCTAACTGTCTCTGGGTAGGTTGAATCCCCAACTGAGAATGTGTATAAATTTAATAATTAAAAGATATGTATAAATTTAATAAATAATATGATATTAATAGTTGAACAATTGAAGAACCTCTTTTGAATCTTTTTATATCTATATTGTTTTGTATGACTGTATATTAAATTTGTTGCACGAATTATCTATATGTATATTTTTTTAGGAAAATTTATTGTCGTATCTGTACCCGAGTCCAAAGTTAGGATGGTGTCCTCGTGTCCTAAATTTTTTTGGATGACGTATCCGACACTCGGATCTGTACCAATATCGGATACCCGTACCCGTGTCAATGTAACATAGACCATATGTATACAGCTTGATGATACGAAGACCAGAGTGAAATGGAAACTATACAATATATCTACCTTCCTGTTTTCGAATGAAAGGCTGGACATCACATTATTACGTTTCATTTGCATTTGCATTTGCATTGACTTTACTTAATATCTATGTACGACATTTGAAATATCTATGTACGACAAAGGTCTTATTTTTTGTGAAACACAATTATATATATGATTTGTGAAACTCAAGCATATATAAAATACAACTCTTGGAGAATATCACCCACGCAAAAATAAGCCCACACATACAAAAACCTTTTATGCACCTATTGCCTCGCTATCACCGGTTCCTTCGATGCCGCCATTCATCCTTTGGTGTTGGTGAATGGTGTGTCACGATGTGGATAGGTGTGTGATGATGGTTTTGGTGGTAAAGGAAGTCCTTAAAAAAGAGTGATGGTTAATGGAATTTGGTAAATAGGCGTCAACGGTTTGTTTGTATCTTTGTTTGAACAAAAAAAATTGGTTACGAATTTAGGCTATTTATTAGTTGTATGTTTTGGGCTTTTTGTTTTCCGATCTTTTGAAATTGGTTTGATCTAGCCGGATCTTGTTTATGTGGTTTTGGTTTGGTTTACTTTTTTTTTTTTTTTTTTTTTTGTTGTTGTTATGTTTCGATGGTTATTATAGGTGACTTTCAACGGACTATAATGTTTTAGGTCACTTTGAATGTTTGTTTTATTTTGAAAGTTTGAACGTGAAAGGCATATATTTTGAGGCAGGTTTTTGTGTGCTTTATGTCTTACGGTTTTAAAAAGTTCGAGTTATCTTGGTTCGAAATATACAAGATCTATGAGTTTAAGGTCATTATCGTGTATGCTTTTTTGGAAAACAAATTAAGAGGCAATGATTGTATATATAATACATTATTCAAACATACGGATATTTCTCGAGTTTGTGCTTATTTATGGTTTGGCGGTGAAATCATAGAAGGGTTGAGTGAGAGACTTCAACCCAAAGTGTTGCAGCCATGTTAAAAAGGAAAAAAACTCTATTAATAGATCTGAGCATTGATTCTATTTATTTGTGAAGTTTGGCATTTTTGTTCTGCTGGTTCTATTGAAACAAAATATATATTAATCTTTCATTGCCACATGTTTTTGTTTTACTTGTTGTCTTAATCGTTTTGTAGTTGTTGTTCTATTTCAGTTTTTGATTGTTAGTTTTAAAACGTAAAGACGGATTTATGTACAAAAACGTAGTTTTTTTTAAAAAAAATTGTAACCTAAGAAACAATTTTTTTTTAAGTATAGTTAACTGAAAATTTAAAAAACTCAAATGTGGTGTCAATTTGTCAAACTCTATTTTCTTGCATGACGAGCTGTATGTTGCTTTGTCTAGAGGATACCATGTACAACTACAAATGTATTAGTGAAGTTTGTCCTAGAGTTCACTCAAGAAGGAGTCTACACTTCAAATGTCGTGTATCAAGAATTTTTATGTAATGAATAACGTGCATTGTTGTAGTTATTTCATAATTGTTGTAATGTTTTATTTTTAGTTTCACTAAATGTTTTTATATGTTCTTTACTACATTTTAAGAATTTTTTTGACTTGAATTATCTTATGCTAAAATCTCTTTCAATTACATTTTTATTATTTTACGTTTTATGTATAAACGTACACGAAACACTTAGCCAATATTATATCACAAGTATAATTGTTTGCTGCTAGAAAATTCCGTTGCTATGCACGGGTACTCGTTTAGTCATATTAAAAAGATGTTTGATATGTGAACTTAACAAACATGATGTCATTTTATAAGAAATTTAAACTTCACAGACCACATTTAGTCAGTTTGTAAACCTTTTGAAATACAAAGAAAATAAAATAAAGGTGAGTGCAAGAATCGAATGGTGGCTCGTCACCCTTGCAAACAAAACATTTGCCACTATGCTAGGCTTTTACTAGTGTTTAATTTAACAAAAGTAAATATATAATACATTATGTGGCAGACCTCTACAGTAAGAATTAAGGAATTGTTATTATTTTAAAATTAAAATTAAAATTAAATTATATAGAGCTATAATATCAAAATTGTAATCTGATCAAGAAAGCAGCTTAAGTATTTGGATGGAGTAATGTAATCAAGATAGCCAGATAAACCAATAGAACAAACAACCACGTTATCTGTATGATGTTCAGACAGAAAGAAATATTCACATATAAACCAACGAAAAATGTTCAGGTGAAGCTAAGAAAAGAGCACATGATATAAGAAGTCGAATAGGTCTAATGGTAAATTATTAATGCTAAATATTTCAGCAAGTTATGTTGCAGGTTGTACCTGTGCATTCGATCAAGATGAATTCATCACAGGCTGTTTTATGATACAGGTTACGGAAAGAAAAAGGAATTTCGCCATTTGGACCTTAACCATGATTCTAACTCTGCTTCTAAAGACATATATACTGACTTCACCACAAATAGCAGATGCTGGAACTCATTCTATTTATATTAGTTGATTGATATTGAACAAGTCAATCATTCGCATAAGGTTGAGAAACAAGTTTCAGCTTATTGAAAAGGGAACAAATGAAAACTACAAGCAAGGTTGAGGCATGGACACTGTACAGAGGTGCAATATTACTTATTCAATATTCTTCATGTCAAATTACATACCAAAATAAAGCATCACTAAATTTCAGGTATAAACTCGTTTCCTCAGAACTGCAATCCCTGTAGGAGAAAAGAAGTATTAATTAATAGAGTGATTCAAACCCCTGAATATAATAAACATGTAAATATCTGACAGAGATCACATACCTCTTCTTGTTTGGCCTTTATAAAGGAGGTTGGGTCTTCTGTTGCGTAACACAATCCAAAAGATGTGTCTATTACCTTTAGCTGTGGAGTAGTTGATTGTCCACACGTGAAAACCGTTATCTGTGGACAGTCTTTGATTTCCAAAGTATCTAATGATTGCCATAGAAAATCCTCCATCCCCAAGCAAAATCCCTTTAGTTTTCGAAGGGAACCAAGTTTTACGGATTTTAGAGAAGGAAACACAACAACATCAGTAGCTCTAGTGTCAGAATCTTCTGCTTTCTTGACAATTACCTCCATATTATGACAACTACTAATTTCAAGCTCATGTATATGTAATAGACTGCGAACCATGCAACATGTTAAAACATGTTCAAGAAGCGCACAATCATCAATTAACACTTTTGTAAGGTTTGGAAAGTTCAATGTTATCCACCTACTGCTCCTCCATATATACCTCATATGAAAAAGCTCTTCCAGAGTCACTTCTTTCAGCTTTGGTAATTCCACAACAGATTGCTTTTCATTCACATCATCATTTTCCAAATCTACTACTTCAAATATCTCCTTTATTTCCTTTAAAGACCACTGCAAAATCTTTCTCCTGATATGAAGCTTTTCTAGATTCTGCAAATTTATCAATTCATTGCATGGAAAAATAATGCCGCTCTTCAACAAGTTTGTATCCAATTCTCCATTTACTTCAACTAGATTTGAAAAAGACCCAGGGAATTGAATCTCCTAATGAAGAAACAAAAACGTAATTCATCATCAGTAGACACACGACCAGAAAGTAAATTAATTGCCAAATGATAAAGGAAACAGAGTTTAATTGATTTGTTGATGCAATTATGGTAATAAACATACCTCATGTGATGCATTGGACAATGGAAAGTTGAGACCACATTCAAGACTATGCTTGCCAATGCCTGTATGTATGTAAACGAGCTTTGGAGCCATCGAGCGACCAGATGTGAAAGTCTTCATTTTTGGGCAACCATAGATCTTATCCTCATCCAATATTGACCATAGGAACTCATTCATCCCCAAGAAGAAACCTTCGAGATTTGGTAAATCAGTTAGTGTAAGAGACTTTAGACGGGGAAAGAGAACAGTTTTAGAATCGTGTTGTCCATCTTCCTTCACAATCACTTGCATTGCATTGCACTCTTTTATGGTAAACTCTACAAGCTGTTTTAGGCTGTCAAGTGTGGAACATGTAAATACATGTTCCAAAAGGTCACATGCGATGATCCGCAATATCTTTAAGTTGGGCAATTCAAGCAAAGTCATATTTGGGGACCTTGGAATCGTCACTCCAGGAAGTATATCACCAATTCCATCACCAACATTAGCACTATCACTACCATTCTTGTTGACCCTTTCAATCTCAAATGTAACAATTCGCATTTTTCAGGATAATTACTATTCCCGGAAAATTTCACTATTCACTTTTACTATTCATTTTTCCCGAAAATTTTTCCCGAAACTTGATTTTTATTTCTTGGGCTGAAGTGATAAATCATTTCCATGGAAAATTAAAAGTTTGACATTCATAAGCTCATTTTCGTGAAAGTTATTAAGGAATTACACGGAATTATACGTTTTAGGGTAAAACGTCATTCAAAAATTCTACGTACAACGAAATTCGGTCGCGTTAATTTTCCCCGTATCAGAAAAATGTTTGACACACTCATGATTTATTTGAGAATAAATCATGACTGAGAAAAACATGACCAAAATAAACCTCGGCCGTGAAAAACTGGAATTTTCAGTTTTAAGCGTTTTTACTCAGCCGTAACCTTAACCTATACCTGCACCGCATTTCTAAGACGATTTAAGTTTTCAACTTATTAGAAAAAGTCAACATATTTTTCCCTCCTCCATTGACCAAAAATCATTCCTTGATTTTATAAGTCATTTCGTGATTTTTAGGCTTACGGTTTGATGTCTAAAAGACATTTAATACCAACCGACACTAGACAGAGCCCAGTCTAGACATTATAAGTCATTTTAAATCATTTATAACCTATTAGAAAAGTAATATTTTACTTCTCTCACTTTTACGCAATATTCGTACATTTTACGTATTACGCGTTTTAGACCCGTGTTTCCAGTTTTTAGCAGGGTTTCATCACCCAAATGGAACCTACCACTCATTTTATATTTTATTATGGAACATATGGACATGTTTAACAATACTTTCGAATTCCATAATTTTACGACACCCGGTTTTACGTTTCGTGGCTTAACCATTTACGGTTAGCATTTTACGGAGCCAAAACTAACACCATATCTTGGATAATATCACCAAAAAGCCAAACCTTCCTCCCCAAGCTTTGTGAACTGCCCTAGGAGGGGGGATTCACCACCCATGTGGCTTCATCTCATGAATTTACCCATAGTTCATCACTTAATTACAACTTGGTCTCCAAGTGTTGACTAGTCAACACAAGTAACCTCCTCATTTTTAGTATAAAAGAGACTCATTCTCTTCCTTTCTCTTGCAATACCAACGACCCTAAACCATCAAAATGCACCATTTTGATCATTGATCTTGCTCATTCAATCCATCACAAGTTCAAGTCATAGTTCCTAGTTGATCCTTAACACCTTTCAACCATAAAACTCCATAAAATCACCATAAAACACCACAAAAACTCATCAAATTTCCAAGTGTTCTTAGTGAAGATTTTTACTAAGGCTTGTTTTTGTGATAAGATTAGTGTTTATCAAGGGATTATAAGATAGGGTTTTTGATATGGAAGCTTGGATATGGTTGGAAAATATTTGGAAAATATTTGGAAGATTAAGTAGTAGTTCTTGGTCTTGATCTTGGTTCTAGTTAGTTTCTTCACAAGTTGTAAGCAAACCCTAACTTGCTTCTTGTTAAATAATCATGTTCATGTTATTTACCTATCATTCATGCTATATATTGTCTTGTTATCATGTCCATGATGAATAAAAGTGAGCAAAACAAGTTATTGTTATTGATTGTTAAAACAAGTTATTAAAACAAGTAAACTAGTGATTTTCTTGGTAAGACCTGATCAAAATGGTAAAAATATGATATTGAATTATTACATATTGTAGTAGAGGACCTAACAAGGAAACCGTAGCAATTTGAACCACCTAAAACGAGTATACGAGTCAAAAGTTATGGCGATTTGAAGTTACCAAAACTTTCCGGCAAAACTGCCAAAATGTTTCTGTGACAGAATAGAAAACACGCAAAAAGAGGCCTTTCTGGTCCGTTTCATGAAAAAGTTAAAACACGAAAGTTGTCCGGAATCACGTTTTCGTTCAGGTTAAAAGAAGCTCGAGACCTGAAAACGCTTTTTGAGTGATAATTTCTTCAAAATTCTTAACAGCTATTTACATAAATACAAGTCACTATATTATGGTTATACATTAAAATGAACAAGAGGTCTTATGACCTATAATCAAGACCACCACCATGGCTAGAGCCAAGGTTGTGTCTCATGACTATGGAACAAGGACCAAAGGTCATGGCAAGGCCATGACGAAATGACCATACCAACTTACATAGGCGAAAACAAGAAACAATGAATTAGGCGATAACATGAACATACAATTTGGATCTACTTCATCTAAAGAACCATGAAATATTACGAGTATTTGTTATACAAGTTATAAGAACTTACCCTAATAACAATCTTCATGTACTAATAAACTTTCCTAAGTTTACTCAAATATCGGACATGTAACTTTTCGAATCAAAACTTATATCTATATATGTTATCAACTACTACAATAGTAGGGAGCCTCATGTGAGGAGTTCATTATGTAAGCCGTCGAGATGAGTTGTGGATTTACGAGTTAAAGTGTCCTGGCTCCTCGAACGCTTACTAACATGACTTCTGAAATATGTCAGCCCGAACGGTAGTAAACGATATACAAAACATACATGTTTCATGAATCTTTTCTTTCAAAGACTTACATTATACATCATACCACATCATGGACTAAATGCAAGATATATATATAGGCACTCCGTTATATTCTTTACACAAATCCTAAGTCGCAACATTCTATTATAGGTTGCTCGTAGAAACCTACACGATCCAACCATCACCATCATTACTTGCTATCGTACTTAAGGTGAGTTCATAGCACCACTTTCCATTACTTAATTGTTTTACAAACCCTTGGGGGGAATACATGCTATTTTTAACCGAGCACAATGTTTTTAAATTGTATGCTTGCCTGATTGTTTTATTATCACTAAGTACCAGCCTTGCTAAACCGAGATTCCTTATTATGAACCATTTAATCACTAGCAATAGTGAGCGCGAATATTGTGAATAGGCCTATTGGGATTGACGAATCCCATTTGTATTGACTAAGTTCAAACAAATGCATTAATATTTGAGATTTAGGTATGTTAGCAAAGTACCTACCGGGATAAATCTGCCGATCGATATTGGTACACGTTAACGTTATGGTGTCATAAGCTTAGTGTATAATAACTGTTCCGGGCATATAATAACGTAGCCTACCTGTTTTGTTTTCCAAACATTGGTGTGAGTCTATAGCTCACACTACCAACATATTGTGTTCAAACGATTTAACAAACTCTATGAATATCACTCAACCTTTGTGTTGACCTCTCAAGCATGTATTTCAGGTTCATGACGATCAAGGATGGCACGGAAGGGCATGGATGTTCAAGAGGGCTATAAATTTTATTATCATTCAAAAACACATTTATTATACATTGTAAACATGGAACCATTTGGGACCTCATTTTGTAATCTCTGATATTTATACAATTTGAATGATAAATCTTTTAAAACGACTCAATTGGAGTTCGTTTTCTATTATTGTGACTATTGTGCCGTCGAGTAACACCCAGTTTGAATTCCGCTGCATCCATGAATTGGGGGTGTTACAGATTGGTACCAGAGCCATGGTTATAGAGAAACGGGTCTAATTGAGACCTAAACTATAACTACACTTACAAACAAAAACATTTTTATAGCCTTCCACACTCCGTGTCTTCCATCCTCCAGACGATTATGGACTTAGTAAGCATGTTATGCTACACAAACATATTAGTATATTCATATATACCCATTTTGAGCATTTCCCCGTAGACATTTTGTGCTACACAAACATAATTGCATATTGATATATGTACCCTAAACATAATTGAGCATTTCCCCGTAAGCATTAGTATATTGATATATAAACTCGGTTTATTTTCAATCATTTATCTAAACAATGGACTAAACATATCTGTGTACGCCTATTCTAAGGCATTTCGACACAGCCACACTCTCCCAATCATGTTCCTACTCCAACATTATATGTCCAAGACATTGTAACTGATTGCAATGGTCTTTCCTATTTTTCAAGACATTGTGAGATACAATGGTCTCATTCATTTTCCAAGACATTGTGAGATACAATGGTCTCATTCATTTTCCAAGACATTGTGAGATACAATGGTCTCATTCATTTTCCCAAGACATTGTGAGATACAATTGTCTCATTCATTTTTCAAGACATTGTGAGATACAATGGTCTCATTCACTTTTCCAAGACATTGTGAGATACAATGGTCTCATTCACTTTTCAAGACATTGTGAGATACAATGGTCTCATTCATTTTCCAAGACATTGTGAGATACAATGGCCTCATTCATTTTCCAAGACATTGTGAGATACAATGGTCTCATTCATTTTCCAAGACATTGTATGATACAATGGTCTTAATCATTTCTCAAATGTTTTGAGTCACACAATGGCCTAACCTACTTCCCAGACATTGTGAATTGCACAATGGTCTAACCTACTTCCGAGACATTGTGTTTTGTGCAAATGGTCTCTAGAATTATTCCATCACATCATCAATATCATTTCTTATGATATCAAAAACCCGTCACAATCTATCGATTTCAAAATAAGAAATATGAGATTTCTAAAGGACAAACAAATCCATTACCTACAAAAGCTGAAGTTCAGCTCTACATTCATCAAAGTTTTTTTTATGAAACCTTCATTATTAAAAGTTCGTGATCTTGACCAAGTATGTTCTATTTTAGAACTACTTAAAATTCCTTTCCATACGTACATACCCTTACTATCTTCTATTCAAAGGAATATGAAAACATACGTTACAAGTCTTGTATGGACGGGACTTGCAACTTAAGGGTTTGACATCGCCTTTGTTTAATGGACAGTTTCCCGAAAGCAACGAACATATCACAAGTATACCTAATTTAGGTATTTGAAAATTTTATCGAACCTCGGCTAAATATAGACTAGTCACCTATATTTAACCTAGGGACAGTGGAATATAGTCTAACTAACTATATTCGACTTAACATTTTCAAATACTGAGAGTAGTTGTACTAGGGTTATGTTTAGATTGATTTCCTACATGAACACGATAAACCACCAGAATACATTAAAACAATCTAGAGACACGATAATGTCTTACCACTCAGCGAAATCTTAACACCTTATCTGTATGATCTAAATTCATTCTTGAAATTTTTCATTTATGAGATAATCCGAACTACTATCTTGGGATAGTTATCAATTATTCTCTTCATCCTGTAGAAGTACTATCCTGTTTAGGTCCTAAGGATACCATTCCATCATAAACTTTTAAAATCTCTTAAGATTTTTAAAGCAAACTCAACATCTTTACCTAAGGGTATTAATGTTAAGCATACACTACACACTTTTGTTCATCAACATATCACATCATTATCTTCACAACCGTTACAAATACAAGCTCATTAACAGATCTTGATGCACTTTTAAAGCTCAAATCATCCTTAGTTACACCACAAGTACCCTCATCAGCTTTACAAGATTGAATATTCATCTTGTACTTTTGGAACACCAGTATCATCTCGTAATACCCTACCTTGTAACTCACCGGCTAAGTATGAATGTTGGGTTGGGAATTCTTAAGTAGTATGATTTATAATTATTTGAATGAATTGGGATGCCTTTTCATTTAAATAAAGAAATTGTAAATCACCGAACCATAAGTTTATATTCCCCTATTTACATTGTTTGGGATGCCTCTCTATGTAAATAAAGAATTATAAACAAGTGGGCTTATTTGTATCCGAAATAACATAAGTATGAAGTCAATAAAACTAAAAACTTGTAAAAATAATTTCTAAAACTTATTTATTAATTATTCAATTAAAAACTTATTTAACTATTTAATTAAAACTAATTTAAATTAACCTAAAAATGATAAATATTACAAATTAAACTAAAAACTTGTAAAAATAATTTCTAAAACTTAAAATGAACTTGAAGAAAGTATAAAAATTAAAAATAAATGTTTTTGTCTTTTTATGAATTTTCTATTAATTAAAAACTATTTATATTAATTATACTAATTAAATTATTTTAAATTACAAATAATACTAAATTAACTTAGCAAATTATGAAAAAAATTATAAAACTATTTTAGTACTTATAAAAGCTAGGAAAAATATAAAAACTAGGTATTGCCATATAAAAATTAATTATGCTATTTATAACTTAATTATTGATTAATTACTAATAAAACTATTATTAATTATAATAAATACTAAATGACAAAACAAAAATCTGAGAAAATTATTAAAATTACTTTGACCTAAAAGGAAATTAATAAAAATATAAAATTACAAATTACTTAATAAAAATCTAAAAATGAAAATTAAAATTAAATTAAATTAAATAGAAACTATCACTTATTTTTATATTTGTTTTTCTGGATTTTTCTTTTACAAAACTAAATTATACCTAAAAATAGGTAACTTTTGTAAAAAAAACAATACTTTTACAACTTAATAATAAGCTGTTTGAGGGCTTATTAGTAAGACAGTTGACCAAAGTTGACCAAGAAGGAAAATGGGCTCAAATGAGATCAAGTGGGACCCACAATGGTAAATTCAGGTTCAAACAAGTTAGATGAGCATGTTTAAACAAGAAAATGCAAGTATGATCCACTGAATAAGCAAATAAGCTGATAATAAGCACATGGATTTCATGGTTCACTTAGAAAAATGGGACAAGTTTGAGGGACAAATTCAGGTGGGACCCAGGGGGTCCAAGGTCAAACCTTTGGTCAATTTATGGAGTATGGGGTGATACTTCATAATACAAAGTACAAGGTATAGAAAACGAACTCTAAATGAGACGTTTTTAAAAAGTTACCATTCGATAAATAAATTCCGAGTTACAAACTTGAGTTCCATAATACAATACATAAGAGTTTTAAGACATATCGAATGGTAAAGATAAAAGCATAAGTCTTCAAAACATGCCAAGCGACTCTATGCTCCATGCAACAGCTATCATCTTACAGACCTGAGATAAACATGCTAAAGTGTCAACACAATGGTTGGTGAGTTCATAGAGTTTGTTTTAAAACAGTTGAAAAGTCTTTAAAGAATATTCGCACAACAAAGGCATCGTGAATCCACTCAGTTGCAATTCCCGCCATAAGAGACTTGCAACCTCTGTGTTCACAACCCACTGCAAACATATAGTATGATTTCGATATATGTGTATACGATATATGCACGCTTAATGTAAAGTATCACTGCCTACTGAACCTCTTGACAAGAATAAGCACAAATGCTTCATAAGAATAAGCACAAATGCTTCATAGTGGATTATATTCACCCAAGGCCAGGAATATATGGCAATGGTGGGGGCGTCAGCCCGATAGTACTATCAATACCTCTCCATCGGCTCCATCCAGGAGTTAAACAGTAGTTAAAGAATATAGCGCATAGAATAGGTTTAACACATTAAGGCACATATCGTACACATCATGTTTAAGAGTATAAAAGTATAGCATAGCATATGAGTAAAATTGTCTTTAGTAAAAGAGAAAGCAAGTAGTTTAAGCATGTATCTCCCCAAAAGAGTTTAAAACCAGTATGACTCACCTTAAGCTTAAGTGATGTGAAATCAAAGTGATAGTCGAATCGTGAAAGTCACTAAGAGCAGCCTATAATAGAACGTTGCGACTTAGGTTTAGAGTAACGTCTAAGAATGCAAAGAATTTCCTATATATGCCTTGCATAATGTTCATGATGTAGTACTTAGTATATAGTGTAAGTCTTTGAATATAAATGGTTTATGAAACATGTATAAGTTGTATATCTCTTACTACCGTTCGGGCCGACATAATTCAGAAGTCATGGAGTAAACGTTCCAGGAGCCAGGACACTTTAATTCGTAAATCCACAACTCATCTCGACGGCTTACTTAATGAACTCCTCACATGAGGCTCCCTACTATTGTAGTATTCGATAACATATATATAATTTTTGATCCGAAAAGTTACATGTCCAATATTCGAATAAACTTAGGAAAGTTTATTTTTACATGAAGATTGTTATTAGGGTAAGTTTATATGGTCTTTGGTCATAGCTTCGCCGTGACCTTGGTCATTGTACCATGGTCTTGAGACTCAACCTTGGCTTTAGCCATGGTTGTGGTCTTGGCTTTAGGTCATTAGACCTCTTGGTCTTAGTAAATCATAACCATAATATAGTGACTTTGGTCTAAAATTGGCTGTTAAGAATTTGAAGAAAATTATCACTCGGAAAGCGTTTTCAGGGCTCGAGCTTCTTTGTACCTGAACGAAAACGTCGTTTTCAGGGTGACTTTCAAAATGGCAGAATGCAAAAACAGTAGGTATAGGCAGTTTTGCCGTTTTGGTTTTGCTAACTTCTTATGGCCATAACTTTTGACTCGGGTACTCGTTTTCGGTGATTCAAATTGCTATGTTTTCCTTGTTAAGTACTCTTTAACAGTAAGTAAGTGTCAAATATCAAAGTTATACTATTTTGGTCGTGGTTCTCCATAAAAATCACTAGTTTGCTTGTTTACTTGTCATAAGTTAACATATGTATACCAATACTTGTTTTATCTATTTTTAAACATCATGAACACAATAACAAGACAATATATAGTAAGAATGAAATATAAATAGCATGAATATGATAAGAAAGTATGTTAGGGTTTGCTTACAACTTGAGGCTTTCTAAAAGAAAGGTAAGTAACTAGTAAGGTACGGACTTTGATAGACTTAAGCTTCACCCTTGCAATCTATGATAAACCGAGGTTATTTGAAGATTATAACGACGCCTTCTTGAAGTCCAAAGCTATTTGAAGATTATAACGACGTCTTTTTGGAGACTTTAAAGTTATAACAACTTTTCTTAGAAAATTTCCAAGATTGAAGATCAAACACTATTTTTGTTTCAAAGACTAGTTAACTTTCTTACAAAATATAAGAAAAGTGCCTTAGGTTTTAGGACTTGAAGGTTATAAGAAGGTGTGGTGCAAGTTTTATATGTGTTTTAGCTTGGTATTTATAGGGTAGGAAAAATAGTTAACCATATATTGGGTTAGAAATTAACCATGGTTAGTTTTAGACACTTGTAACCATCCTAGAGATCAATGGTTAAGATTTAACCACACATGGTGACTCCCCCCTCATATTGGCGGTTTGAATGGGATAAGGGTGACTAGATGAGTAGTCATGGTCTTTGGATGATAATATCCTAAGTATGTAGCTAGTTTTGACTCCGTAAATTGCTAACCGTAAGTTTTTAAGTCACGAAACGTAAAACCGGGTATCCTAAAAATATGAAACTTATAAATATGCTAGAACTTATCAATATACTCCATAATAAAATATAAAATGAGTGGTAGGATCTATCGGGTGCTAAAACCCTGCTAAAAACTGGAAACACGGGTCTAAAACGCTTAATTCGCGTAAAACGCTGAACTGAAAAACGTAAAATTCCAAAACTTTTGGAATTGTCCTAAAATGAGAGAAAATCATATTTCTATTGTTTATAATGTTTTATGGACATATCGGGATGCTGGAATGACGTTTAAACCTAAAAGTAAATCTCGGACACGGCTTTGTGATTTTTGCAGAAATGATCCGACGAGCGTCAAACTCTCGGATTATCGTTAAAATAGTTTAACTTACGAGAATATGAAATAAAAATTTCTGAGATGAATAGTGAAAAGTGAATAGTAAAAAGTGAATAGTAAAAAGTGAATAGTAAAATTTTCCGGGAATAGTAATTAATCTGAAAATGCGAATTGTTACATGGGACCACTGAGGTGGGCAGCAAATCACCACCAAGTGGTGGTGTTGGTGGTGAAGCTGCTGTAGCAGGGCAGATCAGTCACCCTGCAGCTCTCTTTGGAGAGGTGTGGGTCCCACAGATAAAATCACAAAAATAATAGACCAATGGGATCTCAAAGATGAGCTGGTAGGTTGCAAAAACTCAAAAGCTCAAGGCTTGAATCCCTTCCTAAAATTCTAGAAAATTATGGCTATTTTGGAAAAAAACTGAGCAAGTACACATTTGACTTTTCATGAAAACTTAAATTGTTGACTTTTGTGAACTTTGGATCAAAACTAATGACTGTAATTGAAGTCTTAAATGAAAATGAAGCTAAATTAAGTGATCCTAGCTACTTATGAGTTGAAATGGTGAGATTACCCCCTCTAAATACCAACAGTTAACTGATCATGAAAGTTATAAAAGGTTTTTGACTTTCTCATGAAAAACTTGTGAATTTAAAACTTTAACTAACTCTAATATACCTAACCTGAACTAATGCAAGCAAATGTGACAACTAAAACACCCTAGATAGCTCAGGTAACTCCTGATCCAAACACCCCTATAACAAGCTGGTTTTGAGTATTTCAAAGCATATTGCTGATTAAAACCATATTACACATCCACAAGGTTCTACTATTTTGAATTAAGTTTATTTAAGCACAGAGACATCAACAAATCAGTAAATACTCATGAATCACTAACATTTAACTTTTTCAGTGAAAATATAATAAAGTGAGTACAATGGATTGTAATGAACTAGTATATAATATTTAGCAATAATTTAACTAACAAACTTCAAATAAGCACAAAGCAATAAGATTAAACAATAATCTATCACTGTAACAGTAAAAAAAAAAACAAAAACAAAAAATAGGAGTTAAGGCTTACAGATTAATCAAGACAGAGAACCAAGTTATCAAGTACCAAGAATCTTCCTAATGCTTACCAATAAGCAACTAAACCAGAACCATCATTGATTTATCATGCTCCATGCTCCTTGCACCATATCACTGATTTTTTATTTTATATATATTTATTTAGTATTTTTGTGATTTTTTTGATTTTGAGAGCTAAACTGATATAAAGGCTTTGTAAACTTATAAAAACTTATTAAGAAACTTAAATTGAACTAGATGGGACAGTAAAACAACATTCTAACAAAGTTAGGTAAATTTGTCAATTTTACCCAAAAATGTCAAAAATGAATTTAGGACAAGGAACTTGAATTTAATGACAAAGATAGTTTATATTACATGAATTAAACTGAGTACATGTGATTTAAACTGAAAATTACAACTAAATAAGAAAATACACTACCTACGATTATGATAAACTAAAGCTACACTAATACTCCTTCACCACTGCTTCCTTCTCCATTTATATGCTTCCAACATGTCATTGTGGGTCCCACAGGTCTTTCCCATCACCATTGGATGAGTGAAAACTCATCCTAGCCTTTGATTAAATTTGGCGGGAAAAGTGGTTTTGAGCAATAAAAAGCTGTGAAGTTTTTATTGGTGGATTTGGAGGTGGAAGTGGACAATTGGGTGAGATGGTGGGAAAAGGAGGTGGAGTTTGAGTGTTGAATTGAGTTTGCAGATTAGAGGGGTGGTGGCAGGGTGTAGGTTTGCTAGGTGGCATCCCCTGGTACAAACCCAGGGAGTGGGTTTGGTTGAGGAGGTGACAGAGGGTATATGAGGTGGAAAAGGTGGACTAGTGGTGGTAGGGTGAGGTGGAGTGGTGGTTAGTAGCAGGGGATGTGGAGTTGGGAGGTGGAAGAAGGCAGGGTCAAAAAAAGGGTTGACCCCGTTTTATTATTTGAGGTGGAATATGGGCTTGGGGTTTTTGGGCTTGGGTAAAAGAGATGGACCAGGTTTGTGTTTGTTTTATTGGATTCTAGATTTTAGTTTAGTTACAAAATAGTCCATTTGGTTTATAATGTGTAAAAATCACAAGGACTTTAATGTAATTTCTGAAATCCAAGGGACTGAAATGTAATTATTCCAAAGTTTATCAAAAGGTTGTAATTTGTCACATGTGAATAGTACAAGGGCTTTATTTGATAATTTCTATGTTTTAAAACTCCAAGGACTATTTTTGCCAAATTTGAAACTTAAGGGACTAATTTTTTAATTTCCTCAAAACTTTCATCCAGGGACAAATAGTGACAATTATGAATCCCCTAGGACCCTTAATGATAATTTTCCCATTTTGAACACCCGGGGACTAAAACTGTCAAGTTTGAAACTTTGAGGGACCTGTTTTGCCAAACTGTGAAACTTCAGGGACCAATCATGTAATTTCTCCAAAATTTTCACCCAAGGACCATTCCTGCCATAAAAGATTAGTATAAGGACCAAAATTGATTTTCTCAAAGTTTTTACATCCCAGGGACCATTTATGTCAATTTCCAAAGTATAGGGACTAAACTTGTAATTTTATGAAACTTTGCACCAAAGGACTAAATATGTAACTTTATGATTAAAAAGGACCTTTGATGACTTTTTCATGTTTTTAGAATAACCAGGGACTAGTTTTGCCAATTTATGAAACTTGAGGGACTGAAACTGCCAATTATGCAAACTTTGTACGTTTTTCATCTGTTTTTGCATATTTTGCATTTGAAACATATAAAACACACTTCTAAGATATTTTAAGTATTTTGATGCATATTTGAGTGTTTTTGGATGTTTTGGCAGTTCAGATTGGTATAAAATGATGAGTATTTAGACACTCATCAGTAACATAAGCAGCCAAACGTGCGCAAGAGGCTGTAGTCAGGGTTTTGGCCAAACAGGGGTGGTGAATAAGGAAAGAAGCGTGGTACTTGATTACAGAATATCCTCTGATACCATGTTTGATATTAGAGTGAATATGTGATTGATTGAATGACTAGCAAGCGTACATGATACATCAATATATACATCTATACCGAATAATCTAGATGTCGGGCTCAGGCCCGTTACAATGATACAAGCTAAACAATGGGCTAGGCTAACACTCTTTATCACAAAAACTTTGATATCCCAAACAACCCTTTACAAAGTGTATTTTGATCTTTAATCATTCTGTTGGAGAAGAGCAGGAACCAGCTTACCTTTTTCCCATCTTAAATTCCACATATTGGCCACCATCAAGACTGCATTTGATCTTTTAACTCTAATACTTTGTAGGACATCTTCCATATATTTGTTAATCACAACAGTTATTTCATTTTCAGTTCTTGTGACTTTTTGGAAGGATCTCTTATTTCTTTCACTCCACAATGTATATATTGTGGCTGCAACTATAAGTCTATTCACAACATTCCAAATATTACTTTTATTTCCCCTATCTGCAATATAATTCATCACACTCTCCAAATCTTGACAATTCCCACTGAATCTTCCTTTGCATTTCACTTCATTCCACACCTTAGCAAAGAATACACATTCAAAAAATAAGTGCTGATGACTGTCTAGGCAACTATTACACAAAGAACACTTCAAATCATCTCCTTGGTAGCATTCCTCCTCGACATAATGATATGACTACCTGGGGGGGGGTATTTTTTAACCTCATTATTTGTTTTTGGTTTATGTTTCATGATTTTTTTTAAACTTCTAAATTATTAATTGGTTGATGGTATTGTATTAACATAAGTGTACATTCATGAAAAGTGTACATATGTTGTTCTTTTAGTTAAGTGTTTACTAAAAAAGATGTTGTAAAGTGCAAAAACAGCGGTGCAAAACTTACTTTTGTTTAGTTGTAAACCAAGTAGGGCGAACACAAATTAAGATGTCATTGTAAGTTAAGTCTTTACTAAACAAGGTTCCGTAAGGTGAAAAATGGTGCTCCAAAACTTACTTATGTTTAGATGTAAATGAAGTAAGGGGGGGGGGGGGTGTAACACCCCCAAAATTTGATACAGCGGAAGACTCAACAAGCTTTCGGGGTGCTACGGGGATTGGTATCCAACACAAGACATAATAGAACGAGATAAAGTAAACATAATAAAAACGCAACCAAAACGGGGTTTTAAAGTTTACATTTATCCCAACATCATTCAGAGTCAGGCCCAAAATAAAATAACAGTAGGTCCATAATTCAATATCAGAGTTTAGAAAAATAGATCCGTAAACCAGGAGCCTTAGCCGAGCCATCCAATCCTTGCATCCATAACATCAATTAATTACCTGAGAAAACGTGCTAAAAGTCAGCTTTCGCTGGTGAGATCATAGGTTTAAATTCACCTAACGATATAGTGGACATATACGCAAAATGCTTGCTAGCTAGACTAAGGATTCACTAAAAGCCTGCGGATACCCCCCGTAATATCATAAATACTCAGATAACCTCCGAAGTATTAATAACCTATAGGTGCACACTATAGTATCTAAATAAGCCAACCTTGAATAGTACACACGAAACTATGTGACTAAAGCTGACAATTCACCAATATCCAAATAAGCCAACCTTGAATAGTACACACAAAACTATGTGACTAAAGCTGACAATCCACCGATATCCAAATAAGCCAACCTTGAATAGTACACACAAAACTATGTGACTAAAGCTGACAATCCATCAATAACCAAATAAGCCAACCTTGAATAGTACACACAAAATGTGTGACTAAAGCTGACAATATATCCTAGTCCATACGCATAGCAAGTTTTAGAAAGAATATAAAAGCGATAATAGTCCACATAAAAATAATTTGCACGTTTCTCACCCCAAGTATTGAAAACATAGTTCAAGAGTAAAAAGTGGGGCTATGACTCACCTCAAGTCCAGAAAACAGCAAGAAGAAACCGGTAGAAGTAAGATGTATAGTAACTCACAAGACGGCAACTACGGACTCGGCTTGACCTAACAATATCAACTCGTTCAGAAATCGTTTCCTCAAATTCAAAATATTCCCAAACCCGGACGTAATCCGTTTTATTTTCCGAAAATCCATTTCGTAAGAGTTTGATGTATTTACGTTTGGTATCCATACGGGTGGTGGGTCGACACAAAACAAACCAAAAAGGTCACACAAAAGAATAATAAAATAAACTATTGATCTAATATTAGCCCAATATATCATTTAAATAAATCGCCGAAGTTTATCAAATCCGTCGATTTGATAAACCTCATATTTACACCCAATCCTGAAGCACATAGCACATAAATACTATATGGTATATATCATAGTTTAATAAATTCCTTATATACATCGTCAAATTGGCCAGATTTCCCGATATATATACGCAATTTATTACCCTTTACATATACCACAACCTATGGGCGTCGTAGGATACGATGCCCATTAATATATTCGTTTCGTATAGCCAAATAACCCGGTTCAACCCTTCGGTTAAGTAGTTATTTAGTTATAGAAAACGCTTATATTAATCGTCATATATCCGTGACAACACGAAAGTCACAATCAAAACTTACCTGAACTCGAGTGACCACGACTCCGCATAACTCGATAGGTTTACTCGTTACATATATAAAATGACATTTTATTTAATGTTTAGTAATTGTCGAGAGTTTTCTCGTTTTATAACGCATTTTTATAATAATACTTCCAATAATATTACGCTACTCTCGTAGCCTAATATATATTTAGTCGTATTATTTATAATATGAATTATTATTAATATACGCATTTATACAATTATATATCCGTTATTCACGTCTATATATTCATATAAACGTTTATATTACCAATAATTATTATTACGAGTTTTATTATTTATGTTTTAATTGTAAATAGTTATCGAGTCATACGAAATGGTCACATGTCCGAGTCATGACTCTCGGCTCATTGTCCAAGTCCAAAGTAATAAGCAATAGTCATAAAAATCAATACATCTCCGTCCAACACAATCCCAATCCACGTGCTACAACAATAGGGTCCGACTACGGCACCCGACTAACATATCTCCGTCAATCTAAGTGACCGTCTCACAATCGGTCCCCAATAACACATTTCGTCAACACTTCTCAATACCAATATTCAATATCCAATGTCGAGACCAAACATGGTCTCGACCCACATATATTCGGCCAAGAAATGAAATAAATAACCAACCAATAACAAAACCAAGTTACATTCAAGCAACAAATAATCAAGGTCACACTCAGGTTGGTTTACCAAGCCAAACCCGAGTCTACACGACTCGACTGAGTCGCGGGAAACACCATGAGCCAAGGGGGCTCGAACCAAGTACCAAGGGTCACAAAAATGGCTCCAAGGAGCACTCCAAATTACCTATTCGACCAAGAGGGTCTCGGCAACAATAACAATAACACGGCTTTGAGCCGCGACTCTCATGAGTCGACTCAAGTATACCAACGAAAGCAAGAATACCAAGAGCCAAACCACGACTTATAAATAACAAGAAAACGAGCACTACGGCTCGAGTTAATATCCAAGCCGTGAGTCATGGACTCACAGTTCGAACCAAACCCACGAATAACAACCCGGATACCAAACCATTTATTAAAATCGAGTTTCCAACAAAAACCCATAAGTATTATCCCCGTTTTTGGGTGAAAACCCATCTGAATCTAAACCCATCGTGACCAAAGGTCACGTTTTAATAAAAACGCGAGTCACACTCGCCTCACCTTCGATCAAATAAGCTCCGAACCATATAACACTTCGAAAATAATGATTGGTGGTGAGATATGGTGATGATTCGTGATGTAGAAAGGTGTAATAGGGCGCGTGTAGGGTCGGATCTTGGAGATTCGATGGTGGGGATTACGAAAATACTGGTAGTTTGTAGTGGTGGTCGGCGGTGAAGTGGTGGCGGCCGGATAAATAGTCGGCGGCTAGGGTTGAGGGGGAAGGGATAAAATGAGAGAGAGAGAGAAGTGAGGGTGAGTGTTGGTGTGTTGTGTGAAAACCGGACCACAAGGGACCAATTTGTGGTTTACTCTTTTTGTTATTATTATTATTATTATTATTATTATTTATTTATTTATTTATTTTTAAATAATAATAATGATAATAATAATATTAGTAATAATAATATTACGAGTAGCGTTGAGTGGGTAAAGTGGGTAAATGTAAAACATACGGCCCGTAACCCGAACTCATTTCAAACTTCAATATCTCCCGAAAAACATCCTGTAAATAATTAAATATAGTCGGACTCGTAAAACGAATCATAAAATTTCCCGTTAGGTAAACCTAGTGCCGGAGTCAACGTAGTACCAGTGAGAATTTTTTTAAAAAAAATACATCATCAAGTAAATTCCATAATGAATTATTAAAATAATTCTCGAATCCCATAACGGCATAAAATATAATTATCCATAAAATTGGTCTTACAAGTTCGTTGCGAATAAAAATTCTAAATAAAAATTATAAACGAACTTTAACGTAATGCGGTTTTCAAAATGGCTCCCTAAATTGCCGGTTGTCACATCCTCCCAGCCTCAGAAGAAACCCGTCCCGGGTTTCTCTCGGAACAATTCGTCTACGATGTGAAAAGCTTCGGATATCTCTTCCGGAACTCGTCCTCACGCTCCCACGTAAATTCTGGTCCATGTCGGGAATTCCAACGAACCTTGACGAGCGGAATGCGACTTCGCTTGAGTCGTTTAACTTCACGATCTAAAATCTCAATTGGCTCTTCCACAAAATTCAATTTCTCATCAATACGAATATCCTTCATCGGAATAATAGGCATCTCATCAGAAAGACATTTCTTCAAATTACTAACGTGAAACACGTCGTGAACTTTACTCAGTTCATATGGTAATTCCAACCTATAAGCCACGGGCCCAATTCTTTCTAAGATAAGAAATGGTCCAATGTAGCGTGGGTTGAGTTTTCCACGTTTCCCGAAATGTATCACACCCTTCCAAGGCGAGACTTTCAGCATCACTTTGTCTCCAACCTGGAACTCTAAGGGTTTACGTCTCTGATCGGCGTAACTCTTCTGCCTATCTCTGGCTGCTTGCAACCGATCACGAATCTGAGCTACTTTCTCCGTAGTTTCCAAGATAAGTTCAGGGCCTGTGAGTTGGCTATCTCCAAATTCTGCCCAACCAATAGGCGAACGACATTTTCGGCCATACAAAGCTTCAAATGGTGCAGCTTTAAGACTTGTGTGGTAGCTATTATTATAGAAGAATTCCGCAAGGGGTAAATACTTCTCCCAGCCTTTACCAAAGTCTATGATACATGCACGAAGCATATCCTCTAAAGTCTGAATGGTCCTCTCACTTTGACCATCGGTTTGGGGATGATATGCAGTACTCATGTCAAGTCTCGTCCCCAAAGCCGTTTGAAGTGATCGCCACAAAGCTGACGTAAAACGGCTATCGTGATCAGAAATAATCGATATCGGGACTCCATGACGAGAAATAATTTCCTTCACATACAACCTCGCAAGTTTATCCACACTATCATCTTCACTAATTGCTAGGAAATGAGCAGACTTTGTCAGACGATCCACAATTACCCAGATAGCGTCACAACCGCTAGCTGTCCTCGGTAATTTGGTAATGAAGTCCATTGTAATCCGCTCCCATTTCCAGACTGGAAGTTCTGGTTGCGTCAGTAATCCTGACGGTCTCTGATGTTCGGCTTTAACCTTAGAACATGTCAAGCACTTACTAACATACGATGCTATATCTGCCTTCATGTTTGGCCACCAATATAATTTCTTAAGATCCTGGTACATCTTGTCAGACCCAGGATGAATAGAGTACCTTGACTTATGCGACTCATGCATAATTAACTCCTGAATTCCTCCATATAAAGGTACCCAAATCCGATCTCCAAAACATAGTAATCCATCAGAACGCTTAACAAATCCTTTCTCATTCTTAGCCATCCCAAATATATTCTCCGCAGATCGGTTTTCCGCTTTCAACGCTTCCGTTTGAGCTTCAAGTATTTGAGACGGTAATGGCGATACAATAGTCATTCCCAATGACCTAACTCGTAATGGTGGTATTCTTTCTTTTCGACTAAGAGCATCAGCAAAAATGTTTGCTTTACCAGGATGGTAGCGAATTTCGCAATCATAATCGCTTAGCAACTCAATCCAACGTCGTTGTCTCATATTGAGCTCTTTTTGATTCAAGATGTGTTGTAGACTTTTGTTGTCAGTAAACACTACACACTTGGTTCCATACAAGTAATGTCTCCATATGCTTAAAGCAAAAACCACAACACCTAACTCCAAATCATGGGTGGTGTAGTTTTTCTCATGCTTTTTGAGCTGTCGGGAAGCATAAGCTATCACTTTCTCTCGTTGCATTAACACGGCTCCCAATCCTTTATGTGAAGCGTCACAATAGACGACAAAATCCTCATTTCCTTCAGGTAACGCTAGGATCAGAGCACTACACAACATCTTCTTAAGTAATTGAAATGTGCCCTCTTCTTTATCTCCCCATTCATACGTAACACTCTTTTGAGTCAATTTGGTTAATGGTTTAGCTATCTTTGAAAATCCCTCGATGAATCTTCGGTAATAACCGGCTAAACATAAAAATTGACGAACTTCTGTTAGGGTCGTAGGTGCAGCCCAATCTTTTATTGCCTCAATCTTAGCGGGATCCACATGGACTCCTTGCCTATCAATTACATGACCAAAAAATTGTACCGTCGGAATCCAAAATTCGCATTTACAAAACTTGGCATAGAGTTTCTCCTTCCTGAGCAATTCTAAGATAAGTCTTAGATGCTCCTCATGCTCCTTCTCACTCTTCGAATAAATCAGAATGTCATCGATGAACACAATCACAAACTTATCTAAGTAAGGCTTACACACCCGATTCATGAGATCCATGAATATCGCCGGTGCGTTAGTCAACCCAAATGGCATCACCTGAAACTCATAATGCCCGTAACGGGTTCTGAAAGCCATTTTTGGAATATCTTCTTCGCGAACTCGAAGTTGATGATATCCCGATCTCAAATCGATCTTCGAATACACACTCGATCCTTGAAGTTGATCGAACAAGTCGTCGATCCTCAGTAACGGGTATCTATTCTTCACCGTTAACTTGTTCAACTCTCGGTAATCAATGCACATACGAAACGATCCATCCTTCTTCTTCACGAATAAGACTGGGGCTCCCCAAAGTGAAGAAATTGGTCTTATGAATCTTTTTTCGGCTAACTCCGCCAATTGTTTTGACAACTCTTCTAGCTCGGTAGGTGCAAGATGATAAGGCGCTCGTGCTACAGGTGCAGCACCAGGTATCAACTCAATCTGAAACTCCACTTGTCTAGTCGGCGGGATTCCCGGCAAATCATCGGGAAACACATCAGGAAAATCACGAACTATAGGCACATCTCCAATGCACCTTTCCTTTTTCTTCGTCCCTCCTTTCTCAGAAATTTGAGCTAAGAAAAGGTAACATCCTTTCTCCATTAGCTTTGGTAACTTAGTGCAAGAAATGACTGCTAACCGGGATGGGCTCCTCGAATCCTTTCGATCTCCTAATATATTTAGGATTTCCTTTCCGTAAGGTACACGCACGATCTTCTCATCGCAAAGTATGTGAGCACGATACTTCGATAACCAATCCATACCAATGATGACATCAAAACTTCCTAACGTGATGGGTAGGAGATCTATGTTGAAAGGGTGGTTCAAGAAATTTAACGTGCAACCGCGAATGATGGTATTAATCCTTTCTATATTCCCATTTGCTAACTCTATATCATATCCAATTCCTAAGGCCATCGGGGTTTTCTCTAGTAAGGGTGCAAACGTAGTGGACACAAAACTCCTATCGGCACCAGTATCAAATAGTATGGAAGCATAACGATTATTGAGAAGGAACGTACCAGTAACGACGTTCGGATCTTCTCCTCTCTCGTTCCCGAGTGCATAAACTCTTCCCTGAGCAGCTCTAGCTTCCACACGTTGGTCCCCGTTATCTTGTCGTCCACGGTTTCCTCCAGCTCCACTGTTTCCATGATTGTACCCATTACCACCCGAGCCTTGATTTCCTCGGTTCCACGATTCTCTTCACTCATTCCTATAGTGTCCCTTCTTTCCACACCCATAACAAGTAACGTCTGCCTTATTTCTCATCTCAGGAGCAGCTTGAACCATAGCAAGAGGTCGAGCTCTACAATCCTTAGCTGTGTGTCCTTTCCTTGAGCAGTTCTGGCATTTCACACTACACCATCCAGTATGATGCTGATGGCAACGACCACACTTGGGTGCATCACCGTTTTGGTTCTTCTTATCTCCATTCCCAATAGCATAAGCCTTAGCTTGTCTCTTGCTTCGGTGATCATTACCCTTAGAGTGTTGATCTCTCTTTCTCTTTCCATTCTTCTCCTTATCAGCTCTTTCCAACTCCAACGAATCCATAAGTTGTTGAGCTATTGTGATTGCCTCATGGATGTTTGCAAGCCTAGCAGAAATCACATCATTCCTTGTAGCTACAGGCAACCCATCAGTATACCTTTCGATATTTTGAGTCTCGGTTTTTACCATATCTGGGCAAAGCAAGGCCAACTCCTGGTAACGACGATTGTAAGTCGTCATATCATTACCTTTCACCTTGTGGTTCCAAAACTCAATCTCTAGCTTCTTAACCTCATTCCTTGGGCAATAAGTCTGAATCCGCAGAGACTTAAATTGCTCCCAAGTCATGGCATAAGCTACATCACTCCCAACAGAATTTCGGTAATTGTTCCACCAAGTTAAAGCCTCATCCTTGAAAGTAAAAGAAGCAAACTTTACCTTCGCATTCTCCGCACAACCACTGATATTGAACACTGACTCGGTCTTCTCAATCCATCTGACCAAGTAAACCACTCCTTCAGTTCCACCAAACTCAATGGGTCCACAAATCTTGAACTCCTTGTATTGACATCCATTAGCACGAACAGGTGGAAAAGTTCCAGCAGAATTGTTGGAATGATTTGACTCAGCTAGTAGTTCAGCAACTCTTTGCTCCACAAGTTGATTGATCATTGCTTGATCCACAGTAGGTGCATTAAGTGGAACATGATCATTGTCTCCCTAAACATCAACATTTTGATTCCTTTTGTTGCGGTTAGTAGTGTCCAGGTTGTCAGGAGTAGGGGTTTCAACATTTCGAGTAGGTCGGCATCCTCGACGACTAGGGGTAGTCATTGCAGGTCCAGTTCTGGTAGCTCTAACAGGGTTTCGTCGTGGGGCCATTGATCTGGAACATCATACAAGTTCATGAGTCTCCAATAGAACTTATCAATATGCTCAACAAAAGTAATTCAACGAAGCCAAGTCATGGAAATGATAGCAACAATACACCACGTAACATCAATAAAGCGAATATGGACTCAATTTCCATAATACCCAAAATCACATAATACCATATATTAATAACCATCAACCATACAATAGAGATCTAACCCAACTACTGGGTATAAAGCAACAAGACCACATAACCCAAGCAACTAGCCACGCTGCTGGTGGAGGCTCCTCAACTCCTGCCTCAAGCCATCAAGATCTCTCCATAAAGATCCTAGCTCCACGCTATGGGCGTCTCGGTCTCTCTTGAGGTCAGCCACCTCCTTCTCCAGCTCGGCATTCCTTTGCCATAACTTGCGGTCGGCCTCTCGAGCAGTAACAAAACCTCGCTGTAAACTATCGATATGCTCGTGAACCTCCATCAAAACTCTCCTCATCTCAGTAGTCCTGCCCACAACCACAGTCATATCAACTCTCAGATCCGCTATGAACTCTCCAATAACCCTCTCAAGTCGATCAGATATACGTGCAACTCTCTCACCAAGCTCAGTAATCTGAGCCCATAACCTGCCAATCTCACCTAACTCTGCATGCTCAGCAGAAACCTCAGAAGATGCATCCGACTCATCGGGACTACCAGGTGGTAACTCAACCAAAAACGGATGATCAGGTGAATGAGGCTCAATCGGGTGTATAGGTGAATCAGGCTCCTCAACCTGAACTAGTGGTACTAACACACCATCATCATCAGGCATCTCATCCTCCTCCTCAGTGTCATCATCATCACCCTGCTCAGCCTCCTGAGGGTCATCCTCCTCCTCAGGGTCATCAGCCTCATCCTCACCCTCGTACTCCTCCTCCTCCTCGGTAGAGTACCTCATCAATCGTGGTCTCCTAACAGGTGAACCATGTGGAGATGTGGTAGGTGATCTAGGACGACGACGCAATGATGTGGGTGGTGCATCTGACAGAAGAGAGTGAGCATCAATCTGTAAAGGTGATGGAGTAGGGCATACCGACATGCGTGCCGTAGCTCAGTGGGCAAAGCGTGGGGCCACATGAGCCAAAGCCTGATGAAGAGTAAGCTGCCTCGATGTACCAAGGAGCCCTAGAGAAGATGAGGGTCCCTGCGTAGATACAGCAGGTGGTGCTGAAGTAGAAGCTGTCTGCGGCATAGTAGCTGAAAGCATGGCAATCTGGTAAGGATCATCAGATGCCATAGTGAACTGTGCTGGTAATACCGGTGCAGTAAGAATATCCTCGACAACATCGGGCATATGGGAGGCCATGGTCTGTGACAACGGCGTAGGGTAGGTGTAAGTGTTTCAAAACAACTAAATCACAACTCAAAATATCATACCAAAAATCCTCATCAAATAATTCAATCATTTAATCTCAATAAAGAATTTCAAACACCGCATTACTAAAACATTTATAAAACATTTAGACCATATAATTCCTCGAAACGCCATCTTATTACTAAATCCATAAACCTCAAAACCTCGAATCATCTCAAGAAATCCCAAATCTAACAATCATCTCAAATATCTCATAATACCTCAAAATAATAGAAGATGCTTCGGCTTGGCGGGCTGGCGGGCAGTGGCAAGGATCATTTTCTATAAAAATACGGTTATAGTTTAGGTGTTTATTTACCTAGTTCTCTATAACCTTGGCTCTGATACCAATATGTAACACCCCAAAAATTTGATACAGCGGAAGACTCAACAAGCTTTCGGGGTGCTACGGGGATTGGTATCCAACACAAGACATAATAGAACGAGATAAAGTAAACATAATAAAAACGCAACCAAAACGGGGTTTTAAAGTTTACATTTATCCCAACATAATTCAGAGTCAGGCCCAAAATAAAATAACAGTAGGTCCATAATTCAATATCAGAGTTTAGAAAAATAGATCCGTAAACCAGGAGCCTTAGCCGAGCCATCCAATCCTTGCATCCATAACATCACTTAATTACTTGAGAAAACGTGCTAAAAGTCAGCTTTCGCTGGTGAGATCATAAGTTTAAATTCATCTAACGATATAGTGGACATATACGCAAAACGCTTGCTAGCTAGACTAAGGATTCACTAAAAGCCTGCGGATACCCTCCGCTCCAACATAGATATTCGGGTAACCTCTGTAATATCATAAATACTCGGATAACCTCCGAAGTATTAATAACCTATAGGTGCACACTATAGTATCTAAATAAGCCAACCTTGAATAGTACACACGAAACTATGTGACTAAAGCTGACAATTCACCAATATCCAAATAAGCCAACCTTGAATAGTACACACAAAACTATGTGACTAAAGCTGACAATCCACCGATATCCAAATAAGCCAACCTTGAATAGTACACACAAAACTATGTGACTAAAGCTGACAATCCATCAATAACCAAATAAGCCAACCTTGAATAGTACACACAAAATGTGTGACTAAAGCTGACAATATATCCTAGTCCATACGCATAGCAAGTTTTAGAAAGAATATAAAAGCGATAATAGTCCACATAAAACTAATTTGCACGTTTCTCAACCCAAGTATTGAAAACATAGTTCAAGAGTAAAAAGTGGGGCTATGACTCACCTCAAGTCCAGAAAACAGCAAGAAGAAACCGGTAGAAGTAAGATGTATAGTAACTCACAAGACGGCAACTACGGACTCGGCACGACCTAACAATATCAACTCGTTCAGAAATCGTTTCCTCAAATTCAAAATATTCCGAAACCCGGACGTAATCCGTTTTATTTTCCGAAAATCCATTTCGTAAGAGTTTGGTGTATTTACGTTTGGTATCCATACGGGTGGTGGGTCGACACAAAACAAACCAAAAAGGTCACACAAAAGAATAATAAAATAAACTATGGATCTAATATTAGCCCAATATATCATTTAAATAAATCGCCGAAGTTTATCAAATCCGTCGATTTGATAAACCTTATATTTATTTACGTAACATACCGTTCCAAGATTACACCCAATCCTAAAGCACATAGCACCTAAATACTATATGGTATATATCGTAGTTTAATAAATTCCTTATATACATCGTCAAATTGGCCAGATTTTCCGATATATATATACGGAATTTATTACCCTTTACATATACCACAACCTATGGGCGTCGTAGGATACGATGCCCATTAATATATTCGTTTCGTATAGCCAAATAACCCGGTTCAACCCTTCGGTTAAGTAGTTATTTAGTTATAGAAAACGCTTATATTAATCGTCATATATCCGTGACAACACGAAAGTCACAATCAAAACTTACCTGAACTCGAGTGACCACGACTCCGCATAACTCGATAGGTTTACTCGTTACATATATAAAATGACATTTTATTTAATGTTTAGTAATTGTCGAGAGTTTTCTCGTTTTATAACGCATTTTTATAATAATACTTCCAATAATATTACGCTACTCTCGTAGCCTAATATATATTTAGTCGTATTATTTATAATATGACTCGTGATTTTTATTATTATTAATATACACATTTATACAATTATATATCCGTTATTCACGTCTATATATTCATATAAACGTTTATATTACCAATAATTATTATTACGAGTTTTATTATTTATGTTTTAATTGTAAATAGTTATCGAGTCATACGAAATGGTCACATGTCCGAGTCATGACTCTCGGCTCATTGTCCAAGTCCAAAGTAATAAGCAATAGTCATAAAAATCAATACATCTCTGTCCAACACAATCCCAATCCACGTGCTACAACAATAGGGTCCGACTACGGCACCCGACTAACCTATCTCCGTCAATCTAAGTGACCGTCTCACAATCGGTCCCCAATAACACATTTCATCAACACTTCTCAATACCAATATTCAATATCCAATGTCGAGACCAAACATGGTCTCGACCCACATATATTCGGCCAAGAAATGAAATAAATAACCAACCAATAACAAAACCAAGTTACATTCAAGCAACAATATAATCAAGGTCACACTCGGGTTGGTTTACCAAGCCAAACCCGAGTCTACACGACTCGACTGAGTCGCGGTAAACACCATGAGCCAAGGGGGCTCGAACCAAGTACCAAGGGTCACAAAAATGGCTCCAAGGAGCACTCCAAATTACCTATTCGACCAAGAGGGTCTCGGCAACAATAACAATAACACGGCTTCGAGCCGCGACTCTCATGAGTCGACTCAAGTATACCAACGAGAGCAAGAATACCAAGAGCTAAACCACGGCTCATAAATAACAAGAAAACGAGCACTACGGCTCGAGTTAATATCCAAGCCGTGAGTCATGGACTCACGGTTCGAACCAAACCCACGAATAACAACCCGGATACCAAACCATTTATTAAAATCGAGTTTCCAACAAAAACCCATAAGTATTATCCCCGTTTTTGGGTGAAAACCCATCCGAATCTAAACCCATCGTGACCAAAGATCACGTTTTAATAAAAATGCGAGTCACACTCGCCTCACCTTCGATCAAATAAGCTCCGAACCGTATAACACTTCGAAAATAATGATTGGTGGTGAGATATGGTGATGATTCGTGATGTAGAAAGGTGTAATAGGGCGCCTGTAGGGGCGGATCTTGGAGATTCGATGGTGGGGATTACGAAAATAGTGGTAGTTTGTAGTGGTGGTCGGCGGTGAAGTGGTGGCGGCCGGATAAATAGTCGGCGGCTAGGGTTGAGGGGGAAGGGATAAAATGAAAGAGAGAGAAGTGAGGGTGAGTGTTGGTGTGTTGTGTGAAAACCGGACCACAAGGGACCAATTTGTGGTTTACTCTTTTTATTATTATTATTATTATTATTATTATTATTATTATTATTATTATTATTATTATTATTTATTTATTTTTTTTTAAATAATAATAATGATAATAATAATATTAGTAATAAAAATATTACTAGTAGCGTTGAGTGGGTAAAGTGGGTAAATGTAAAACATACGCCCCGTAACCCGAACTCATTTCAAACTTCAATATCTCCCGAAAAACATCCCGTAAATAATTAAATATAGTCGGACTCGTAAAACGAATCATAAAATTTCCCGTTAGGTAAACCTAGTGCCGGAGTCAACGTAGTACCAGTGAGAATTTTTAAAGAAAAAAATACATCATCAAGTAAATTCCATAATGAATTATTAAAATAATTCTCGAATCCCATAACGTCATAAAATATAATTATCCATAAAATTGGTCTTACAAGTTCGTTGCGAATAAAAATTCTAAATAAAAATTATAAACGAACTTTAACGTAATGCGGGTTTTCAAAATGGCTCCCTAAATTGCCGGTTGTCACAGGGGGGGGGGGGGGGAACGCAAATTAAGATGCCATTGTAATGATGTTTAGCTTTAATGTGTGTGGCAATGCAAAACCAAGCATGAAATAGTGATCATCCGTGCAGGTGCATCTAAAAGTCAGCTTGAAAGTTTGAATTAGTATAAGATGAATATTATCCCATTTGTCCTTTAACGTTTGAATTACTGATTATCCTAAGTGTTTATAGTCTGAAAATTGTTGCAGGTCTTTTGAGGTTACCTTTCTGTGGTTAGTGAAATTGTATCTCTCTTTAAACTCTTATGTTTAATTAGTTGTCACATGCTGATTAGAATTTGTGTTACTCTATTTTCTTGGATGGTAACGAATAGAAATAATGTGAATTTTTAATATAATGTTTGCAGGCAGGAACGAAAGTTGTGAAGTAGCTCAAGATGGCAATGAATTCTGCTTCTAATTGCTTTCGTGGTATGTTCATTTGATTGAGTAAGCTAAACTTACTTTCCAGTAACATGCTTGTAACTGCTACACTATTACAAGATCAATGCTCGAACATCATATTTCTTTTGTATCTGCCTTTCTGGCTATTAAAAGTCAGAAATATAGGTTGTACATTTAAGAAAGCTAATTCTTCATAACCAACGATCATGTGTCTATAACTCATTATGAAGCTACTATGTTAATTCTCTAATTCTTTTTGTTGCTGGCATGTAGGTGTTAATATGTGACTCTATGAAATAATCGAGGTTGTCTTATTGTACATTGACTTTTATTTGTTGCACTATGTAAATTTCGTAATTATATATAGCATAACAGTTTGTTGATTGGTCAAAAAAATTGTCGTTTTTCACTTGAGTAGATCACAACAGGAGACTCGCTGCAATAGTTTCTTGGCTCAGGTCTGCAATTTCATATAATCTATTTGAGGAAGTGTTGACCCATTTATTCATATAGCCCATTTATACATGAATGGGCCAAATGGGTATATGTTAAAAGAATCAACTTAAAAGGAAACAGGTGAAAGGGTAGAAAGTCACCAATTGTGTAACTTTATGCATTAAATATCCAAAATATGCAGAAGGGTCGGTGTGATGGGAGTGAGGTTAAGTTTGATGATAATGCTGTTGTACTTCTGAACAATCAAGGTGAACCGATTGGGACCAGGGTGTTTGGCACAGTTCCACATGAGCTAAGGAAGAAAAATCATGTCAAGATACTCAGTCTTGCTCAGCATATTGCGTGAATCCTTCTAAGCTTGTTGTTTTCGCCCTCTTTCCTCCCTGTTCAAGAGACAAGTAATATCAGAATTTAGAGGTGGCAATTTTAACCCCTTTATGGCTTTACTTACGAATTGTTATTCTGAGTCATGTTTATCTCTAGTAGGTTTAAGTGTCTGAGAGCTAAATGATAAAAACAGCTTAATGGAAAACAGGGCAATGGGTCAAACTGGTCGAAAGTTTCCTAAATGTAAATTAAATGTATAAACCTCCTCATTCATTTTATTCAAAAACTTAGATTATTACCGAAGTAATCTAATTATTATAAACTTGCAAGACACTATTTTTCTATTGAAAGTTTGGCAAAACAGTCTTTGCCAACTCGATTATTATAACCTTTACGGCCTTGCCTAAAAAGGAGTATGCTTTGACTAGTTGCACGACAAGACCATTCTTCCACTTCTATTAAAGCTAGATTAAAAATGGCCAAAACAATTCAGTTTATGACAAACTAGCAAAGAATCCCGCAAGATTCCTTGCGGATTGGTCTGCTAGAAAATCTTCTAACCATGCAAGTTTGGTTTATTTGCAGTAGTGGATGTGGGATTCACATGGTGAAAGTTGGACGTTTTTATGGAGCAACCATGAAAGCGGCTTGACTTGGAGCTCTTTCGGTGCAAAATTTAAGCCTCACAAGGTAGCAAGGAATCTAGTGGGGTTCCTGGCTATTGTTTTTCATAAACCTGGATTTTTTGGTTAACCAGTTGCCATTTTTATTACTTTGATGACCAATTTCCCTATATGCATAGAGGGATGACCCACCGAATAAGGTTTGTCTGATTTGTTCTCAGTATTTTGTGTATCTATATACGTATTAGTAGGCCTTTTTGTTTCTTTTCTAGTTAGCATCATAACTGAAGGTATGACCAATTGCCCTATATTCTCGTTTTGTCATTTTTATCTCGTATACCATGGTATCTTACACCGTTTACCCAACTCTCCAACTAGATAGCATAGCTTCTTACCATGATTAGCGGTACATCTGCAAATTTGTTTTGAAAATTTTCCTTTGACATTTAACTAGTTGATAACCAGTTAATATACAGGTGTGTGTTAATATTACAATGATATGACCAAATCATACCAAGAGTTCAAGACCACCTACCTTATGGGCCTTATTTCGGAAAAGCCCATATGATTTTGGTTACTTTTGTAAGACTAAAACTGCACCCGTTAAGCTCAATGGGATGACATCACACTAAATATATATATATATATATATATATATATATATATATATATATATATATATATATATATATATATATATATATATATATATATAATTAAATAAAAAATCTAAATAATAGTGTAACAGATTTGTTTGTTAGGACCACTAGTTATAATGCCCGCGCATGCGCGGGTTTTTTTAAAATTTTTTGAATCATATATTTTTATGTATTAAAAAACAAATAATTTAATCTTTGTTTTATTTGATTTATGATGTTTAATTATAGTTTTTTATTATTAAAGATAATTATTTAAAAGTTTTAATCCTATTGTTAATTGAATCTTATCTATATTTTTTGTATTTATCTTCTACTTGTGTTATGGATAAATATAAAATGTTACCTAATAAGAAAATAATCTTCTTTTTTAAATAAAATTATTACTAAATAAGGTATGATTTGATTTTTTGAAATAAAAAAGTCCCCACTTGGAGTTTTGTTTTATTATATAAAAGATATGCCTTATCATGTTATGCATTTTAGCATCAATTGAATAACATTAAGCATGACAGATTGACAGGTATCTTTTAAAATCATTTCAGCATCAATTGAGTATTTCCATATTAAACAGTTTTAGTACATTGTTCACGAAATACAAGTTAATGTGTGCTTTTTCATGACCTTTGCGTTGGACGTTTTGTTGATTGCAAAATTGTTCTCCTTTTGGAAGCAGTGGCCAGAGTAGCTCAAGTTTGATGCAGAATTTAAGATTTCTAGAGTTGTTATTTGGACCTCTCAAGTCTTCTTGAGTTCATGATCTAATGATTCTCTGCTTTTGTGTTTTTATATCGTAGAAAGGTTCTTTCGATTTAGTATGTCATTGCAGATTTATAAGTGATAACCTTTTGGCAATGCTGGAAGGGAGATAAAGTGTAATCTTTGAATGAATTGTAGTTAGGTAACTTCATGTTCTCCTGTTGGGATATCAATCTTCAGACGTATACCTTATGCTCAGAGACTCGGATGTTATTTCATCTGAGATGTTTAGTTATCGCTTCTATTGAATATATAAATGTGAAATCGTATTGCAGGTGAGGTTGTTTGCAGCAACTTGGGAGATCCAGATTATAATATTACTGTTAAGTGTCAAAGAATAAAGGGTATAATGAATATAAGAATAAGATGACTTAGCTGACTCAAACTGTGCTATTGAGTTTTATATGATTGGCTTATATATGATGTGATTTTATTTACTTGCATGTGAGACACTTTAATTGATTAAGGGCATATATGTGTTTCACAAATAGTATCGAGATAAGGTGTGATGGTGAAGTAACACATCAAAAGAATGATATCTATCACCTATTTCCATTTTCCATAGATGTGTTATGTATCATATCACCCAGCTATTTGTTCTTAATCAGCGGGAAGTTAAAAATTTTGTTCCTAAGCAATGAGGAGATAAAAGATACTCAGTAGCTATGACAGTGAAACAAACAATTCGATGAGCAATAGCTACCAAACAGTTTGCCAATATAATAGTCAGTGATTTGTACTCGTCTGCATTTCATCAAATAGTTGGTGCGTGTTACATGAAAAGCTCATTTATAAACAAAAAACACATGGACTACCATGACCAGAAAGTACCAATTAAGCTCAAGTCCCCACCATATTGTGTTGGAATTGGGAGGCCTTGGAGCATACTTAAATCTCTTTCTTGTTGTATATCTTCATCACAAATTAGTCTTACACCACACTCCTTCACCTCAACATCTTCATTATTCTCTTCGAAACAAAATGTAACAAAAATCTTTGCTTCCTTCCATTCACATTTCCATTTATCCTTCGTATAATGCAACCATATCATGTGTGACTCATGGATTCCTATCACCTCATCCTTCAAATAATTCTCAATTATATTTGGAAGGTAATCTATTGCTTTCAGAGAAGCTCCATCAAAGTTCTTTAAAGTGTAGCCTTTAAATTTGCGAAGCTTTTTGCACTTGAAAACAACACAAGTCCCATATCCCCTAAACTTATTAAAGCACCAGTCTGACAGTAATTCAACCTTTACATGATTTTCTGTACTTCTATTTGTAAACCACTCTGGAATGCTATTCCCACAATATACTATATCTAAATAAAAAAAGCCAGTGTCTTGCAAGAAGAATTCACATCTGTTACTAGTCGGGAAACCCACATACCCAAGGAAAGCAGAAAGCTGGTGAATAGAGCCTTGGGAAGTTATAGATGAGTCAAGACACTCGGTCTTCGATATAGACACATGGCTATCAATGGTAACATTCTTAAACAATTTTGGACAATTACTGAAAACATTTAACCTATATCTGAATTGGTCTTTAGATGATCCCGACACTTCTCTTAAGGAGGTGCAATCAGATGCACTAATACCACGTAGGCTAGGTGAAAGTTCACCCAACACTTCTAGCTTCTTGCAACCATCAATATAAAGATGTTTTAGATGAGAAAGTTGACTAAAACTTCCAGGGAAGCTAGTAAAATTGTTCCCTTTTAAGTCTAGATCCTCTAGACATGATAAGCCTCCAATGCTCTCAGGGACTTCTAATAAATTGCAGTAGCTGAAATTTAGAGACTTTAACCTATGCAAACCTGCCAATGACACTGATCTTTTGGGATGTTGTTGTTTACTTAGTAAACCAAAAGGACCAGTGATTGAAGTCCACCATCTAGGTTGAATCCTCCCTTGGCCACCGAATGACAATGATTCAAGGTTTATTAGAGAGGATACAAAAGAAGGAAGTTCTGTAATGGCAGTTCTGTCAATATGAAGCTCCGTTAAGTTTTTGATCCGTCCCAATGCTTCAGGGAGTTGGTCGACTTTTAGGCACCCCGTTATATTCAAAACTTGAAGAGCATCCATTTCCACACTACTTGGAAAATTGTGAAGCCGTTCGCAGTCTCTCAGATTTAACACAACAAGCTTCTTGAGCATTCCAATTAAGGGATGAATGCTAACCAAATTCACACAACCTTCAAGACTTAGCTCTTCGAGATTTGTAATCCCTGAGAAGTCAGGGGTGGTTGTTAGGTTACAACAGTACCTTAGCTTCATTACTTTCAACCTTCTAAAGCACTGACATCGATAGGAAAAAAAAAAGAATAAGAAGAAGAAGAAGAAGAAGAAGATAAGTTCTCGGATCATTAGGTATCATATAGGAAAACATGTGTGTACGAGGAAATACCTTAGGTGTTATCCAAAAATGTTTTATGTTGCTGTAAGACAAGTCAATGGCCACAATGTTTTTTGGATAGAAATTTGAAGGTAAGTACTTGAAAGGGCATCCATGCCAATAAAACAAGCTTAGCTCATTGGACAAATAATACAAATTTCCTGAGAAGATCACATTGTGGCCCTTTAATTCAAGTTTCTGCTCACATACTTTTTCCTCTTGATAGATTTTCAGAATCCGCAACTTTTTCATATGTGCAAAATCATTAGTATCTATGTGAACCTTTTGACTAAATTTCTCTAACGAAAGGACTAGAACTTCAACTGCTTCAGTTCTTGCCACCTCGAAAAACAAAAACATGAAACTTAAATTAAAAGCAGTGACATATGCAATTGCTTATACTTTTATATTAGTATAAAGGAAAAGAATCTTATGCCACTTTTTACCTTATTTTGACCTGATATATCATACACGTTAGATGAAATTAACAATCTTCTTTGTTTCCCAGGCATAATAGATTCTTCACGAACAATATCCCTTGCCATTGCATGAATCAAGTCATGCATTTGAAGTGACATATTGCTAGAGATCGTGATTAATGACTTATCAACTAGAACTCTGATATTTGTATCTGCAAAAAAGTTACAGCCATCTAGTATGCTTGCTACAAAATCACATTTTTCTCCAATGAATAAACATGCGATAACAAGTAAAATGTTTTGCTGATGGAGGTTTAGCTCATCATAACTTAAACGGAGAACTCGATGTATTTCTTCATTAGAATGTCCTCTAAGCCTTTCCAGTTCACTAACCCACTGACCCACATTTTTACCATACAAAAAACAACCCAAAACTGTGAGAGCCAGAGGGTGACCCTGCACATACTTCATAGTTTTTTCAGCAAGTTCTTGGAAGACTGTAGAAAGATGTTTTTCCTCAAAGGCATAGAAACTGAAGAGCTTAAGAGATTCATCTTCATCTAGGAAGTCCATGTCATGGATTTCATCCACTCTATGAGATCTTAGCAACTGTCTATCTCTACCTGTAAAAATAATTAAACTTCCTGGGCAAAACCAACTAGCTGAACCCGCTAGTGCCTTTAACTGATCCCGATGATCGACATCATCCAAAACAAGCAGGATCGGCTTACATGCCATCCTGTGCTTTATGACCGTAGAGCCTTCACCAACACATGATATCTTCAGACATTCTGTTTTTAGAATCTTATTTATCAAATGCATTTGAACTTGAATCATGCCTTGTCGTTTTATCACTTCTTTGACATCTTCACAAAAGCAACTTCCTTCAAAGTGGACATACATTAAGTTATAAATAGCTTTGGCAAGGGTCGTCTTTCCTATTCCACTTATACCACATATACCAAGCATATTAACCTTATTTGACCCAACGAAGCGTGACAAATTTAATTTGTTGAAGTGGAAATCGATGCCAACAAGGTTCTCATCAACATGCATGGGTCCGTCACATAATTTTTTGAGGATTTCTTTAGAGATGGAATCAATAAACTTGTACTCAAACCTGTTAACCATAAAAGAAAAAAAAATATATAGTGTTAAGCTTAACTAACAAAGGTGTTTGTGAGAAAACAACAAACATAAAGATAATTGCACATAACAAGAAATTTACCCATTTGTCAAGTCCTGCAGATCCCATCCAGATAGGTTAGCTGCCATGGATATAGCTTTTTTCCATTTATCCACCTCTGTTATATTATAAACTTGATGTTTGGCAAAAGCTTCAGCAAAGCTCTCAATCTGTTTCCTCACCGTGACCGGTTTAACATCATAAAAGATAATTTGAACCTCGTGTTTAGGCTTTCCCATTTCCTTGCACAGGAGTATTTTGACAAGTTCCCTGAGACACCATGATGAAGAAGCATAATCTTTGGAGAAGATAACTATCAAAAACCTCGATTCTTCAATGGCTTTGTGGAGATGTGGAGATATCTCTTCTCCTTTAGGCAATTCGTTATCGTCTCTGAAAGCATAAATTCCTTTTTGCTTGAAATCGTTGAAGAGATGATCCATGAAGCTTTTACGAATATCTTCACCTCTGAAACTTACAAAAACATCATATTTCCACCGATGAGGAATCGACATAGTAGCCATTATCGATAATGAGATAGAGCTGTGTGGACAAATAAAATTATTAGAAAGAGTAGTGTTAGAATGAAATATGGAATTGTTGTTGTTTTTCACATACAACTAAATAAACATGCATTCTTAGTTTCGGAACTATCAAAATTTAATCACACTGTTTAATTTAAGAAAAGATAACTAAATATTTGCAACTGAAGTGGTATTATATTATCCATCTTAAGTAGTGCCACATAATGTGGGTAAATTCTAGTCCTATACAAAGTTCTACATATGTTTACGTAGAAAACCATTTAGTGTCTAAATTATTGATTAACCTACAATAATTCACCATAATATTTTGAGAATTAATGAATTACGATAATAATTTCAAAGATTTAACTTATTTGTACATGAAGTACCAGATAAAACTTCGATCGCAGTCAAGCTATTCCGTGTAATTTACTTTGCAAGATAATGATCATAATATATATGAATAAGTTTTTTTGTGAGAGTGAAATCGCATACCTACAACATTTACATTGGTGGAGGGAATGAGAAAAGAAAATTGATTAAGTCTTTGTCGTCGGCCACTTCAATTTAGTCTTCTAGTAGAAATTTACTATCATTTCTTAGGGAAATTAGCCACCTCAAATTAGCTCGTTATTGTTGGAAATTTAGTTCAATTGAGGGATATGATCATACTTGGAAATGGGTTTGGAGGTACGGAGTGTACACCCATTAAGTCACTGACTACCCTGACTCTAATAGTAGTTGGGAGTAACTCTTCAGAAGGTTCAATCCTTCAAAGAGTTACTACTGCTAGTACTATTTAGTACTGTTGGAGTAGAGTTAATACTCCTAATACTAAGTTAGTACTGCTGGAGCAAGTTACTACTGCTAGTACTATGTTAGTGTTGCTGGAATGAGTATGTAACTACTTTAGTGTTGCTGGAATGAGTATGTAACTACTTTGACCTATTCAAGTGGCACTTAAAATTTAGGGACGGAACTTGAGCAGTTTTATTGGGGGGGCCGAAATGATCATAAGTTTGAGATGCAAATCATAATGCATATGTACCAAAAAGAAAGACAAGAAATAAACGATATCTGTTAATATTAACATAGTATGAAACTTTTATATATCTGTTAATATCCCACATTATCTTTATACAACTTTTTGGTCTCCAAATTTTAGGGGGGCAGAATGTAAATATTTTTTTTTTACACTAAAATAGCATGAAACTTATAGTTAGAAGTGAGATTTGTGGGGGGGCACAGCCCCCTTTGGCCCCTATTATATTCCGTCCATGAATAAAATTGTTTTTATGACCACGTTTAATTGGACATGTAACCACTATTGGCTATAATGGGGATAATTATGAGGCGATTAATGGGCCGATTAATCCACATAATTCCATTTAACTAGCTATGAGTATTTTCCTATATATTGGAAATCAATCATGCATGAATGATATACAGAAAACATAAACACTTGGATGCGCAAGAGTTATTGATTTATGCCTAATTCAATAACAAACATTTGGTCTTATCCCCAAGTAGATATTCGTGATACCCAGTTAATAGGGTCGAATAGTTTACTTTGGAAAGTGATAACACGATTCTCTGGTAACCATTCATTGGTACGTAGTTAGGTCATTGATTATCTTCACCCTGTTCTGAGCTCACCACAACCAACTATAAGTAAAGTATTTTGTGATAATCAATGGTTGCTGCTGCTATGAAACATATGGCTTCAAACTTTGCCAAGCTTGATAAGTTTGAATGGGTGGACTTCAGGAGATGGCAGAATGCTTTCAAGCATGAGTGTGATGTATGTTCTGAGCACACCTATTCCAGATGATGGGGATGATGCTACTGTGGAACAAATGAGGAAGAGGAGCAGCAAATGCGAGAATGATGATTACATTTGCAGAGGTTTAATCCTCAATGGTTTGTCTGATTATCTCTTTGATATTTATCAGAATGTTGAATCCTCTAAAGAACTATGGGATTCCTTGGATGCCAAATATATGGTTGAGAATGCATCAAGTAAGAAGTTCCTTGTAAGTAATTTTACAAATTACAAAATGACTGATTCAAGACTAGTTATGGAACAATACAATGAACTTCTTGGTATACTTGGAAGGTTTACACAACATAAAATGAACATGCATGAGGCTATCTCAGTCTCTTGTATCATTGACAAACTACCTCCTTCTTGGAAAGATTTCAAGCATACCTTGAAACACAAGAAGTAAGAACCGAATCTTGTTCAATTGGGCAGTCATCTACGTATTGAGGAATCCCTCAGGGCGCAGGATAATGACAAGCCAAAGAGTAGCAATGCTACTGGTTCATCTGTTGTCAATATGGTGTAACATAACAATTCCACCAGGTACAATGATAACAAGGGCAAACGTAAACATCATGATACTGACCCTAACAAGAAGGCAACACCTACTTGTTTGAAACGTGGCAAATCTGGTCATATTAAAAGGGATTTCAAAGGTGTTAATGTTTGGTGGTAAAACCAATGAATCAGGCACTAGTGGATAAGGGAATGGTTTAGTTCCTCTGAAAGATCAGAATATGTTTAATAAATCTTTTCAGATTTATTATGTTACATATGTATCAGAATCTAACAATGTGCAGGATGATGATGTTGCATGGTGGGTTGACTCTGGTGCAACTGTTCATGTGTGCAAAGATAGACGTTGGTTCAAGACTTACAAGTCGTTGAATGATGGTTCTATTCTTTACATGGGAAATGAGTCAACAGCCTTGGTGCATGGACGTAGTTGTGTAGAACTTAGTTTTAGCTCTGGAAAGATTGTAACTTTGTTTAATGTTATTCATGTTCCTGATATAAGGAAGAACTTGGTTTCATGTAATGTTTTGAATTATCAGGGATATAAACAAGTTATTGAATCTGATAAATTTATATTGTCAAAACATGGTGTGTTTATTGGTTTTGGCTATTTTGTAATCAAATGTTCAGGCTTAACTTGGTTTCAAGTAATGTTTTGAATTATCATGGATATAAACAAGTTATTGAATCTGATAAATTTATATTGTCTAAACATGGTGTGTTTATTGGTTTTGGCAATTTGTGTAATCAAATGTTTAGGCTTAATATTGTCACTGATATTGCTAATTCAGCCTTTATGTCAACCTCTAAACTGAATGAATCTACCCTCTGGCATGCTAGACTTGGTTGTGTACACTATAAAAGGATGCAAGATATGTCTAAGGATGGGTTAATCCCACCATTTGACATGGACACTAAAAAGTGTAAGACTTTCATGTTGAAGAAAATAACTAAGAAACCTTTTTCAGGATGTAAAACGTGAGACTGAGCTCTTGGAGCTCATACACAGTGACCTGTGTTACTTGCATGCTACTCCCTCATTGGGGAACCAAAAGTACTTGTGACATTTATTGATGATTCTTCTAGGTTTTGTTATGTCTATCTGTTACATACTAAGGATGAAGCATTAGATAAATTCAAGGTATTTAAAACTGAAGTTGAGTTGCAACTTGGGTCCCTGATCAAAAGATTAAGGACTGATAGGGGCGGTGAATACATAGACACTTTGTATTTTTGGTCTGTTGGTATAATCCATGAAACGACTGCTCCCTATACTCCTCAAAAAATGGTATCTCTGAAAGAAAAAACAGGATACTAAAGGAGATGGTTAACTCCATGTTGTCCTATTCAGGGCTAAGTTAAGGGTTCTAGGGTGAATCTATGTTAACAGCTTGCTATTAATTAAATAGGGTTCCCAATAAAAGGAACAAGGTTACCCCTTATGAACTCTGGACTAAAAAGAAACCCAGCCTGAATTATCTCAGGGTATGGGTTGTAGGGCTGTTGTAAGACTCCTTGATCCAAAGTTGAAAACTTTGGGTGAAGGAGGCATTGAATGCATCTTTGTTGGATATTCTGAGCATTCCAAAGCATTTAGGTTCTATGTTATTTAACCTAATGAATATGTTTCAATTAACTCAATAATTGAATCAAGGGATGCACTCTTTGATGAGAATAGATTCTCATCAGTCCCTAGACCAATTTAGAGAATTTCAAATAGAACTGATGACATTGGTGTGTCAGAGGTCTCTAATGAGGTTGTGGTTCAACAACCTGAACCTGAGCTCAGAAAGAGCAAAAGGATCAGGACTCCAAAGTCATTTAGACCTGAGTTTCAATTATACTAGATTGAAGGTATAAGGGATGAGATCTCTGACCAACACTCCTATTGCTTTAATGTTGAGGATGACCCCAAGACATTTGATGAAGCAATGAAGTCCTAGGATGTTGCTTTTTGGAAAGAAGCAATAAATGATGAGATGGACTCCATCATTGGCAACAACACTTAGGTGTTGGCTGATCTACCACCTGGTTGCAAACTGTTAGGTTGCAAATAGATTTTTAAAAAGAAAATAAAGGTAGATGGAACTATTGAAAAGTTCAAGGCTAGACTAGTCATTCAGGGCTTTACTCAAAACTCAGGGATAGACTACTCTGATACTTATGCCCCTGTGGCACGTATCAGTACCATAAGATTCTTTATTGCTTTGGCATCTATTCACAATTTGATTATTCGTCAGATGGATGTGAAGACAGCTCTCTTAAATGGTGAATTGGATGAGGAGGTTTACATGAACCAACCTCAGGGCTTCATCATGCCTGGCAATGAAAATAAGGTGTAAACTGATTAAGTCTTTGTATGGACTGAAATAGGCACCTAAGGAATGGCATAAAAAATTTGATGAAGTGGTCTTGTCTAGTGGTTATTTACTTAACCAGTCTGACAAATGTGTATATAGCAAATTTGATGAATCTGGTAAAGGAGTCATCATTTGCCTATATGTTTTATGACATGTTTATCTTTGGCACTGACCAAAATCAAGTTGACCTGACAAAGGAATTTTTATCATCAAGGTTCTCCATGAAGGACATGGGGGAGGCTGATGTTATCCTTGGTATAAGGATCTAACATGAGAGTAGTGTAATTTCTATCACTCAATCCCATTATATTAAGAAGGTACTGAGGAAATTCAACAACTCTGATTGTACTCCAGTGAGTACTCATATGGATACAACTGAGAAGCTGATGCCTAATTTTGGTAAGGATGTATCTCAACTTTAGTATTCTAGGGTGATTAGCTGCCATATGTATGCCATGACATGTACAAGACCTGATATTGCTTTGTAGTGGAAAAACTAAGAAGTTATACTAGTAATCCTATTGCTCAGCACTGGCAAGCAATTCAGAGGGTACTGAAGTATTTGAAGAGAACTGTGGATTATAGTCTTTCATATTATCCTTCAGTGTTGGAAGGATACACCGATGCAAGTTGGATCAGTAACACTGAAAATAATTCGCCTACCAGTTGCCGAGTATTCCTATTTGGTGGAGGTGCAATTTCATGGGCATCCAAGAAGCAAACTTGCATCACCAGTTCAACAATGGAATATGAATTTGTGGCTTTAGCAACTACTGGTAAAGAAGCTGAATAGTTGAAAAAATTTGCTTCTTGAGATTCCATTGTGGCCTAAACCTATAGCACCTATTTCTATCCATTGTGATAGTGCTGCTACATTGGCCAAGGCTAATAGCCATATGTGCAATAGGAAGTCTAGACATTTAGGTATCAGGCATAGCATGATTCGTGAGCTTATCATGAATGGGGTGGTATATATATAGTTTGTTAGATCTCAAAAAAAATTTAGTTGATCGCTTGACGAAGGGTTTGGCTAGAGACTTGGTTTTAAAGTCTGCTAAATGGATGGGTTTAAAGTCTAACTTAGTCACTGAATGCTAAGACACCCAATCCCCACCTGAGGAAACTTGGGAGCTGATTTCAATGTGGAAAGCCGAGCATTTAGTGGGCTGGAGCACATGTTTTATAATCATCCTAAGGTTGTGCTCGGAACCTGTTGGAAAGGATGATGAAATATTTACTTCTTAATGGTTAATTTCTTTGAAAAAGTGCTTGGTAGGAGCAAGAATAAAGAGGAACCACCTATGTGAATGTTGAAGTTTTGCCGCTTCAGAGAGCTTAGGACTTTTGGCTCTTACAACATTTATGAATTGGATATGGACACATGGCTTGTAAAGTGTCAGGGGCATTTAAGTGTTTGAAAACTTGTGTGTATTTTATCTTCAGGTATTCAAATGGGTTGAAAGGTTCAATTCTTAGAACACCCTGATTCTCGAATATTTGAACGTGTAATGTACTAAGATGGAAATTCAATCCTCAGGATATTTTTGTTTATGCACTTGTCTTGTTTAACGTTTAATTTTCATGCAAAAGGAATTGTACTAAATTGGAGAGGATTGCTGGAAATTTAGTTTAATTGAGGGATATAATTATACTTGGAAATGGGTTTGGAGGTACGAAGTGTACACCCATTAAGTCCCTGATTACCCTGACTCTAATAGTGGTTGGGAGTAACTCTTCAGAAGGTTCAATCCTTAAGAGAGTTACTACTGCTGGGGCAGAGTTAATACTGCTAGTACTAAGTTAGTGCTGCTGGAGCAAGTTACAACTGCTAGTACTATGTTGGTCCTACTGGAATGAGTATGTAACTACTCTGACCTATTCAAGTGGCAGTTAAAACTGTTTTTATGACCACTTTTAATTGGTCATGTAACCACTATTAGCTATAATGGGGATAATTATGAGGTGATTAATGAGCCAATTAATCCTCATAATTCCATTTGACTAGAATGAGTATTTTCCTATATATTAGAAATCAATCATGCATGAAAGATATACAGAAAACATAAACACTTGGATGCGCAAGGGTTATTGATTTGTGCCTAATTCAATAACAAACATTTGGTCTTATCCCAAGTAGATATTTGTGATACTCAAGCAATAGGGTCGAATAGTTTACTTTGGAAAGCGAGAACACGATTCCAAGTGATATCCGGTAACCATTCATTGGTACGTAGTTAGGTCATTGATTATCTACACCCTGTTCTGGGCTCGCCACAACCAACACTTATCATCATGTCTACTTATTGATCAATACATCATTTTGATAAACTTGTTTTTGATCATAGCCATAAAAAAGGAAAAAAGAAATATGATCTGAACTCATGTGATACGTGCATGAACAAATGACATATTTCAATCTCTTTTTTACTTGGTATTTTATTTAGTCTGACTAAGGTTGTGTTTACTTTTTTTTGTTATAATGTCTAAATCACTTGTTTGTCAATATAATATCATTATTATTTTTTCTGGGCCCATGAATTCCTTTAAATAATATGTACATCTAGAGTATAAAAAACTAAAGTCCTCCTCAATCAGAGGTTGTAACAGAGGGGGCTCCACTAACTTTATCAACTTCTGAAAAAAGAAACATAGCCTAATAAATGCCAGACTCTTATTTATTTTTATCTAAAATTTAAAAAAAAAAAAAAAAAAAAAAAAAAAAAAAAAAAAAAAAAAAAAAAGGACCAAGTCTATATCAAAACTTTGAAATATCCCATAGCTAGGTACGTTTACCATTTTCATGCAAATCCATGTATCATGTGCTAATGGTTAGAGTAGTCACGATCGTTGGTTGCATTATTTTTGGCATAATAAATATGTATGTAATCTTGTACTGTAAACTAGTTAATGCGGCAGCAGCAGCAGCAGCAACAACAATAATGGGAATATTCCACCTCTCAAACTTGGTTGCAAACAAATAAGTGCTCTTCCAATATTAAAGGTACCAAATTTCATACCTTTAGTGGACCTCTCAGTAGGATTCGAACCCAGATGAAGTTCTGACCATCTGTCAGAGAAAAAAGAATGAATGGATCTTGTAGGATTCCCAAGAAATTCTTCGATTTCTTCCGGAAGCAGATGATTAATCACTTGCTTCTCGCGTTCCGTGAATAGAGTCCTGGTAAGGTAGAGAGTGATAGGATCTCTAGTTCGGTAAGCTTGTAGTAGATGAACTTGCAATTGCTTCAGCTGATTGAGATAGGTTGCCTTATTTTGTATGTAGAGTCCTAGTTGCGAGCTCATTCCCATTCACAGGCACCTCAGTCAAAGCAAATATCCATTCAGAGTGACGTAAACTACCATTCAATTTCACTATCCTTAATACACTCCCTTTTGATATTAACGAAGGAAGAAGCAAGTCAAATGACATCAAGAGCATCCATCACACAAGTCTTTCCCTCAGTATCAATGAGAACGAGCCCCAACTCCAGAGTCTGTAACCTCATCTCCTTCGTCCTTGCCTTCACTTGACTTCCTCGTGTAGTAACTTTCACTTGCTTCGTCTCATAGTCCATCGCTCTAGTGTCTACCAGAAAGAAGTAGTAGTCTTAATCGATTGACTAGAAGCCTATCCCACGCCTCTTCCTCCTAGTTCTAGCAATCCAAGTTTCATATTCAGTTGAATCAGATTTAGCAGCGCTCACTACTGAGGCGAAAGAAAGGAGCAAGATACAAGTATATATATATATATATATATATATATATATATATATATATATATAGGGTTAATATACAAAAAAGTAACTATACTTTACAAAAAAGTTCGTCTAAGTTACTCAACTTTTAAATTGTTTGTCTAAGTTACTAATGTTTGTGTATTTATTTAGTAGGATACTGATCTTTAAAATCAATTTTTTTTTAAAAAAGAATTAAAATGGAATTTTTTTTTTCGAAAAAAAAATAGAGCAAAAAACGGAAAAACGTATAAAAACAGATTAAAACGGATAAAAACGTAAGAAAAACAGACAAAAACGTATAAAAACATATTCAAACGTATTAAAATGGACAAAAATGTATGAAAACGGACGAAAATGACTAAAAACTGATGAAAATGTATAAAAACGGACAAAACCGTATGAAAATGTAAGAAAAACGAACAAAAATGTATAAAGGAGTAACGTTGCAAATAATTGTTGGCTTAATGGACTAATGTTGCCACATGATAACTAACAGAACTGGTGGCCGTTAGCTCAGGGACGAATGGTGCAAATTATGTGTGTAAATTCTACGTTTTTTAACCGGTTATCATGAGTTAATAGAAGCTCAGTAACGTACATAACCGGTTAGTCAAACATTAGTAACTTAGATGAACAATTTGAAAGTTGAGTAACTTAAGCGAACTTTTTTGTAAAGTATGGTTACTTTTTTGTCTATTAACCCTATATATATATATATATATATATATATATATATATATATATATATATATATATATATATATATATATATATATATATATATATATATAGGGTAGGGTTCTAGAGAAAAGTGTAATTAGAGAGAAAAGTGAGAAAAAAAGTTAAAGGGTAGATTATGTAAACAATCAAAAGTTCAGGATAAAAAAGAAAAAAAAGAGAACCGTAGATACAAACACAGAGTCCTTATTATTGCACACACAACTGACAACACATGCATCCCAATTGAAACACGCATCTATCACCGTCACTCCACCACCACCACCGCCACCGTCGCTAGTGTCACCGTCACACCACCACTAGTCAATCCAATAAAAACACACTCACTTTGATCATAAAACTCACAATTCGATAAAAAAAAATTACACACATTTCGATCAGACACATTCAATCCGATAAAAAACACACACTCCGATTACCAGATACTCGGAAATTTAGGAATAACAAGTGACCTAATTCTGATAGTAAGTGTTTAACTATAGTTTTTTTTTTTTTTTTTTTTTTTTTTTTAATTTATATGTTATATTAGTGCATCATTTTGTAAATTATATAATAATTGTTATTGTTGAATGAAATTACATATTAAAGCATTTGGATGTATTAAATTACAATTTAGTGCATCTGCCTTAATAATATGTTACAACATTAGTTTGTCTGAATAAGTGCATCATGATTCATGTTATTGCATCTCTTACTATCATAAGCGATCACCTTAGGGCATATGTTTGTTTGATTCTTGCATCTAAATAAGCGTTAGTGCATCTGTTAGTATGATTAGGGCATCAATCGACTTGTTACAACACTTGTTTGTATAATTAGTGCATCAAAAAATTGTGTTACAACATCTCTTAGTAAGATAAGAATTTAATGTTAAATTAGGGCATTTGTTTGTTTGATTAGTGCATCAAAAAATATGTATTAGGACATCTGTTAGTATGATTATAGCATCATGTTATAAGTTAGGGCATCTGTTTGTATTTTAGTGCATCGTTAAAAATACTTGGGCATATGTTTGTATGTTTAGTGTATCGATGAACATATTAGGGCATCAATGAGTAAGATTAGTGCATCTTCAGACATTTTAAGGCATCTGTATATATGTTTAGTGTATCTGTTTGCATGAATAGAAAATTGAGCATTATGGTATGAATATTACTTGTATGTGATAAGAATGAGGGAGTTTGTCTTAGCTTATTATGGTTTGAAAACATGTTATATGGACGAGTAACATGTACTGTATGGTTGTTTGTAGTGAAGCGCGAACACGTAACTCAATAAGAAGACATCTGATATCGATATAAATGAGATGCTGATAATCTGATATGAGTAGACTGTCGTTTAGACCGTGTCCCTTAGACATACAAGTGCTGATAATCTGATAAGAGAGGACTATTTTGAAATCTATTAAAGATTTATGAGATGACGATACTCCAAGTGCTACCCGGACACAAATGCTTCACCTTTTTGTAGAAGTGGATAATGAGGCCTATGTTTAGTACTTTAGTTTGCGTTTATGGTATTTCATTGACCGTTGATTTGTTCATTTTGATTAATGATTGTTATCTAATATGTAGGTGTCGCAAGCTGCTAGTAAGAAAACGGCTTCTGAGATACCTACTCCTGCTTATGTGATTGTGGATACCTATGAATGAGATTATTCTGCCACTTTTAATCAACCAACGTCTTATATACGCGCAAGGGGAGGTATGCTAACAACTGGGACTATTGATTTAGAACGTCGTTAATTGATATATGATATCACCTTTATGTATTATGCTGGGATATTTGTGTATTATGGTGAGTCAAGAAAAGGTAAATATTAGGGCATCTATGAGTATAATTAGTGCATCAAATAGGTAGATATTAGTGCATCCATTTGCGTATTTAGAGCATCTGTTTGGACATATTAGCGTAGAGATCTTTATGAATAGAAGTAATTATTTTTCTTCAGTAACCGTGGTGTCCAACTGTTGGCTGACTAAATGAATAGGTCTATATTAATTTTTCTTTTGACTTTGTACCAGTCAATGGCAGAGCTATGGTAACTATTTAATGAGCTATTGGTATTTGTTAACTTACACATACCATTTACCTAATAAAACGGACTTAAATACCAAAAACTAATCAATAAATGCCAAATATGTTTGTTTTTATGTTTATGATTGTGCAGGTACAGATATTTAAGAAGTGAACAAAAATCAATGCAAAACCGACGAAAACGAGCACGAGATTTAGAAAAGAGATCAAAAGCCGAGGCCAAGGAAGAAATTTTCAAATAAAGATCATATTTGAGCTCAAAATGACAAAACAAGTCCTTGAAGAATCATACTTTGTCAAAATCAGCCCTTGGATTAACTTTGCAAAATTGGCAGATTTAGTCCCTGAAATGACAAAGTATACAATTTTGGTCCTTGTAATATTTAAGCCTAAACCTAAACTAAATCCTAAACTATATACTCTAAAAATCCTGCCTATATAACCAAACACAATCCAATAAAAGCCCACCTTTTTTATATACACAAAACCCAAGTACCCAACCCACTTTCTCCTTCTCTTATTAACACAAAACCAAGCCCATGCCATCCCATTAACACAACCCGGTCCACACCTCACCCCTTTACCCTTTCCCCTAAACCTATACCCATAACCCGTAGCGCGCTTTTTTTTACCCCCTTTCACTGTTCATTCTTCGTCTACAAAATTACCCACCCAATTTACCCGTACCACTTAATGAGCTTCTAGAAGCTGACAAGGACAAAGAGCATCAAGGATTGCCAGGGTGTCGATTTGTAGCTCACCCATTGGTTGTGACACCTCACTATTATGATCCAAGGGCTGAAACTAAAGATCTAATGATTGGATGTGATCAAGGGCTGCTAATTGGAGGACGAGAAGCTTCTATTGAAACCCTAGCACTCCTCATGGCTTGCTATAAATAGCCCTCATTCTCCACACAGAAGAGTCATTAGGAGTAGTAATAAGATTAGGATAATTTAGGAGTAGTGTAGTAGTAATTTTCAGCTTATCCTTTGTTTATTGTAATTCAATTTCATTCTAAAGCTTTGTAATCCACTTTCACTTAATGAAATTCAGTTCTTTTTAAATTCAAGTGCAGTTTTACTTTGAGCTTTCATCAAGTTGTTTATTAGTTTTATAAGCCCTTAATTCTGTTCCATAAGCTCATTTAAGCTCCATAAAAGCTTCTGTGAGCTTATTATTGGTTAATTACTATTTTACCTCAAATTTCATAGAGTCAAAAAGTCAAACTACTGATTAAATAAGCACCGGAGCTTATTATGCTGATGAAATTCAAGACCCCTAGGTCCTTATAGTTTCCTTTCATGATCCACATCCTTTTCTTCTTCTATTCTCTCATTAAAGCCTGGTTCAATTGTTAGTTTCTAATTTACTATTTTAGCTTACTTTTATGCTTATTACTTAATCTACTTGTTTATTTGATTGTTTATCTGTTTATTTAAGCTTTTGATAGTATAAAATTGCTTATTTGCTATTTGATTCATAGTTGTGTTCATTTCCATTCAAAATCATTGAAAATACCAAAAAAAAAAAAAAAAAAAACATAGTAGCGTAAACTTGTAGCTTATAATTCAGTGCTTATTTTCTGTTTCATATTGCTTTTTAGGACTTATCATATCTTGTATTACATCTGTCCTTCATTAGCTCAGCTTAAATAGGTCTTAATCTTTGAAAATAAAAAACAGTTAGTATGTTAAGTGGTGTTTGGCATAGTGGAATTTTTAGAGACAATATTTGTTTGGGTCAAAACATGAATTTGGAATAGACTTAATCTGGTGTTAGAAGTAGTTTCTAAGAGTGATTGATCATTTTCATGTAGGTTTTAAGGTTTTGTAAGAATTTTTCAAGTTTTATAACTTAGCACTGATTTAATAAGTAGTTACTGCATAATTTAGATTTATTGCATTTTAGTGGTTTAAACTTGTTCATTAGAGTTTATTTCATTTGTTGCATACCTGGTAGCATAGCATAGTTAGTCCACTTTCTTTTATTTTTACCCATTTTTCACTTCTGCAACAGTCAAACTGTCTCAAAACACCCTTTTTTATTTCACTTTTAAGCTAGTTAGAATAGGTTTTTGGGTCTGAATTTGGTTTTACAAAGAGCTTGTAGTTCAGACTTTTTGTGCTTAAGCTCATTTTTTCATTTTCAAACTTATTGGGTAGCTAAAATCAGGACTGCAAATTAGCCCCCTTGCCTACAGCCCTGCTCTTTCAAACATAGTGCCCCTAAAACAGCTCATGCTTTTGATTTTTAGTTTCCTCATTATTAGCTTTTATATTCTCCAATTTGGTGATATTATTATTTGCTTGTTCTATTTGTTGTTTCTCATTTTTATTAATTTTTACACTAGCTTTTTATTAGCTTTTTAGCTGCTCTAATTAGCCCCCTAGGCCTACACATGCCCTGCATACCAGTCCACTAGTTCCAAACATCCCTCATACCAGCTCAATTTATAAGCCCTAGATAAGCTCCACATGTTCTCATATTGCTGTTATAAGAAATTTGGTACCTCATCTTTATGTATTTTCAGTTTTTAGGATATAGCTTATAGAACACTAGCTTAAGCATTAACTTGTACTTGCCTCAATAGGCTATTCTTAGTTTTTGCATCCGTGAGCTTGTTTAACCTTTTTGCTTTTTGTGTGCGCCTCCACTGCTTATCTAGATTTAGATTGGTTCATTGAGTCACTTTTATGTTAGGAGTAAGCTTGTGCTCATATTTGATTTATATTTTTAGTGTTTCTTAAAGCCTCTCATAATTTTTTCCTTGTCAATCTGCTTCACAGCATGTTTTAACTTTTCCAATTTTTTTTTTCAATTAAAATGTCTTTATTTTGGCTTATTATTAAGTTTTTAAAAGAAAATTGCAAAAATAAAAAGTTTAATAAAAAGAAAGTCCATGGATTCGAACCCTGGACCTCCTGCATCTCACACCTCAGATACACAAATTCTACTACCATAAGTCACCCTAGGGATTTCTCTTTAGCTTTTACATTTTTAATTTCTTTGTACTAATTTTTTCCTTCCTAGCTTTTTAGCTTTTAGTTTCTGTTTAGCTGTTATTAGCTTATTCATGGTAGCTTTTTCTGAAATCTTATTTTTCTTAGGCTTAATATAGTATTAAGTAATTTCTATTAAAATTTCATATTTTTCCAAAATGTTTTAGTACTTTTTATCATTTATTTTCTTTTATTTAGTTTTAAAATCATAATAATTAAATAAAGAGTCAAAAAAATATTTTTCTTTTTCCTGTATTTTTCTTTTATTATTTAGGACCTTAGAAAATTAGGATTACACCCATAGGATTAGTATTGCTTAGATTTTACAATTTATCTCGTTACGTTACGTTTTAATTCCTGTTTTTAGATTTAGTTTACGTTTTTACCTACATGTTGTTCCCTTTACCTTTTTACTTGTTTTTAGTTGTAATTTCATTATTCTAGCTTAATTACTCAAATTTCATTTCTATAACTAATAAGTGATGTGAGGAGGTCTACCTCTTCCATTTCTCGTGTTTTGTGGTGGTTGTTATTTATGTATGTTCGGGATTTTCCCCGATGTATGAAGACTCTCGTGGTTGTGGTTTTGTCTTTCTCTCCACTCGAGTCTCATTCTTCGTTGGTTTTGGAAATCCGATATCCAAAAATCTTATCGACTAACATTATCTTTTGGCATAATTAATAAACGGCCTTAGATATTACGTAGGATTACCTTTACCCTTTTAAACATTGAGGACAATGTTTCATTTTAGTCTTTGGGGGGGGGGGGGGGGGGTGATCTTTCGATCTAATTTTTGCCTTGCACTTTTCCGTGAACTCTTGCAACCCCGTTTTTTCCACCAAATTTAAAAAATTTTGACACCCTTTATGATGAAAAAAAATGAATGAAAGATGATATATGAGAATAAGCGTTTTGATAATTGTTGACTTTCCGCTGGTAAGAGTAGGAATAGAATTTTGACTTTACCGGGCGTGTTGAGCTCTAGCTTGTTCCCGTAACTTACATAATCTATAAGCTTTTGCTAGTCTTTTATAGAAGGAGCTATAAAAAACGGATTCTTTTCTAACGGTTTGCAAGTTTCCATAATTGACTTTATATATGTGTAGTTTCATTATTTGACTAAGCATTCGCGGATCTCATTACTTGAGATTTCAAATTTGCGAAGAACGAGAAATGATAGGGCTATTTAGAAGTTAAATGCTAAGCATGGAGTAGTTGGATCTCTTTAGAGCTCATAGAAGTTAATTGTGACTTTTTGCTCCCATAAGCTTTCAAACCTTATAAATAGAATCTTAAGATTAATTAAGGGTGTTAGGTTTTGGCAATGATTAGTTTCTTCTCATTCCTAACAAAATCCTTGCTTATAAAAGTTGGGTACACATCAAGGTACCACCTGTGTTACGGTGTAATAGACAACTGATTCCTGATAGTACGTGCTATAGTTTCTATTGCTATAAAAGCCGTAGGACTCGGGGTTTGGCACCAAATATATAATGAATGAATAACCGAATAATAATCCAAAGACATAAAAGTTTTCTGCATCTTGACGGTTCGCTCCCGTTGTTGCAAACTTCAAAAAGGCAGAGGAAAAATTCCAAGGTCATAATAGACTATTGCATCTTGACAGTTCGCTCCCATTGTTGTGATTGTTATAAAGGTCCAAGGACTAATATGGTTAAAGTGCTTAATAATGTTAATAAAGCCAAGCTTTCTGTTAGGAATTATACTTAAGTTGATATTGACAAAATATGAAAGATAAAGGACTTATGAAGACAAAGTGAAGATTGCTTTACAAAGAAGTTATTTCAATATAGTCCTTCGTAGTATTTTGTAACCCTAGTTCTCTATTATATAAAGAGAATACAGGGAATAGGTTTATTCATTCATGTGAGTCACAATGTAAACCTAGTAAAGGTGTGTGTGTGTAGAGACGTTTTATGGGAAAACGTCTAGGGTGATTTGTGTTAAGCCTCAACTATCTTAGATAGTTGTTAGGATGTAACCGTGCTACACTTGATCACGTAGCATTGGGGCTTTGGTGTATGTTAGAGTAGAGATGATGACGAAGAAACCTTGTAGCAATAATAATGATGTGTTTGTTTATTCCGCTGCGTATCGTATTATTCATTATTATTGTGTAATCCCTAGATGAGGTCTAAACAACCTCGAGCTAAACGATCTTATCAATTGGTATCAGAGACATGGGGCTCGTGATCGTGGGATTAAACAAGGTTTGGTTTGTCGAAAATTGAAGAAAATTCGTAACTGGTTCGTATCTTCAAAACTCACTGCAGGTCAGTTTTCAAACATCGATATCTCCTTCGTTAATCATTGGATCGGGCTGATGTTTTTATTGAAGCTTCTATATATAACAATCAAGATTTCTACTGGAGGGATCTTCAATCTGAGCTTCCAATAAAAAGATAAAAATTTTTGAAAACTGCTGCTGAGAAAGGTTATGGTTTCAAATTTTAGGGTTTTTAGTGGCTCTAAAAAGTGTCACTAAAGGCTAAAAAGTGTCGTCTTTATACTTAGATCTGAGTACCATGATGCTGATTATTAATGTTGCTACTGATGTAATGCTTTATGTTTATCAAGGATTGGAGTAGCAACCCTAACCTATTCGAAATTCGGGTTTGAAGATTGATTTGAATGTTAATTCGAATGATCAGACTTGAAGTTAGGGTTCTGCAATGGTTATGGTCAGATTCGTGTAAGATGTGTGAAGGACTTGAAGATTGTATGGTGAAGGGCTGGTGGACCTATTTAATTCGTTACCAGATTGGTTAATTCACAAAGGTACCTCGTATTATTTCTACAATCTGTCGTGTTCTAAATTTAAGATGTGGGACTGCTGTGTCGACTTTGGATTGGAGGAAAGTTTTGGTGATCGATATGGTATTAGTGGTATATTATTGTTACTGGAACGTAGGGGTATACAAGCACACCATTCAACTATGGTACACTGACATTGATGTGGAGGAGACTTGCGTGGTTTTGTTATTATCGAATAGACCTACTTGTGTGAAACTGAGGTTACTGGAATAGACATGTTTCTGATCAAACGTTTGTGGACTAAGGTTAATGATTCATCAAATGCTTATGCTACATGTGGGCTACTGGTACAATGCATAAGTCTACTGCTATTCGTTATTCAGTTACCACTGCTACCTTTATGGTTTCCACTGCACGCTTATTCGTTTCCACTGCAAGTTGATAGTTACTACTGCTCGATAAAATTTTCCACTGCTGCCTATATCGTTACCACTGCTAGTAGTAATCATTACCACTGCTGCCTAATTTGTTTCCACTGCTCGTTTTGGTCATTCTTACTGGTTGTTCGTGTGCTTCAAGGTTCATACTATTATCGGAATTAGCGATGTTCAATCAGGTATTGGTGGCATGTGGGATTACAAATGTAAGGGGTAATATATATTATTTTGGAACAGGTGGTTTCAATACACACACAAGGAGAAGAAATACACACACATGAAGATTTTGGATTTGTTTTCGGTTCGTAACAGATTAAATGGCTCGTTCTTATTTGTTCTAATTGGTTACGAAGAAAAGTTTTTATCACCTATTTGAAGTTGAAGTGGAAGACTCAAAAGAAACAAGGCTTTGATATTTTGATTTAGAAGATCCTATGGCAGACTCAAAAGAAACAATGGAGACAGAAACAAGCCAATCAAACATTGCTGCAAAGCTTCCTAAGCTTAAGATTAATGACTTTGAGATGTGGAGGCTTATGATAGAACAATTCTTTATGGTTCAAGACTACACATTATGGGAGATTATAATGTGTGGAAATTCATTCAAACCTGGTACAACTGTAGAGCAGGTTGGTGACAAGTCAGTAACAAAAGTTAACACTGGTCCTGTCACTAGTGAAGAAAGAAGTCAACTAAAGAATGATTTGAAGGCTAGAGGTTTGTTATTGATGGCTCTACCCAGAGAACAAGTTCTGGCTTTTAGCAAATACAAGTCTGTAAAGACTCTTTTTGATGAGATCTGTGAAGTGTTTGGTGGTAATGATTCTACCAAGAAGACTCAAAAGACTTTACTGAAGCAGACTTATGAAAACTTTGGTTCAACAAGTAATGAATCTCTTGATAGCATATTCACAAGGCTACAAAAGATTGTTACTCAACTCACTGCTTTTGGAATTGAGGTGGAAAAGGAAGATCTCAATCTTAAATTTCTAAGAAGCTTACCTTCTGAGTTTGATACCAATGTTGCTGTTTGGGAAGATAAGTCAGATCTTGAGACCATGAAGCTTAATGATGTGTACAATAACTTTAAAGTTATTGAACAAAGATTAAAGAAAGCTGGCAAATTAAGAACAAGTTCTGCAAGTGTAGCACTCATATCATCATCAGGTAATGATAGTTCAGATGATGAAAGTGATAGTGATGATGACAGTGGTAACATGATTCTTTCCACTGGTAATGGAAATGTTTCCACTAGGAGCTCAAAGAAACAGGTTGCAGGACTAAGTGATGCTACTTTCTATGCCTTTATATCAAGCCATGTGGGTGGTTCAATTCTCAATCATGAGGATTTGGATCAAATTGATGAAGATGATATGGAGGAGATGGACATTAAATGGCAGGTGGCATTACTAAGCTTAAGATCTAAGAAGTTCTGGAAGAAGACAGGGAGAAAGATACATATAAGTGGTGATGAGACTGTAGGTTTTGACAAAAAGAAGGTGGAGTGCTATAATTGTCACAAGATGGGGCACTTTGCAAGAGAATGTAGAAAACCAAGGAAATCTGATAACAAGTCAACTTGGTACAAGAAGGAAAAGAACAAAGAACCTACAACAGAAGAGCCAAAGGTGCTATTGGCTATTGATGGAGTGAGCTTTGATTGGAGCTTTATGACTCAGAATGGAGAAGATGATTCAGAATCTGCAATGCTAGATACTGAGCATGCACTCATGGCTTTCTCTGACACTGAGGTACATACTGATAATGCTTGTTCTAAAAACTGTAAGGCTTTAAAAGAGTTAGAGATCTCTAAAACACAATATGATGAACTGATGCTAGATTTACATCATACTAATTATAATTTAGCAAATCATAAAAGAGGTCTAGGTGTTTTAGAAAAACAGATAGAGCATTATAGGGCTAATGAATCTAAGTTCAGTGATGACATTGCTGTTTTAAAAAGAGACTTAGATTTTTATGTTGAAGTAAATAAAGCTCTTAGGGAAGAGATTGAAAAAGTTAAAAAGGCTAGTGAGAATATTCAGATAACTAAGCAAACACTAGATCATCAATCCAAGAGCATTGACAAAATTTGGGAAGCCCAAGTTGTGAGCAAAGCTAAATCTGGTCTTGGATACAAAACTGTTCCACCACCTCTAAGAGGTGTTCCAGCACCTCCTGGCATTGACCTAGCTCACACAGGCTTAGAAGAATTTCAGGATCCACCCATGACCTATGGACCAAAATTTGTTAAACCAGTTGAAACTGAAAAGGTGCAGGTTGAGGTTGAGACTTTTGATAGTGCTAGTGACTCATCACTTAAAGATGAATGTTTGAATGTTGAGTCTAAATCTAGTGTTACTGAAGATGTTAAAGTAGAGGAAAGAAAAAATATTCCTGAAGTAGTCAAAGAGAAGCCTAGGACACAGTCAAATTACACTAGGCCTACTACTAGGTATGCAGAGATGTACAGGGATAGGTCTAAATCTCCTAGAGGGAACATGAGAAGTTGGAATCATGTTACAACTAGGCAGTTTGGTAGTGATTTTGTGTTTAACAATAAGGCCTGTCATATTTGTGGTAGCTTTGATCACCTTTCCTATACTTGTAACTACCACATGGGAAGAAGGGAAGTATTTGTGAATACAAGGGTGAATGGACATAATTCTAATAAAATAACTCACCCAAACCCCCTAAGCAAGATGGTTCCCAGATCTGTTTTGCTTACCACTGGCATCAAACCAATTTCCACTGCTAGACCAGCAGTTACCACTGCCAGTAGTAAAAACAGAGTTTATCCTAAGTCCCCTGTCACTTCTTTTGTTAAATATTATCAAACAGGGAACAAGACTCATTTTGAAAAGAATGATCACAAGAATCACATGTGGAGACCCAAATTTACTAATCCAGCAGTTTCCACTGCTAGGCATGCAGTTACCACTGCAAGATCAAATGTTTCCACTGATGTCTATTTGAATAAGAAAAGGGTAAACTTGGGAAATGCTGTTAAGGCCTCAGCTCGTTGGGAATGGAAACCAAAAGGAACAACAACCTCAAACAATCCCAATGGTGTATCAATGACCTTTGATAGATACAATTATACTGATACACGAGGCAGATCCAAGTCATTTGTGGATTGGGTCCCCAAAAGGTACTAATTCCTTTATGTTGAGTGCAGGGACAGTCAAAGACTACTAATGATTATGAATGACTTGTTAATACTTTCTGAGTTTAACTAATATGTTTGCAAGTTGTTTGGTATATGTCTGTTCTGCGAATGTTAATGAGACTGCAAGTAGTGTGTTAAAGTCACCAAGAGGTGTAGCCAAGGAATGTGGTCAAATAAGCTGAACATAGTTTCTACTGCAAAGATAATAATGCTGAAGGTCTTACAATATTGATTAAATTAAGAAGATCTTTTCATTCATACAAAGACACATGTTACAGCTTACATTTAAAGTTCCAACTGAATTACAAAGACCATTCCTAAAACATTTGGCTAATTGTAAACTACTAGCTTCTATCAATTATTACATAATACTTGAGGCTATGACAAGTACAATGAAGAAGCTGAAGATGAAAATGGAAAAAGAAGAGAAGGAAGACTGTGAAGATGCTCAAGTACCAAAGTCAAGAAAATACTCAAGAACTTTGTTCCTTGGCAACATTCCTCAATCATCTACTTCTGCTTCTCCTTTCCCTTATGTATGATCTGAGCTTTCTTGCTCTGTCCAATATGTTCTTGATGCAGAAGACAAGGTTCTGGAGCAGGAAGATCCAACACCAAGTTTGATGATGTTGGGAGAGATGGATCTCTCTTACTTGATCTTGGTTGGGATCTTTCTGGTGTGGAAGGAGGAAGAAAGGTTGGATCTTCATTCTCTTCCTCTGAAGATTATTCATCAGATGTCCAAATGAAGGGAGAGATAAGCTCTCTCTCAGCAGGATTTGGATCATGGCTTGATTCACCCTCTATGTGTGCATTCCATTGTTTTTCTTGCACATCCCGTCGTTTCTCCATCTCTCTCTTATAGTCAGAATCTTCAAGTCCCCATGGATATGGTGGTACATCTTCTTCTGATGTTGGAACAGAAGAGTGTTGATCAGAGGACTCAGGGTTTGATGACATGGTTTTGGAAGAGAATTGGGTTGATTGGGATATTAGGGTTTGAAAGATTATTGGTGACTGAGATGTGGTGTTTGGAGGAGGTTAAATAAGCCAAGGTTAGGTGTTATGCTAATTAATGAAGGTTATTTACTTCCATCTGTTTTGGTTGGTTTGAGGTGTAACTGTGGTTTGACTTTTTGAGAAGATATTTTTATGTATAGTAACTTGGTTAAAAAGTTACTTGGGTTAATCTTTGTGGGTTAAGATGAGATTTATTTTGTGTTGTAGTATACAACCTATATCATTGGAGTAATAAGGTGTGTATCTTAGACACACAACAAATGGTTATTGATTCACCATGTCTAACCTACATAAGAATCAGCTAGTCCATAAGCAAACGGCTTCTGGTAAAGAATTATCAAATCCGTTGATAGCTGATAGTTTGCTAAAAACTATGATAAGAGCAGCAAATTTTACATGTTTAACTTACCACTGCTTTTTGAAATTTTGTTGATTTTTACCACTGCAAGTTCACCGTTTCCACCGATAGTGTAAATTTTACCACTGGTGAACTAGCCGTTACAACTGTGTGTCAGTAATCTTATTTTTACTAGCCGTTGCAAATATAACTGTCTTTCCTTATTAATAGAGTAAAATTTTTGGGAATTATCTACTTACCAAATTTTATTTAATCTTTTCTAAAGATAAATCTTTCTATAGATAATTCACCATACGCGTTTTTCTCAAAACCCTATTAGTATAAATTGATCTTATACGGCTTGCTTCTTATTCTCGATTACTAACACTTTTATCTCTCAAATCACAAAATCATGGTGACTCTCAAGTTTGCAGATGAACACAATCAAGTGGCTTACCTACAAAAGTCAAATGACAAGAGTGGACCCATTTTTCATCAGATTGTGGACTTCCTAAATACAACTCATATAAGGTATGCCTTAACTATGAATCCCACAATCTTTGTTTCTCAAATCAAACAGTTTTGGAACTCTGAGGAGTCCATCACAATTGAACAGGGAGACATACATGAATCTGTGGAAGCTCTTAGAGCCACAGTGGATGGGGTAACTATTGATGTTACTGAGTCATCTTTAAGGAGAATTCTCCAATTAGATGATCTCAATGGTATCATCACATTACCTAATTCAGACATATTCAAATACATTGCTTTGATGGGGTATGATACATCTGACCAAAAAGTAACTTTTAAGAAAGGATGTTTTTGTCCCCATTGGAGATTTTTTATACACACTCTGTTGCATTGCCTAAGTCCTAAGAAAACTTCTTATGAACAATTTGGATCAACCATGGCTTACCCTTTAGTTTGCTTGGTTTCTGATAGGACTTTCAATTTTTCAAGGTTTATATTTAATAACATGAAAGGCAATGTAACAAATTCATACAAATTTTTGATGTATCCAAGGTTTGTGCAAGCAGTGTTAAATGAATTTCAACTGCAAAATCATAATAGGATTTATGAAACTCCATGTCTTAAGTCAAAAGTATTTCAAAATATGTGTAAGGCTTCAGACTTTTGGAATGGAGTGATTCATCCTCTTTTACCAAACATGCTTGCAAAGATTTCACAGGTACAGGGTGAAGATGCAACAATCCCAGTTGTATCCCATCACACACCCACTATTACTGTTCCACAAATTCAACATATTCCTGCTGTAACTCACACATATGAAAGGAGGCAAAAACAGCCAACTCCTTCCATGACAACATTGCATGTTGCTGACCCTTATGGTTTAGGAACAAGCAGTGGTGGTTCAAGGCTTCAATCTAGTCCAACTAGAGAAGAGCCTGAATCAATGCCTTATGATTCACCTCTCCCAACAGGTAACACAGTTGGAAGTGTTGAAGGCAGTGTGACACTAACTGAATTGATGGAATTATGTACCAAATTAGCCAAACAGGTTCAAACTCTGGAGAAAGATCTGACACAGACCAAAGAACACCATGCCACAGAGTTGAATCTATTGAAAGCTAAGATTCAAAAGTTGCAAGATGAAGTTGTGAATCTCAAGAAGAAAAGACATGTTCAAGTTGTGGTTTCTTCCCCATCATCATCACATGATGGTCTTTCTGCAGGTTCTGGTTATGATTTGGGAACTTCTTCCAAACAGGGGAGGAAAACAGATGCAGAAATTAAGAAGAGGAGTACTAATTTTGAAGATATGAATGCTCAAGCATATGATGATGCAGCTGAGATTGAGGGGAGGAAATTGGATATTGAAGATATGGTTGTTGAAACTGCTCAACAAATTTCCACTGAAGCAGAACATGTTACCACTGATCATATAATTTCCACTGCAAGTGAAAAAGTTACCACTGATGTTCCATCAGTTACCACTGCAGAGGAAGAAGCTGCCAGAAAAAGATCAGTTAAAGGTAAAGCAATTGTGATTGGTGCAGAACAAGTGCATACAAGAATAATTTCCAAGAAAGATCAAGCTCAAATTGATTTTGATGCAAGATTGGCAGAACAACTTGATGCTGCAGAAAGAGAAAATATGAATAAGCAAAAGGAGAATGATGTTGCTAGTTTTATGGAAGCACAGAGGTTAGGTAAACTTGAAGCAGTAATGGCACAACCACTCTCAGTGATTCCACCAACTATCTTACATGAGAAACCTCCTATGTTTTCATATGTGCCAACTGATGAAGAGATTGAACATATGATTAAACATGATCCAGTTGTAAAGAAGAAAGCTATTGAGCTTGTTGCTAACAAGACCTTGACAGAAGAACAAAGAACAGCTCAATTGGCTGATTTCATTCAAATGAAGAATCAACAAGCATTGGATGAAGTTATTGGTAAAGCCAGAAAAGGTCAAAAGAAACAGAGACAACCCACAAAGGCACAGATCATTCATGAGATGAAAGTATTTTGCTGCCATGTTGGAACTTGGAAGATGGCTGATTTCAAGTATCTACTACAGAACTAAAAGGCAAGATGGTAGTTTCAGACCTATTGATTTTGAAGAAGTTGAAAGATTTAAACAAAGTAAAAGGAAAGCTTCAACAGTTGAAGATCATGTCACCAAAAGAGTGAAAGTTCCTCAAGAGAATGAATCTCAATCTGAGAAATGTGTAGAAGATCTACAGAGTGCAATTATCATTGTTGAAGAAGAAGATTTCTATCCAGATCCTTTACAATCAAAACATCAAATTATTGATTGGGAAGTGTACACAGCAAAGAATTTTGCTTCCACTTGGAAAATTATAAGATTGGGAGGAGAATCTTCATCATTCATTCAGTTTGAAGATCTTCTTAAAGCATGTGACAGAGATGATCTTGATACTCTTTGGAAGCTTGTTAATGAAAGATTCAAGGCTGATACTCTCAAGGATATGAAAGAAATGCAGCTCTGGGTTGATTTAAGAAGACTATATGAACCAGATCCTAATGATAAGTATTGGAAGTTTAATTCATCAAACTTGAATACTACATGGACATATTTTGATAAATGTGAGGTTCATCATGTTTCTACAACAAATAAAGTGGATGTGTTTATGTTTGCTGAGAAGGAATATCCACTTAGAGCTACAACTCTTTCTGCAATGTTGAAATCAAAGTTAAGAGTTTATGCAGATAGTGAAAAGATTAGAGCTTTGATTCAGAAGATTCAAGATCAATATGCAAGAGCTGATAAAGTGTTGAGAAAGACAAGATAAGTGTTTGGAAGAATTCTCATATCCTCAGGTTTATTGTATACTTGAAGAAACTTGTTGATTTACAAATAAATCATAAGTTTAGGGGAGGATTGTTGGGAATTATACTACCAGTTACCACGACTAGTGAAGATGTTACAACTGCAGAAGATTGTGCTTGCAGTGGAAACTCATTACCACTGCAAGAACAAATATTACCACTGCTCACTTGATAACTGTTAGAGAAACGCGCTTAGATAAACATAGAAAAGATTTTGTGTATATCTTATTCTATTAGTATTATACTTATCTTGTAGAAGAGGACTCCTTGTTGTATAAAAGGAGATCCTAGTTCATAGTTAGAATATATATCTTTCTAATACGTTTTCTTAGAGCTTCAAGGTGTAACCCTAGTGATATTATGGATCACTCGTATTATTATCATTAATAATATTGGAGCTATTTGTTTGTTACATACATTGTTCTTACATACATACAACTGTTTCATTTACAATCAATCTTCTAAGTATCATTAAGTAGATTCCGCATACTTAGTGGTATCACTCAAAGTATCAATATTAACACAAGTTCAAGGTGTTCACGATCCAACACTTTCTACTCTGGGGACATCTAAATAAAAGCCTCCGTCTCGGGTCTCAGTCATGGGATGTTTTGGTCGTAAATTAAAAGGATATCCCTAAATCATGTTAAATCAGCGACCATGATATGGACCTCATTTTTGTATGCAACGATTTTCGAGGGAAGGTTAGGAAACTACTTAGCATCTAAACTTGGTGTCTTTATCTGACTTAAAACTTTATCAAAACAAAGGTATGAAGAAATTCGTTTCTCATGAAAAAATAATTGGGCTCGCTCCCCCTCAATTAGACCATCGTGGTTCTACCGAGCTTCTTCATAGACTTGTGAAGTTTCTGAATTAGCTCCACCTCAAACTAACCATCCCCTTTATAGATTCAGAACATTAAATTCATGATCACGTTTGAGGTTCTTGATATCAACCGTCTTCTTCTACTTCTGAATCATCCAGTTGAACCGAGCAAATGAAGTTCCAAATTTTATACCAAGTTCTAATCACCCAACTATGGTATCCCTATGCCTATAACCCTATTCATAACCAGGTGACTTCAAACAGAGCGAACAACCATGGTTTCCCTATGCCTATAGCCCTATTCATGTATTGCTGACTCGCCGCATGAACACATTTTTCTTTCATGGAAACACAAACCAAACAAAGAATATTATACACCTATTCTCCCTCCCAAAAATAGCATTCATGTTGTTTTTGCTATATTTGTGAGTCATCAGAAGCAGTATGAATATTTAAGGGTCAACTGAATCAACCAATCAACTGTAGTACTAAATGATAACACCAAGTTCGGATCCTAGGGGAGAAGATAGAACTCGAACAAGGTAACAAACCATGGAATATTTCGGCACGGTATACACCAATTTCCAATAGGACTGATTAAGCTCGACTAGCTACCGATACGAATGATTAAGCTTGATCCCTTCGTGATTTATAACCCTAGTATACACATTTTTCCTTCCCACGGAAGAAGAGAAGAGACATACGCTATTCTCCCCCTCAAAAGTGGCATACCCATGACATTTTTGCTAATTTCAAAAAGAAGAGAGACATACGCCTATTCTCCCCCTCAAAAATGGCATGTAATGACATTTTTGCCATAGCTGAGAGTCCGTGATGGTTGTGATTTTATCAGGCACATCATGAATATGTGTAAAGACCCAAAAACTACTGCGAAGAAGATGGTGATTAAAACTCTCTTTTGGTAGCCCCTCTTTCGTCTCCTCATCAATGGTTTAGCAAATGAAGAATTCAATGAAGCTCATAATACGCCTAAACCACTTGATGAAATGTGTTCAACTTTAGAGGGAGTAAAAAGTTAAAACACGTCTCTAACAATCCACCACGTGTCTTTAAGTCTGACCACCTCTTGAGAAGATCTTGTACTACAATCCCGTTAGAAGCTTGTGAAATGACGATCCCTTGATGAAGCTTGATAATAGACAAATCCGTGACTTAAACTTGCACTAATATGTGATTAAGAACCTATCTGGAGTGAACCACCAATACTCCTTAAAGTATAGGTAGTGGTATATAGCCAACCTTCCATCCTTAATTGTATATATCCTCCTCTTGAACTATCCACATCTCGTGTGACACTGAGCACTACAATGTAACTCCTTTAAGTGATAGCTATATACTGTGAGCACTACAACGTAACTCCTTTGACGGATATAGCTAGATAGCCCAAGTCTTGATCACTATGAATACACTCGAGCAATGATCATCAAACATCATGCATCAAACCAACCCCGAATATTTGAGATACTAAGTACACGAACTCGTGAATTTACAAACCAATCGAGTTACCATAGCTTCTCAAATTTCTATCGATCTTGTAGCACAAATGATGCGTGGGAATCGCACCTTGCTTTACCTCTCGAGGGATCTCGCGAGGCTTACAACCCCCACCAGGCAGTGTACCTGATCGTTGTAGTATAGTATAGTGACAAGTACCGGGGGATTGATCGTTCAGCTTAGGAATAGTGTCGCTAGGATTAGAAAGCCTAATTAATAGTTCTAAAGATGAAAGATGATTATTTTTGTGTTTTTATATTTTATGAAAGCAAGTAAAATCTCAGGTTTTGGAAGAGTGGGCGGAATTAGTTGTTATTCAACTAACCCAAAAACTACTTTATAACTAATTAAACTAATGAAAATGACATTAAGCTAATATTAAACTAAGGTTGTGAGCAGTATTTGGAGAAATTGTGTTTACTTAGACTTCATTACTCCCTAGATATCTTTTACATGTCAATTACTTGTTACACTTGCATGGATGACGGATTGTATTCCTTAATACCATTCGTGGGGTGGCATACATAACTCCCCAACTCTATGAGCTCTTATCTCCTCCTACACCATGACCCAACACAACTATAGGGATTGTAAACAGTGGCTCATGCATTAAATACAACCAATAAAGACCTAGTACGCCTCGGTTCATGTTTCTTAAGACGTTCAAGCATGTTACCATTTGGAGATCTGCCAGTTTTCTTAAGCCTAACATATAATATCATTCATCCAAGAACAAGAATAGACAAGTAATTAACACATAATCAACATCTAGGTTTCATTAGATCTAAGCAAACACAAAAGAAATCTAGCCTAGCATAGTAGAATTAAGATAAGAACAAAAGATAAACAACCAACACATAGACATATTGATTGAATTAAGAGTATGCTTATCTCAATTACAATGCAAGGTATCAAGGGTTTGGAACCCTTGAAAAACCTGTAAAAGAGGCACCAAAATCGTCTTTAGGGTTTCACCAAAACTTCTCCTCCTTTTTTTAAATGAAAAAACTAGAAAACTATATATAGGAAAATCGTCCTGACGGCGTCAAGAGTTAATTCTGACGCCGTCAACTAGCCGCCAATAACTTCCTCGGACGCCCTAGATCCACTTGTGACGGCCTTGGTGACGCCGTCACCACCTACGGTAAAATATTCTTGGCCACTTTGACGCCGTCATCTCTTCATCTGACGCCTTCACAACCTACGGTAAAATATTCATCCTTTCTGACGCCGTCAAGAGTAAATCCTTGACGCCGTCACCTTGTAATTCCAGCTTGGATTTGGTACTTTGTCGTTTTCTTCACTTTATGCTCAAAAAACGTCCAAAATAGCCTCTTTTCCAGAATTCACTCTCCAAACACCTAAAATCACAAAAGGAACGATTTAGGGCAATATTTGATCAAATAAAGTCGAGTTCGGGCTTAAATGACCCCCTAAAAACGGATCATTTTTCGCCTCATCATATACCCTTACACTTGAGATTTGCTTGTCCTCAAGCAAATGAGCTTTTATTCTACTCAAAAGACAAGTTAGGGGTCATTTAACACTAATATAAAAGTAATTACAACAAATAATCGTTCCACTAAAGACCAATAGACAAGCACGGAGGTCATACACAAGCACCTCACAAATAGTGTTTAGATACTCACATCTCTTGGGTGTAATAAAGTAATATAACATTATGGAAATGGAAGATATCTCTCACTACCTGTCATAGCAAAATAGATTACCATAGGCTTGGGAAAGGATCAAACCTCCACCACATGGCGTAAGCACCTAGGATAAACTATCAAAGAGGTCTTTTTAAAGGGTTATAACGTTAGGTGTAGGGGTATGAATTACACGGTTTTGTTGGATAAAGGGAATTTTACTGGTGGCGAGTTAACAATCTTAGTAAATTACATGTACAAGATGGCGTTGCTAAGCCAAGACTAGACTCGACTTAAGCTAATAAACGAAAAATAACAAAAACATAAAATGAACATAGAATGAAAACGGGATGGTAGTCCGTATGTTTTTTTTTTTTTTTTTTTTTTTTTTTTTTTTTTTTTTTCATACACTCTTACCCTACCATCCAAAATAATACATCATAGGGGTATGAGCAATCCCCTTACACTTGAATCTTTACATACTTTACATTTAACTAATCTAATGACTCGAATTAAGAAAATCAAAACACTTGGAGCACTTTTAAGATTAACGTACATATGGGGGTAATATATTATGTTCTTCCCCATTACTCCATAAAATAAGTACTTACCCATGAGTCCCAATCGTCCCAAAACAATATGTACAAGGATATGACTCGACTTAGCAACCATGTAATCAATTAGAAAGTTAACTTAGGGTTTAACAAATAACAATAATGCACTAAAGATGAGCGCATACACGGAAGGCTAAGGCGATTTGGTTGTACATTTAAGTGGGGTGTAACAAATTCTTCCTTTAAGTAAGATGCTTAAAGTTAGAAACGAAAAGATAGGCTCGGAGGGGTGTACTAGGGGTATCGTGTACTAAAAATGAGTACAACGCAAAGGGTGTGGGAAAAATTAGTTGACTTAACTAGCCAAGTAATATGACTTAAATGGTCAAGTAATTATGATACGGGTTTAACACAAGGGTGATCCTAATGCCTCTTATCATGTAGTAAATCCTACCACACGAATGTAGTCTCACTAGCGGTCTCGGGATGCATCACTAACGCAAGTTCTAGAATCTAAATGCTACCGGTACACTCATAAGCACCAATAATAAATGCTTTTCCTATCAAAACTAAAGGCGAACCTCACATTTTTGGGTGGAAAATTTTTCTGAATATACGGTTATGTGCTAGTCATACAACCTCCTATCCATGAGACGCTTGCTATGGCTAAAGTTTCACTCCTAAATGTTGTAAAAAAATTTAAATTTGGCGCTAAAATTACACTAACAAGTATTTCTCATAGTTTTATTACACATTTACTATCAAACAAAACAAACTCAAGCGAAAGTGCATATGTAAGGTATCATCTTTTTACCCTCCCCTTACACTTAGGATGAACATTGTCCCCAATGTTCAAGTAAAGAATGTAAAAGTGAAAAAGTAAAGAGAATGAAATCAAATACTCCCCTGATTCGCTCGGTATGGATTATAGGTTGGCCAGGTTAAATCTTCCTCCAAGAAAATGAACAATCAAAGCTTCCCTTCCAGAATATAAATCATCTTCTTGTCTTAAATAACCTGTAAATCCTGACAAAAGTAGACAAGGCAACCTCGCGTAAAATCGGCGGCATCCTATATAAGTTACTAAATCCTAGAAAACAAAGTAAGATATAATGCTTGTGGAATGAAGTTTGCAGATTTCCTGGAGATTATAAAACTTAATAATTCACAAAAACCATAAGACTCCGTTAGAAAAACAAAACCGGTAAAATTTCCAGATTTTTTTACTCCTGACGCCGTCAAGAACAATTGCCTGACGCCGTCAGAATGGACCTGCAGAAATCTTTATGTTAAGTTTCCGGAAAATTTCTGGAAAAACCTTGTCCTACTTCCTGGAAAATCCTGCAAAACTTCATTATGACTCGATACAAGCATTTGACTCTAACAAATACGAATATACATGTTCATTAAATATTGTGGAGAATCATGATCGGTTTGTTTCTTAAAAACATATTTGGGGTTTCCCCTTACACTTATCTTTTGCAAAAATACCTTTAGGTTGAAGTTAAGACTAGGCAAAACAACATAATAAAGTATTTCACATTTTAATTGAGAAACATGATCAACCAACAATAAAAATAAAACATGCATACGGAAGCAAATAACAATCAAACAATTAAAATCACACAAAACATGGGTTGCCTCCCAAGAAGCGCTTTTCTTTATTTACGAGTCTTGTAGCTAGACTCAAAGTCGTGGGTTACTACGTGATTCGGGTGAGTTCCTCGTTGAGGATATCTTTGGGATCAAACTTGGGTTTCAACTTTCTATCGGTCTCCTTAGTGTAATATGACCTTTCAAACATTTCTCCATCCGGATCATACACGGTCATTCTAATATGCCATGACCCGTCTCCTTCTTTGGGTGGCTTGTCCCACCTTCACTCACACTTATCTCCCTCTCTTTTCCATTTATTCCTTTCTATGTTGACGGGCATTACGCTTAATAACTCAATCATCTTCCTAAAGACTAAGGGATCCTCAAAGGGGTCTAGCTCCTCATCTCTAGCAATGAGTTGTTCTACCGAGTGTGTCTTCTCAACAAAGTCCTTCTCTAGATAGAATGGGCATTGAGGTCCTATGAAATTCCTTTCTATCCAAGGCCCATATCTAGATGGTCTCCTATTCATCTCTACCCAATATGGTATCGGTTCATCATTACAATCATAACTATGCTTCTTAACATCGTATACCGACCAAGTATCGCCTTCTCCTACCGTTATCTTAGATTCCTTACAATCTATCATGGCACTAGCGGTTGCTAAAAATCCTCTTCCTACCAATAATGGGCATGTAGTGTCACTAACCATGTCTAGGACGTGAAAATCCGCTAATATAGTTAACTTTCCTACGTGAACAACTACATCCTTAATCATTCCAACCGGGTGTGCGATACTCCCATCCGCTAGACCTATCAATACCTCCGTTTCCTCTAACTTTCCTAGCTTAAGAGTGGTGAATAAGGATAAGGGAATCAAGTTGAGGCTTGACCCTAAATCGGCTAATGTGTCAAAAGCTTCGGATCTTCCTATCTTACAAGGCAAAACAAATATACCCGGGTCATCAAGCTTTTTAGGTAACTTGTTTTGAACGAAAGCGGTCCCATTTTTGCCTAGCTTACACTTCTCATATTTTTCTAGGAGGGCGCTATAGTATGGAGCACGCGCTAAGACATCAATGACAGGGCGTTCAATGTGAAGTTCTTTGAATTCATCATCAAGGTCTTGCGTAAGAGGTGTTTCAACAATGCTTTTGACCGGTTCTATTGTGGGAGTTTTAGTTGATTGGTCCTTTTGGGGAACTTGGTTTTGCTTGAAACACGTGCTCGTTGATTTGACCGAATAATATTGTGGACACGAAGCGGGTGACGAAACAGATGATATGGAATTAACGGTTAGTTTCGGATTCTTAATCGTGTCACTTGGGAGTGCTCCCATTTCTCGGTCATTGAGAACTTTCAACAATGTGTCAATTCTAGTGGTCATCTCGCTTTGCTTTTGTTTGAAATCGGCTTCAAACTTGGATATGCGAGCTTCTTGAGATGCCATGAACTTTGACATCAATCCTTCAAGATTGTTGGTACTACCATAGTTGTTAGAAGGATTGTTGTTGAAAGTACGGTTGGGTGGTGGACCGTTTGATTGGTGACGATTAGGCGGGTTGGACGAATTGGGTTGATTTTGTTTCCACCTAAGGTTTGGGTGATTTTTCCATGAGGGGTTGTATGAATCACCGTATGTGTTCGGCTCGGGCTTGAAAGTGTACCACTTATCTCCCGCTTCATCGGTACGCGTGGATGCGTAGTCCGCAAAAGCTGTTCCGGGGAGTTCCATACAATCACGAGTGTCATGGGGACCACTACATAATTCGCATGAAGAAGTGATTTTGTTCACTTGGCTTGAATGCTTCGGAGCTTCGTAAGATTTCATGAGAAACTTGACTTGGTCCTCAAGTTCCATGATCCTACGGTCGGGAGTGCTTGAATTGTTCGAAGGCAAAGATATTGCCTTGACCGTTTTGTTCAAATCACGGGGATCATTCCAGCTTTCGTTGTCATAGAGAGCAAGATCTTCTATGAGTTCCCATGATTGTTCCGCACTAAGATCACGTAGCTTACCACCGGCCGATTGGTCAATGGTTCGCCTCGTGGGGATATCGATATGGTCATAGAAAATTTGGACTTGGAGCCAAAGATCTATGCCATGATGAGGGACTTTTTGGAGTAAGTCCTTGAAACGAGTCCATGCTTCGTAAAGAGATTCATTTTGACGTTGTTGGAACATCAAGATGTCATTTCTAAGCTTAGTAGTTCTTCCCGGTGGGAAAAATTGAGCAAGGAAACGAGTGGTGAGATCATCCCATGTGGTGATGGATCCCGCGGGTAAACGCTCAAGCCATTGACTAGCTTGATCCCGTAGAGAGAATTGGAATAGGCGTAAACGGGTAGTCTCTCTAGTTTCAACACCTAGGTCAATAGAATCTACGATTTTGAGGAAATCCTTAAGGTGTTGGTTTGGATCTTCGGAACGAAGTCCATGGAATGCACATCCGCTTTGCACCAACCGGATGGTGTCGGATCGCAAGGGGGTCACATTGGCTCCGGTGAGCTCAATGGTGTTTCGGTAGCCTTGGTGGCTAGGTCGGGAATACTCTCCTAAGGTTCGGGGCCTAAGGGGTTCTAATGGTGGGTTTTGTTGTGGTGGGATGATGGGTTCAAAGATGTTACCACCTTCCATGATGTCGGATGGTAAAGAGTTACGAACAAAGGCACGAAGAAATAAGATAGACTAAAGAAGACCTAAAAATAAAAATAAAAATCTTACTAGAAAGGAATCTAGCAAGTAGACCTAATAAAAAGAAATCCTAACCTAGACAATAACTATTCCCCAGGCTGCGGCGCCAAAAACTTGATGCGTGGGAATCGCACCTTGCTTTACCTCTCGAGGGATCTCGCGAGGCTTACAACCCCCACCAGGCAGTGTACCTGATCGTTGTAGTATAGTATAGTGACAAGTACCGGGGGATTGATCGTTCAGCTTAGGAATAGTGTCGCTAGGATTAGAAAGCCTAATTAATAGTTCTAAAGATGAAAGATGATTATTTTTGTGTTTTTATATTTTATGAAAGCAAGTAAAATCTCGGGTTTTGGAAGAGTGGGCGGAATTAGTTGTTATTCAACTAACCCAAAAACTACTTTATAACTAATTAAACTAATGAAAATGACATTAAGCTAATATTAAACTAAGGTTGTGAGCAGTATTTGGAGAAATTGTGTTTACTTAGACTTCATTACTCCCTAGATATCTTTTACATGTCAATTACTTGTTACACTTGCATGGATGACGGATTGTATTCCTTAATACCATTCGTGGGGTGGCATACATAACTCCCCAACTCTATGAGCTCTTATCTCCTCCTACACCATGACCCAGCACAACTATAGGGATTGTAAACAGTGGCTCATGCATTAAATACAACCAATAAAGACCTAGTACGCCTCGGTTCATGTTTCTTAAGACGTTCAAGCATGTTACCATTTGGAGATCTGCCAGTTTTCTTAAGCCTAACATATAATATCATTCATCCAAGAACAAGAATAGACAAGTAATTAACACATAATCAACATCTAGGTTTCATTAGATCTAAGCAAACACAAAAGAAATCTAGCCTAGCATAGTAGAATTAAGATAAGAACAAAAGATAAACAACCAACACATAGACATATTGATTGAATTAAGAGTATACTTATCTCAATTACAATGCAAGGTATCAAGGGTTTGGAACCCTTGAAAAACCTGTAAAAGAGGCACCAAAATCGTCTTTAGGGTTTCACCAAAACTTCTCCTCCTTTTTTTAAATGAAAAAACTAGAAAACTATATATAGGAAAATCGTCCTGACGGCGTCAAGAGTTAATTCTGACGCCGTCAACTAGCCGCCAATAACTTCCTCGGACGCCCTAGATCCACTTGTGACGGCCTTGGTGACGCCGTCACCACCTACGGTAAAATATTCTTGGCCACTTTGACGCCGTCATCTCTTCATCTGACGCCTTCACAACCTACGGTAAAATATTCATCCTTTCTGACGCCGTCAAGAGTAAATCCTTGACGCCGTCACCTTGTAATTCCAGCTTGGATTTGGTACTTTGTCGTTTTCTTCACTTTATGCTCCAAAAACGTCCAAAATAGCCTCTTTTCCAGAATTCACTCTCCAAACACCTAAAATCACAAAAGGAACGATTTAGGGCAATATTTGATCAAATAAAGTCGAGTTCGGGCTTAAATGACCCCCTAAAAACGGATCATTTTTCGCCTCATCAACAAACTTATCCCAAAAAAACAGTCAAACCCCGTAAGTTTTATTCGTACAAAGTCCAAGTCCATATACAACCTTTAGTCCAATAATTAGTCAAATGTTTAGTCCAAGTAGCTATTTTACCGTTAAATTTTAGGCAACCTTAACCACACTTCATATTAATTTCGTATAGGCCCTTTGTAAACCCAAATTTTGGCTGAGTTCAATAACAACCCAATTAAACACAATCAAATTTCGGCCCATGTTCTCATACTAATAAGAAGCCCATTATACCACATATTAACCCTAAACTTTCGGATATAAAAGAGTGAACCCTAATACATCTCACACAATCAAATGCCTCTTTCTTTGCAGTCACAGAACACATCATCCTTATACCTCCATCTCTAAGATAACTCTTCCACGTTCTTCTCTTATCACACCCTACAAGAAGATCTAGTCATCCTTATATCTCCTTACACCCAAAATGTAGCAACCACAAGTAACATCTTCTTATCACTCCACTCAATCACGTACCCTATAAACTGATAACATCAAATCCCTTATGTCTCCTAAAACAACCAAAATGTGAGATTAACACACCTTGTCACATCTAAGACTTCTCACAGTGGGACGAAAATTATCGGTCGAGCAACTCCCTCAACCGATTTGCAACTCGGTTGCCACCACTGTGGGGCTTGTTTCCTAAATCGGTCGCCGGCCAAAAATCAACACAATCGGTTGCAAATACAACCGACTTTCATTGCACAAAAATCATACTTTTGCATTTTACTTTTGGATCGTTTGAATTATTTGTTACCGTTTGTATATAAAAAAAAACTTTTTTTTTTAAACATTTACTACTTTTCATCCTATAAATACCAACATCAAACCCACTTTCAAACATACAATTTCAAACACAATTCAACCAAATTCTCATCAATATTCACCATGTTGTCTTACCAGTTTTTGTTTGGTTCTTCGTCTTCCGACGACGATGATGAAGTTGTGAGTGAGTTTACGGAGTTTGTGGAGTTTGCTTGGAACACTTATCAAGCATACGAGCCAAAAGTTTCACGAAGGTACGTACCTAGGGATCATCTTGCTGCTCATAATCGTTTAGTGTCGGCATACTTCTCCGAAAACCCACTGCATGATGAAAGAACATTCTGTCGGCGTTTCCGAATGAGCCGAGAACTATTCACACAAATTGTTCGAGAGGTAACCGATTATTCTAATTATTTTCAACAAACTAATGATTGTAGAGGCGTACCTGGTATTAACCCATTGGTCAAGTGTACTATGGCCATTCGTCAATTGAGTTACGCGGTCGTTTCTGATTCTCTTGACAAGAATATGGCATTGGCCGTAACAACAGCCCGTGAATGTATTCGTAAGTTTTGCAATGTTATCATGGAGTTATATGGTGCTGAGTGTTTGCGAAAGCCCACTTATTCTGACCTTGAAAGATTATATGATCATCACGAGCATAAGCATGGGTTTCTTGGGATGATGGGAAGCGTTGATTATACAAGTTGGGAGTGCGAGAATTGCCCAAATGGTTTGAGAGGTCAATATGCTAGGTGTGATCATGGGCCACATCCATTCATTTTGTGGATTTAGCATGCGTTCTTTGGTGGCTCTGATGCGAATAACGACATAAACATTTTACGTCGTTCCCCTGTCTTCAATGATATCAGATCTGGGAGAGAAGCAGGCCTTAAATCCGAAGCTAACGATGTACAATATAAAAGGGGATATTATCTTACTGACGGGATATATCCACAATGGTCCGTTCTTGTTAAGTCCATTTCAAATCCTCCCACAGGTGATCTTAAAAGAATATTGTACTAGAGAAAGCATGAAGCAGCAAAGAAAGATGTGGAATGGGCTTTTGGTGTGTTGAAGAACAAGTGGAGAATGCTTAAAGTTTCGGCTCGAGAGATGTATAAAAAGGATCTTCGAGATATTATATATATATATATATATATATATATATATATATATATATATATATATATATATATATATATATATATATGTATCATATTACATAATATTACATAATATGATCATTCAACACAAGCAGCGGGCGATATGTCCTACATGGTTCGAAGAGGAGGTCCACCAACCACACGATCCCTTAAGAACATTTGAAGAATCTTTAGATGTTACTCAGGAACTCGAGAACGCATCAACTCATATAAACTTAAAATCTGATTTGGTCGAGTACATTTGGAGAAATCATAGAAATCATCGGCTCCCTTATGACAATGAAGACGAAGATGAGGACGATGAGGAGGAAGACGATGAAGAATTCGTGTGATATTTTTAATGTTATTTCAATAATTTACGTAATGTTTTTAATGTTTAATGATCTTTTTTAATTTGATTTAGTATTGTAATGTTTTTTTTTTTATTTTTAATGAATTTTAAATTTGTTTTTTAAAATGTTTGAATTAAAAAAAAAAAAAAAAAAAAAAAAAAAAAAAAAAAAAAGATGATGCAATATGGGTCACCATTGTGGCACTTTGGTTGTGTTGATTGCCGGAAGGAGAAAGATGACGTGGTAGCAAGAAAGATGATGCAATATGGGTCACCACTGCGCCCAACCTAAAGTCTCCATAACAAACAATAACCGTAGCACAATTTTTCTTCAAGATCTCTTGAAGGAGGTCTCAGGTGGGTTTCGTTTGTTTTGTGTTTTCTTTTGATGTTGTTCGGTCGAGATCAATGATGGGATTGTTTTTCGATTTGCACTGATCTGTAATGGTTTTGTTATCTCACAAAAATACAAATGAAAAACATGACTGAGATCGTTTCTTGAAGTAAAACTGGACCTGAGATTCTTTATGTTTACTTTCTTGTTCGATTCTTGTTCTTAGATGTTTATTGGGGAGTGATTTATGAGGCTATGAGACTTGTTGGCTGAGATATTGATGGGTAGTAATAGTAGTTGACATTTGCTTTTCAATACAATTTTTTTGACTTTGATTTTCATTTATGTTGGGACTGATAATGTAGTGTATGTCATGGTCAAACAATCAAATCCTGACTCTTGGTTATCTTATGGTATCACAAGTATTGTGGTTATTTCTCGCATCAGATCTAGGCTTGTAAGTAATACAAGACTTGGGCTGTGTTGAGACATAGAAACAAGTTGCGACTTGAATCTCACACCCAAATCTAAATTTCGGCAGCATTTCTTTTCGTAAAACAGTGGGTAACATAAGTCTCGGATCCATACTATCGCACCTCTTACTATCACAACTGCTGTCGCAATTTTGGCAACAATTTCTTTCGTAAAAAGGTGGGTAACAAAGATCTTGGAATACGTGCCGTCGCATTTCTGCCATCGCAGCATTTTCCAAGCAAAATTTTCCGAGCATAAAAACCCGGCAAAATTTTCGGATCAGAAAACCCCTTAAAATCTTGAAATCTGACCAAAAACTTGAATCTAACCATAAAAACTTGAAAACACCAGTAAAATCTTGGGTAGAATCAAAATATATCTTTAACAACAATAAACTTTCGGATTCAAACATAGATTAGACACCAAAAAAGACAGATTCAAACATATTTTTTACCAGAAAAACAAAGGACAATTTTTGGACTGTTGGACTCGTAAAACAAACAGTGAACACGAACACCAATCAATAAACTAAACAACCTAAACCCCCGGTTAGGTCTTGATACCAATTGTTGGCCCACATAAATCTAGTCTAGGTTGATATTATGGTGGTGTCGGGTGGTCTACCGGAGTAGGCAAACACACCCATGGTGGTGATGTTAGAGAGAGAGAATAAAGAGAAGGAAGAGAGAGTGGTGAGACAAAGTAATCTTTATTAATGAATACACACTCCACTAGTCAGACTAGTGGAGGTATTTATACTAGTACAAGGAGTATCACGACCCTCCTTAGCATAAGTTGTGATACCTACACAACGTTCTTATTTCCCCCGAGACTATACAAGTGTCTCGTGGGTGGGATATCTAATCTAGTAACTATCTAGTATTTCTTGGTCCAACAAGTACCTTTATTGGAAATGGACCCTAAGTTTGATACATTTTTTGTGTCATCTGCCCGTTTAAACTTTGGCAAAGTTTATGTTGGAATGGAGGATTAAAGTTTGAAGAGTTGGATTGCATCTTGCTGGATGAATATGCCTATAAAAGGAGGAAGCCTTTGGGGTTTTAAGCACATAAGCAACAACAAACCACAGCCACAATCAGTTTGTGGAAGTTTAGTAAAAAGAGTTATAAGAATTTATGTTTTTTAAGTATTGCTTTCTTTTGTAGTACTACTATATTTTCCAAAGTTTATAAAAGAAACATTTGAGTAACATCTTGTTTCTTAAATTAAAGTATTCTTTATTTGTTCACCAAAATATTCCTGAGCAAGTTTTTGTTTTTGTTTTTTTTTTTGTTTTTTTTTTTTTCTCTCTTTCTCCCTGAGAGTACAATCTTATACCTACAACGTTTACATTAGTGGAGGGAATTAGAAAAGAAAATTGAATAAGTCTTTGTCATTTGCTACTTCAATTTAGTCTTCTAGTAGAAATTTACTATCATTTCTTAGGGAAATTAGCCACCTCAAATCAGCTCCTTATCATCAATTCATCATGTTTACTTATTGATTAATACATCATTTTGATAAACATGTTTTCGATCATAGCCATAAAAAAGAAAAAAATAAATGCAAAAGCAATCAACCATTTTACATCGATCAGTTATAATCTTTTAAATAGTTTTACATCGTATTACAGAAATGAACAAACAAGCAGGATCAGAAAATAAACAATTGAAAAGTAGAAAGAGACGAGAGGACTTACAGTTTTTTGATTGGTTAAGAAGCAAGCAGAAAATATGAATGGCAATCAACAATGGAATGATGATAATTCTGATCACCTCTGACATTAAATAAGGAAATGATATGTACACATAGCGAATTGATTCATACACATAACATTATTGTGCAAGGACTATTATGCCCTTATGTAATTCTTACCTCATTCATTCTACCCTATTGTGAGAGATATTTTTTTATCCCTCTCCCTCTCTAGTTATATCGTTACAAATCATGTCTATTTCAGTGGCGAAGCTTGGAATTTTTAAGTGGGGGGTCGGGATCTAAATTTTTTTTTCCTAAGGCTATATTTCAGGTATACCGAAATTTTCGGGGGGTCGAAACCGAATATACCGAAATTTTTCTACACGAAAACTATATACCCCTACATCGCAAAAAAAATTTCGGGGGGTCGGGCGCCCCCCCGGCCCCTTAAAAGCTGCGCCACTGTGTCTATTGTCACCCACTAATCTTTACCAATGTAACCAATCGAACATTTAAGCATAGAATTACGTAGTGTTTGGTACGTTGTAATCAAACGGTGAATGGAAAGAATGATTACTTTGGAATGATAAAATGTTGTTTGCTTACATATATAGAATGTAATTAATAGTTCATTACAAGAAATGATCCATTACACCAAGGGTACGTTTGGTATGACGCAATGAAATGTCAAATGAATGGAATAAATGATGTAATGAAATAAATAGTGTAATGTAATTATTCATTACAATTATTAAATATGTTTGGTTTGTTTGATAAGACGTAATGGAATCATAATAGAAAGACTAAAATGCCTCCATTAATGATAGAAAATTTATTTAATATGGTTAGTTATTGATGGGGTTTTATGTAATTTTGATTTCATTACGGATGTAATGAGAAAAAAGCAAAGGGGTCTATGGAATGATTTTGGTGTAATGGGTCATTCCTTGTAATGAACTATTACATTCTATATATGTAAGCAAACAACATTTTATCATTCCAAAGTAATCATTATTTCCATTCACCGTTTGATTACAACGTACCAAACACTATGCAAAATCATTCCCTAGACCCCTTTGCTTTTTTCTCATTACATCCGTAATGAAATCAGAATTACATAAAACCCCATCAATAACTAACTATATTAAATAAATTTTCTATCATTAATGGAGCATTTTAGTCTTTCTATTATGATTCCATTACGTCTTATCAAACAAACCAAACATGTTTAATAATTGTAATGAATAAGTACATTACACTATTTATTCTATTACGTCATTTATTTCATTCATTTGACATTTTATTACGTCGTACCAAACGTACCCTTCATATTTGCCATGTAATTGGAATAAAGACTTTTTTTACGGTTAATATTTTCTAGATCTTCATGTTTGCCATGCAAATTTACATACATCATATAGAACTAACTAATCATATAAAATAATGGGTTTGCTACTTTGCTGAAAGTAAAAACTGTTGTTAACTATATAAAACTTGTTAATTAAGATTGAATTGAAAGAAGTAGACAGTGAAATCGGGAAAAATGACGAGGTAAAAATAAAATGAGGGTTTGATGCATGTTTTTAGAAGAAAAGTCAAACGCTAGACTAAATATGAGGAGGGCATAACTGTCAATTCGAAAAGAAAAAATTATGTTTGATGATCAATTTGCTACGGGTAAATATCAACTCCCCATTAAATAATACAAGTGGGTTGACCTCAATTCAACTGTTGCAGAATAAATCATTAGTCAAGTCAAGTCAAGTCAAGTGTGTTACGTATTTGTTACTCTGGTTCAATAAAGTATGCAGTTTTTTTTTTTTTTTTTTTAACAAAGATTTCATTTCATTTCAAACCTCACAAAGGAGGAAGATACGACATAACAAATTACATCAAAACATAACCTCACAAACGGAGGAAGATAACAACATAACAAGTTACATCACAAGACATACACCATATAGCTGTAACAGCCTATAACATCACCTTTCAAAGGGTGGGGGGAATCACCCGAGTGAGCTTTGACTGAAAACAACCATATAAGGGTGTAGCTTGACAAAAGTACACTAAGTACATAATACATACAAAGATGCTAAAACAAGGCATCCATAAAGGAGCCTAACAAAATCCTAACAGATCTAAACCAAATCCCTACGCAGCAGCAAGCCGACGATGACGGACCACAACAGATCTGAGCAGAAGAGGCCGGAAGCCATATAAAGTATGCAGTTTACTCGCTCCAATTTGTGCTTGTCAATTTCATACACTTTATATCCAAAACTTACACTTCTAGTCCTCCTAACTTAAATGAGTGGCAACTTCAGCTCTTAGAATTCACATGAGGGTTGTTTAGATGTTTAGATTCTCTACAAATAAATTACATTGAGATGGTTCGTTTTACAGATATGAAAATTAAAGAGTATGATTTAGATTAAATATATAGTGGCAAAATGGCGAGTAAGATTAAATATATAGTGGCAAAATGGCGAGTAAATAGTTCAAACAGATTTATACAACTTGAATGGCCCAATGGCTACACGAGTTTTTCTTTTGCTTTCTATTTGACAAAATTATGGACTAACATTGAATATTTGTGAGACCTAAGGATTGAAGATGAGATTTTTTAACAAAACATTGAAGAAACGCGTATTATACTCGGAAAAAATTATGAGTTGAAATTATCTGATACGTGCATGAACCATGATCACGTCTTCATATCTCCTTGACTTTGTATTTCCTAAAAAAAAAAAAAAAAAAAAAAAAAAAAAAAACCCCGAAGTGTTGTTTGGTAAAACAATAAAGGGTTGTTTGATAAAAATAAAAACAATATAAATTAGCGATGAATGAATAAAAAAACACTTAGGGTGCGCTTAGTTAGAGGAAAACACTCTTGTTTTTCATAAAATGTTTTGTGGAAACCAATAAAAACATATATCGCGTTTAAATAAGCGTTTTTCAACAAAATATTTTGCAAAACACAAAATCTCTTATTTCTTAACTTAACAAGGAACACTTCAAAACAAATTTTAGTTGTTTTCTTTGTTTTCCTTTGTAACCCACAACTCTCCCTCTCATTCTTCAAAATTGAAAATACAAACATCAATTAAACGCGTTTCCTATATTTTCAAGTGTTTTGTGGGGATAAATCTCTCTTCCAATTTTTTACAAAACTAGAGATAGAAAACAAGAGAATTTTTTTCTTCAACTAAACGCACCGTTAGTGATTTCACGATGCTGAATGAGTATATTCTGAATGAGATCGAATAATTGTTTTGTATATCAATATGGGCAACAGAAAATTACCATCTTGACCTTTACATAAGTTTAGGTCGATCAAATTATATTGTTTGATAAATACTTGATTTGATATAACTTTCAATTGGTAACACTTAATACTCAATAAAATTATCAATGAACTCAATTACATGTTTTTTGAAACGCCGACAATATTAGGTTTCGAATATGCAAATTTCTTTCTTAACTTTTCTTTAATACTTAATACAAAATATATGATTGATTAGTATAATTTTAATCAATTATCATATAACACAAACAAAAATATTTAAGGTAAAAGTTGAAAAAAAAAAAAAAAAAAAAAAAAAAAAAAAAAAAAAAAAAAAAACCTTCGAAAAGTAAAAATACGATACTTATTTAGAGACAGAGGGAGTAATACTTTAGATCGTTACATCTTTATAAATAAACTTTAGCTTTTAGTGACCATCAGAAAAGGACAAAGCAACATGATTAAATATGCAAATGTAAGAAAAGATATGAAGGTTATTTAGGAGAAATTATTTGCTTGTGGACAAGAGCACGTTTTATATCATGGCCCATTCAGTACGTTAGTTTTATCTACCAAACCGCATAACCTTTGAACGATTAAGCGAGTTCGGTTCTTGTAAAATACTCTATCTTAAAGTGAAAATGGTAGGAGACCATACAAACTGCATGTGTTGTATGCAACTATGCATCAAAGGGTAACTTCGACATTGTGCAAAATTATCAATTTTGTGTTGACAATTTCAAAATTGAACTACGCCGAAAAGCCCATGAGAGTGTTCATCCTGAACAAAAAAATGATACTAACAATGTCAACTTGAATGATCATAACATGATAAAATCCAAAAACACATCAAAATTGTTCATTCATCTAACATACTCATAAAAAAAAGTTACAAACTGATACTATAAGGTTTTAAACATATTAAATGATATTAACATTATAACTATTGTTGAGCATCATCGATTTCAACATCATATTCATATGGAGTTTTCATAAGTTACACTTTCAATCCCCCAAGCTCTAAAATTACATACACGATATCTTTCAAAACAAAGTGGTCATCTTTTGTAATCAATTCTCTTTGTAGAAATGTGTTTCTAGAAAAGCCCTTTTTTATATGATGCACGTAAAGCGAGCGAGGAAAGATGCATATAGACGCGCACTAGGTGTTGGATGAAATGCCTTAGGTGTCGTTTGTTTTTTCATAATAAGCATTTTTTTCCTCTTTTCACTTCTTTTGTCTGCAAGAGGGCAGAGGTTTTTGTTTGTTTTTTTGCAAACATAAGTGCTTCTTTTCACTTTTTTCTTCTTCTAAATTTCAGACATTCTCTTTCACTTCTTACCTCTTATTTCACTTCTTTCCTCTTCTTTCACGAACCTTACATCTCTTTCTCAATATCCGTTTTTATACGTTTTCGTTTGTTTTTTTTACGTTTTCATCAGTTTTTTTACGTTTTCGACAGTTTTATACGTTTTCGACCGAATTTTTACATTTTCGCCCATTTTTTTACGTTTTCGTCCATTTTTTACATTTTCTTCCGTTTTTTACGTTTTAGCCCATTTTTTACGTTTTTGTTATTTTTTTTACGTTTTTGTTATTTTTTTACGTTTTTGTCCCTTTTTTACGTTTTCGTCTATTTTTTTACGTTTTCACCCATTTTTTTTATCTTTTCTCCGTTTTTTAATGTTTTCGCCCGTTCTTTTACGTTGTCTCCTGTTTTTTTTACGTTTTCGCCCATTTTCGTTCATTTTTTTATGTTTTCGCCCGTTTTTTTACGTTTTCGCCATTTTTTTATGTTTTCGCCTTTTTTTTAACGTTTTCGTCCTTTTTTTCACGTTTTCGCCCGTTCTTTTACGTTTTCGTCTTTTTTTTAACGTTTTAGTCCGTTTTTGTCCGTTATTTTTACGTTTTTGTATTTTTTTTATATTTTCATCTGTTCTTATCTATTTTTTTACGTTTTCGACCATTTTTTACGGTTTTGTTTGCTTTTGTTTTTATGTTTTCGTCTTTTTTTTTATGTTTTCTACCGATTTTTACTTTTTCTTATATCTTTTTCACATTTTTGTATTTAATTACATTTTCGTCTATTTTTTTACGTTTTCAACCTTCTTCTTACGTTTTCTTACGTAAGAAAACGTACAATAACATAAAAAACGTACAAACAGACAAAATCATATGAAAACGGTGTTGGAATTATTATATCATGACCTTCATATAAATAAACCAAGTACATCAAAGTGAGCATAGCGGAAGCAATTATAACAAGATCAAATAACATGTAATTAATTAATCAATAATTAAATAGTAAACATACCTTTGTGATTCTAGCCCGAACAAGAATCAAAAGCAATCTTCCGGAACAAGAACCCTAATTAGGGTTTATATGGATTACAAGAATTACCCCTTACCTCTTTTGTAATTCAATCCAAGAATCAAACAATAGTGTGTTTGATTCACGTTCTTGTACACACGTACTAATTCAAGAAAAAGTTTATGCAAGTAATAAACACAAAACTTGTTTTAGATCTATGAAAATCGAAACCCTAAAGGGTTTGTTTTGATGGATCGACCAAGAAAAGAAAGAGGAGAGAAAACACCAAGATGTGTGTGTACAAGTTATGAGAAAAACGTGCATCTTGGGTTTGCTTATATACTATTCAAAACTTGGATCTCAAGGCACATAAGGAGGTGGAAACCCCCTTATGCCGATCGGATTTGGTGTCCCCTAGGGGATTCTGGAACCTTCTCTTGTTTCCAAATTTTGCCTAGTATTACTTTCCTAATCTTCGTTTAATAGATAATTAGTCATTAATCATTAAATACTAATTACTATTATTTATTTTGTGTTTACTAATTAATTATAACATTTTATAAATAATTATTACTTTTTCTCTTCATACGTATTGTGTGCAATCCCGTGATCTCAAGTTCGATCCTAACACACGACTATTATTATTTTGTCTATAAAACCAACAGCTCCCACTTAGACATATCATAATAGTGTGATCACATCGGTTAGCGTCTTGCAACACGCCGATGCCTCTAGTAAAACTTGAGTAAGGCTCCTGGAAAACCTTTTAATGATTTCTCATTATTATTATCCCTTTGTTTCTAATACCGTGTTAAATAAGGATATGGATCTAGATCATTCCTTAATTAACCATTCTGTTTCTCGTTGTTAGAAATTGACAAGATTACCAAATCTTCTGAACCATTCAGGAAAGACCTTGGGCGTGGCCACGCAAACACCTTGACATACCTACGAGGGGCCCAACAGTATTAAACTCCAAAAATTAATTTGAAGGAACAAATTCTTTATTGATTACAAGCAAAACACACAAACTTTGTAACACTTCCGAAAACAACCCTTATGACTACCAGTTACGTATAGCGTTAAATTGTTCCACAAAAATGTACTAGATTCATGACCGTTATCTTATATCTCAAGTCTAAGGATAACTTCTTAAGATTTACTTAATGACAAGATCCATAAAGTAACATCATATAGTTGGGATAAGTCATATATTCAGTATCATCGAATATCGTCTGAAATGGCATGTCTACGCATCAATATACTTTAAGTATATTATACCAACTTCAGATTTGTCTTAATTTAATAATATTCCCATATTATTAACTAACAATGGACAATTTAGAATAACTCTTATTCATGGATTTAAACATGCAAAAATAGGACAACAATAATTAACAATAGAAATAAACATACCAACATACTTTACTTCATTAAAATAATAATTGTTTACAATATCCTTTATCCAAATACTAATCACAGTTATGCATGAAACTAATAGCTAATTTAAGTCCAATTCCATTGGCTAATTCATTAAGCTTCTCTTTCGCCAAAGCCTTAGTGAACGGATCAGCTAAGTTATCATCTGTGTGAACTTTCAGCAAATTTATTTCACCTTCGTTAACCTTTTCACGAACAAAGTGATACTTCCGTAGAAAATGTCTGGTGCCTCTCATGACTCCAGGTTCATTGGCAAATATGATTGCAGCAGAATTGTCACAATACATATTAATAGGTAATTCAATTGAAGGCATAACACCAAGCCCTGAAACGAATTTCCTAATCCAAACAGCCTCCATAGCAGCTTCTGAAGCAGCAATGTATTCAGCTTATGTTGCAGACATCGCAATTGTACTCTGCTTCTTGCTCCTCCAGTCTACAGCTCCTCCATTAATAACAAAGACATAACCCGTCTGAGACTTCGAATCATCTTTATTACTTTGAAAGGATGCATCGCAGAAACCAGTAACACAAAGTTCTGCAGTTGGATCTCCACCATATACCAAAAACATATCTTTTGTATTCCTCAAATACTTAAGAATATGCTTAACAGCAATCCAATGTTTATCACCTGGATTCTGTTGAAATTGGCTGGTAATATTTTGAGCAAACGCCACATCTGGCCTTGTGCACTTAACCACATACATAATAGATCCTACAGCTGAAGCATAAGGAATTTTACTCATGCGAGCCACCTCAGCAGGTGTTGAAGCACAAAACTCATTACATAAGCCATGTTTTACTTCCATCGGCAAATATCCTTTCTTGGAATTTTCCATATTGAATCTTTTCAATATTTTGTCAATGTAAGCACTTTGACTTAATCAAATTAACCGCCTTGATCTATCTCTATAGATTTTGATTCCCAGAATGTATGCAGCTTCTCCTAAATCTTTCATAGAAAAGCACGTTCCAAGATATGCCTTAACCTTTTGCAAACTTGGAATGTCTTTTCCCATGATCAATATGTCATCTACATAAAGAATTAGGAAAATTACATTATCACTCCCACTAGCTTTGTGATACACACATGGCTTATCAAGATTTTGAGTGAATCCAAACTTTTTGATCTCAGCATCAAATCTCTTGTTCCATTGTCGTGATGCTTGCTTTAATCCATAAATGGACCTTTTAAGCTTGCATACACGATTTGGAAATTCTGGATTTTCAAACCCTTCTGGTTGTGCCATATAGATGTCTTCATCTAGATGACCATTTAAGATTGCGGTTTTCACATCCATTTGCCAAATCTCATAGTCATAGTACGCTGCTATAGCTATGAGAATTCTTATAGCTCTTATGTCTGCTACAGGAGAAAACGTCTCCTCGTAATCAATTCCAAAAGTTTGAGTAAAACCTTTAGCAACTAGACGAGCCTTATAAATGTGTGCATATCCATCCATGTCAGTCTTAATTTTGTAGAGCCACTTACTCCCAACTACCTTGGCACCAGGAGGTAAGTCAACTTCTTCCCAGACTTCATTATCATGCATGGATTGTATTTCCCCATCCATAGCAGCTTTCCACTTAACCTTTTCAGGGCTATTAATGGCAGCTCTATAACTAGTAGGTTCATTAAGATCCCCTAGTGTATGCTCATCGACCTCTACATTAAGACATAGACGGTCAGGAGCTTTCACAGATCTTGAAGATCTGCGAATGGGAACTACTTCAACTTCCGGTGGAGGACCCAGACTTTCCGGTTCTATAGGAAGTGTGCTAGTGTTTTCTGAAGGCAATGCAGTATTTAGATCATCTTCTAGATCGTATACTCTCCCACTGATTTCTTGAGTCACAAAATCACTTTCAAGAAAATCACCATATCTAGCAACAAACACTTTGTTCTCAGGTGGGTAGTAAAAATAGTAACCCATTGTTTCCTTTGGGTATCCTACAAAAATGCATTTGACAGATCTTTGTTGGAGTTTATCTTGTGAGTCACGTTTAACATACGCCTCACAACCCCAGACCTTCAAATAAGACAAGTTCGGAGCTTTTCCAGTCCATATCTCATATGGTGTCTTATCAACCTTCTTGGTGGGAACCATATTCAAAATACGAACAGCTGATTCAAGAGCATAATCCCAAAAAGAAAAAGGAAGACTAGTAAGATTATACATTGATCGAACCATGTCCAACAATGTACGATTCCTTCTCTCAGATACACCGTTTTGTTGTGGAGTATATGGAGATGTGAGATTCTGGACAATTCCATTCTCAGTTAAGAAATCTTTAAAATCTTGACTAAGGTATTCACCACCTCGATCAGAACGAAGAGCTTTAATCTTCTTTCCCAATTGCAATTCTACTTCTGCTTTGAAAACTTTAAATGTTTCAAACACCTCATGTTTATGTTTAAGTAAATAAACATAACCATAACGGCTGAAATCATCTGTAAAAGTTAAGAAGTAAATAGCACCTCTCCTTGACACATGTCTAAGTGGTCCACATACATCCGTATGTATCAAACCAAGTAGATTTGAAGCTCTTTCCATATTACTATGAAAAGGTTTTGATGAGGCGAAAAATGGTCCGTTTTTAGGGGGTCATTTAAGCCCGAATCCGAATTTATTTGATCAAATATTGCCCTAAATCGTTCCTTTTGTGATTTTAGGTACTTTGGGAGTGAAATCTGGAAAAGGAAGCAATTCGGACGTTTTTGGAGCATAAAAGTGAAGAAAACGCCAAAGTCTTAATTTTCCATGCTGGGAACAGTAGGTGACGGCGTCAAGAGCAAAATTCCATGACGGTCCAGTAGAGATTTGACGACGTCATGAAGGTAGGGCGTCAAGAGTAAAAAGTCATGACGGCCTGGAAATGATTAATACTTGACGGCGTCAAATGTAGATCAAGGCAGTCCGAGGAGAGTTTTGGCGGCGAGGTGACGGCGTCACCAAATTGGTCTTGACGCCGTCAGACCCATTTTTCTATATATAGTTTTCTAATTTTTCACATTTAGAGAGAAATTTTTTGGGAGAAACCCTAAGTACGATTTTGGTGTAACTTTACAGGTTTTTCAAGGGTTCCAACCCCTTGATACCTTGCATGTTTAATCAAGATAAGTGTTCCTTTAATTCAATCAATATGTCTATGTGTTGGTTGTCTATATCTTGTTCTTATCTTAATTCCATCATGCTAGGCTAGATCTATCTTGTGTTTGCTTAGATCTAATGAAACCTAGATGTTGATTATGTGTTGATTACTTGTTTATTCTTGTCTTGGATGAATGATTTATATGTTAGGCTTAAGAAAACTGGCAGATCTCCAATTGGTAACATGCTTGAACGTCTTAAGAAACATGAACCGACGCGCACTAGGTCTTTAATGGTTGTATTTAATGCATGAGCCACTGTTTATAATCCCTATAGTTGTGTTGGGCATGGTGTAGGAGGAGATAAGAGCTCATAGAATTGGGGAGTTAAGTGTGCCACCCCATGAACGGTATTAAAGAATACGATCCGTCATCCATACAATTATAACAAGTAATTAACTTGTAAAAGATGTCTAGGGAGTAGTGAAATCTAAGTAAACACATTTTCTCCAATTACTGCTCACAACTTTAGTATAATTAGTTTATTTTTATTTTTAGTATTTTATTTTGATTGCATCTTAGTATTGGGTTAGTTGATTAGCAACTAATTCCGCCCCTTCTTCCAAAACCCGAGATTTTAACTTGCTTTCTAAAAAATATAAAAATACAAAAAGAATCTTCCCTCATCTTTAGAACTAGTATTTAGGTTTTCTAATCCTAGCGACACTATTCCTAGCCTGAACGATCAATCCCCCGGTACTTGTCACTATACTATACTACAACGATCAGGTACACTTCCTGGTGGGGGTTGTAAGCTTCTCAAGATCCCTTGAGAGGTAAAGCCTGGTGCGATTCCCACGTATCAAGTTTTTGGCGCCGCAGCCCGGGGAATAGTTATTGTCTAGGTTAGAATTTCTTTTTATTAGGTCTACTTGCTAGATTCCTTTCTAGTAAGATTTTATTTTTATTTTTAGGTTTTCTTTAGTCTATCTCCTTTCTTTGTGCCTTTGTTCGTAACCACCCAACATCATGGACAACGGGAACATCTTTGAACCCATCATCCCACCACAACAAAACCCACCATTAGAACCCCTTAGGCCCCGAACCTTAGGAGAGTATTCCCAACCTAGCCACCAAGGCTACCGAAACACCATTGAGCTCACCGGAGCCAATGTGACCCCCTTGCGATCCGACACCATCCGGTTGGTGCAAAGCGGATGTGCATTCCATGGACTTCGTTCCGAAGATCCAAACCAACATCTAAAGGACTTCCTCAAAATCGTAGATTCCATAGACCTAGATGTTGCAACTAGAGAGACTACCCGTTTACGCCTATTCCAATTCTCTCTACGGGATCAAGCTAGTCAATGGCTTGAGCGTTTACCCGCGGGATCCATCACCACATGGGATTGTCGCACCACTCGTTTCCTTGCTCAATTTTTCCCACCGGGGAGAACTACTAAGCTTAGAAATGACATCTTGATGTTCCAACAACGTCAAAATGAAACCTTTTCTGAAGCATGGATTCGATATAAAGACCTACTCCGAAAAGTCCCTCATCACGGCATCGAACCATGGCTCCAGATCCAAATCTTTTACGATAAGGTTGACTATCACACAAGGAGAGCCATTGATTACTGATGAGTGTTTAATCACACATCCTTTTTAGACCTTTAATCAGACCAAAAATACCAAATACTTACCAAATATACCAAGAGATTGTATGTTTTTGTATTTGTGTATGTGCAGGTACAGATATGTGAAAAATGAACAAAAACAAAGCAAAACCGACAAAAACGAGCACGAGATTGGAAAAAGGTAAAATGCCGAAGCCGAGGAAGAAATTTATCCAAGAAAAGCCCAAAACGGCAATTCAAATTCTTAAAGATTCAAAGAATGACAAAAGAGACCCTTAGTGGAAGCGTGAAGTTATTGTCAAGAAAAATACTCTAACTATTCACAAGTTGTCGATTTTGATCCTTTGAAGAACTTAGGAAGAAAAGTCAACTCTAATACTCCATGTTACAAGAAATGCATTTGGATCGTTCTTAGTCGTTACGTTTAATATTAAGTTGTATTAGTTACATTTTATAATGGTCTAGGGGCTAATTATGCAACAATGTAAAAGACTAGAGAAGCCCTAGCCCCTAGCCTATAAATAGAGATGTAAACCTCATTTTTGAGGTTGGTTAGTTTTTGGTTAAGTTTTTAATTTTAAGTTGTTGTTCTTAAGTTTTTTTTTATGGTTTAATTTTTGTCAAGTCTTATTTTACTTTCTCTCTCTAAAAAGCTTTATCTTTCTAAAAAGTCTTTAATTTCTAGTTGTTAAATTTGTGTTTTTATTGATGGGATTTAAAGTTTATGGTTAAACTAGGTTGTTTAGTAATAAATTTAGTTAAAAACATTAGTTTTTAGGCTTTATTTTGGATTAAAATGGTGTTTTGTTATGTATTTTATCGAGTTACGTTTTATTTTATCGAGTTTTAATTTTTAAAAGTGTCTATCGAGTTAGGTAATAAAAAGGCATATCGAGTTAGATGCAAAAATAGCATATCGAGTTAAAAAAAAATAAATAAAAAATAAATAATAAAATAAAAAAATCATAGTATCGAGTTTGAGATTTTTTAAATTAATATCGAGTTTGAAGATTTGGTTTTAGGGACTACTTTGCAATTAGTATAAAAGTATCAGTTTGCAAACTTTATGATTTTATCGAGTTTGGAGTAGTATGCTTATCGAGTTTGAGTTTAAACAAACAGTATCGAGTTAGTTTTTTTAGGTCTATCGAGTTAGGTTTCTACATAGTGGTTATCGAGTTAGAGTCTTTAGGGTCTATCGAGTTAGGTGTCTAAAAAAGTGTTATCGAGTTTGAGTGTAATTTTTAGTTTTCCGAGTTTGATTTTTATTTCTTTTTATCGAGTTTGGTTTTTGTATTGTTTACCGAGTTTGAGTTTCATTTCTTTTGGCGAGTTAGCCAAGATTATCGAGTTAGGTAATCGTTGCCTCATCGTTTATCGAGTGAGGTTTTCTTATACTTAATATCTAAACGAAACTCTGCCGAAATTTTCTAAAAATTTATCAAGTTAGAATTTATCATATAACAAGTTAATATCTTTTATTTAGTATCGTCATCTAGTAAACATTTATAGTTTAAAAATAACTAGTTCATTTTATTTCTTTTACTTATTTCCTTTTTAATTAGTCTTTATATCCTTTTCATTCATAAAAATTAAAAAGCCAAAAATATAATTTTTCTTTTACGTTATTTTTCTTTTATATGTTATTATTTAGAAAAACTCAATTTGCAATCGTAGGACTAGTATCGCTTTTATTTATTTTTTTTTTTTTAAACTAGTCGTGTTAAGTTTTCTTTACGTTTTTATTTCTATTTCATTTTTGAGAATGTTTGTTTTATTTGCTCATTTGTTTTGCATTATTTGCTTGTTCTCTTTGCTTTAATTGCATTTTATTCTCATTTGTAGTATAATCAAAAACCAAAAATATCTCTTCTATCCTATTTCATTTCACAAGATTCACAAACCGTGTCGACAAGATCAATTCAACCCTCGTTGGGAGAACGACCCGGGGAACATACTTTCCTAAGTATTTCTTCGGAAACAAAACTATACACGCAAAAAGACAATCTATCAATGGCGCCGCTACCGGGGAAGCGTTGTTAAGATTTCGTCGATCGTTTGTTTGATTTGTGTTTTGAAGAACCTTCCTTTGGAAGATATCGCTTTAATTAAAATTAAAAAAAAAAAAAAAAAAAAAAAAAAAAAAAAAAAAAAGATTTTCTTTTCAAATTTGTTTTCCTTTTTCTTTCACTTTTGTTTCTTTTAAGTGTATGATCACACGTTCACGGTCGAGATTAATCGATAATTCTCTGACCATACCGAACCAACGCTATCGTAGACGTCGTAAACAAGCTTACGTACCCGAGTTACGTACTCTTGTTGAAGCACCCATCACCGAGATGGCCGATCAACGTACTATGCAAGAATTACTCCAGTGTCCCACCGAGGGATATGGGGACGCAATTGTTTTACCACCTATTCTTTCCGATAATTTTGAACTTAAAACTGGATTAATTCAACTTGTCACATCAAAACAATTTCAAGGTTTTGAAAGGGACGATCCTCACGCACATATCCGATGGTTCAATAAGTTAACTTCGACCATGAAATTTAAGGATGTCCCTCATGATGCTATCAAATTGATGTTGTTCCCATTTTCACTCGAGGGTTTAGCCCGGATTTGGCTTGAAAAAGAACCCCCTCGTTCAATCCACACATGGGAAGAACTCGTCTCGAAATTTGTTAATCATTTCTTTCCACCGTCCAAAACGACTAATCTTAAGAATGATATAACTAATTTTCAACAACGTTTTGATGAGAACTTTGGTGAGGCATGGGAACGTTTTAAGGATCTTCTTCGAAAATGTCCTCACCATGGTTTCTCCGAATTGCATCAAATCAACACGTTTTATAACGCTTTGACTCAAAACGATCAAGATTCTTTAAACGCAGCCGCCGGTGGCAATATCTTGAATCGTACGCCAATGGATATTTTAACGATCATCGAGAACAAATCAAAGGTTCCAACTTCTCGTAACAAACCGAATGTTTCGAAAGTGACTTCTTTTACTCCTTCTTCTTCGTCGGTCCAATCATCGGAATTGGCCGGACTTACCGATGCTATCTATTGTATGATAAAAGAGTTTAAGTCGTAGAACCAAAAACCCGAGCCCGTTAAAGCCGTTAATGAAAAATGTGTGATTTGTGGTGGACCCCATCCGTATTATGATTGTCAAGCCACCGATGGCCAAGTTTATAATGCTAACGTAGCAGCCGTAAACTACAATCAAAACCAAGATTTTCGTGCTAACCAAACAAGTCCACCTGGGTTTCCACCCGTGCAAAATCATCAAAACCGTTATCCTCAAAATAACCAAGGTTATCAGAACCAAGGTTACAATTAAAACCGTGGAACCAATTTCAACCAAGCTCAAAATCATCAAAATTATCAAGTCCCTCCACCCCAACAAGTTTATCAACCACCACAACAAGTACAACCTTCTCCTGAGCTTGCTAATTATATGAAAACAAATGATGTTAGCATTCGAGCAATGCAAAATCAAATCAACAACATGAGGGTTGAACTTAGAAAGGAGATCGACACAACCATGACTCGACAAACGAATGAGCTTAAGCAAATGCTGAGCAGTTTTATGCAGATGAATCAAGCGTCGACGTCTGGCACTCTTCCAAGCAATACTATTCCAAACCCGAGGGGCGAGATTAAGGCGATCACGACTCGCAGTGGTGCTTTATATGAACCCACAGTTCCGACTACCTCTTCTTCTCTTCCACCAAAGGTAGTGGACCGTGAGACCGAGGTGACAAAGGACCCGGTACCTCCTACTAATAACGGAGGTGCTGAAAACGTCCAACCTCCGGTTGTTCAAGTTTCAAAAGATAAAGGAAAAGCCGTTTTTGAAAACAATTTGAAATACAAGTCAAAATTGCCATATCCATCAAGATTTAATGATGAAGAGCTCCGTGCAAAATCTAAAAAACAAATGGAAAAGTTTCTCGATATTTTTCAAAAATTGCACTTTGATATCAGTTTCATGGATGCTCTTGTTTACATGCCAAAATTTGCCTCAACGTTTAAAAATCTCATAAGTAATAAAGAGAAATTGCTCGAATTAGCCGAAACACCGATAAATGTTCAATGCTCCGCTATTCTTCTCAAGAAGCTTCCCGAGAAGCTTGGAGATTCGGGAAAGTTTCTCATTCCTTGTTCGTTGAAAGATCAAGAGGTTTGCAAAGCCCTGGCCGATTCAGGTGCAAGCATTAACCTTATGCCTTTGTCAATCTATAAACAACTTGGGATGGGGGAACTTAAACCGACCCGAATGACTTTAGAGCTTGCTAATCGTTCGATTACTCATCCGGTTGGAATTGCGGAAGATGTTTTTGTTCAAGTGAACTCGTGTACTTTTCCGGCCGACTTTGTCGTTGTTAATTTTGAACCCGATCCGAGAGTTCCTCTTATACTAGGGCGACCGTTTTTACGAACCGCAAAAGCCCTAGTAGATCATTTTGAGGATACTCTAACTTTACGACATGATGATGACATAATGATTTTTAAAGCTGATGCTCCAAAATCAAAGAAGTACTCCGTCAACAGTATTGATGTTTGTGATTATTCCTTTGATGATTTTGTGAAAACGTTCGTCTCCGACTCTTCCCCATCATTTCCTCCGACTAAGGAACATGATTCTTTTTGGGAAGAGGTCGATGAATTTCTTGCTATTGATACGATTCCGTTTTCTGAGATTGACAATTTTTACTTTGATTCGGAGGGAGATACTATTTTTCTTAACAATTTGTTGAACGATGAACTGTCAATCCCTCCGGATAAAGTTAAGACGAAGATTGAGCTTATAATTGACGATCCTTTGGAGCCCGAGCTAGAGGAATTTTTACCCAACTTTGAGAGTTTTTCGTTCGATACGACTAAGGAGATTAGTGACAATCCCACTTATCGTCCTGATTTTTCTTATCCGACTTATGAAGCTTTTCATTTTGAAACCAATCATACGGAAGAGACGAGTCGTGGCAGTACCACTTCTCATGCTTTTATCTCTCTTCCGGAGTATGAGTCGTTTTGTTTTGACAAAATTGAATGTGAAATTGAAAAGTTTTCTAATCCTAAATATGAAAGTTTCAGTTTTGATCTTGACATTGATCATGATCTGGGTGGTTTTCTTAAAAATGAGAGTTTTAATGAAAATTTTATCCCATCCCTCCCACCCAGGAAAGTTTTTAAAATGCGCTTGAATGATAAGATTCATAATTCCATAATTATGAAGTCTTCTTTTGATGAGGATGAGTTTTACAAGATTGTTATCATGACTTTCTTGCCATTTGTAATGTTTGGTGTGGTTTCTCTTATCCTTCACTCCGTGGGGAGTGAGGATGTTGTATTTGATCCCGGTATCGTTTCTAAACGTTTTCAACATTAAAATACCAGTGGTTATCTCTTCGGGATGGAACTTTCAATTAAGTCTTATGTTTTTCAAAATATTTTGAATGAAAGCCCGATCGAGATTATTTTCCATTTTCTCTCCCCAAGGACGAATTAATTCGGGGATCGAGTCAAGCTCATGTGACTCGGTTAACAAAAACAAGCGCTTCGTGGGAGGCACCCCATGCTTATCCAATTTCATTTTCTTTATTTTCTATTTTCTTAAATAACATGACGTGAGGGGGGCGACCTTTTCCAAACTCGTGTTTTCGTGGTTGTTTATGAATGTTCAGGAATTTCCCCGAAGTTTGAGGACTCTCGTGCTCGTGGTTTGTCGTTCTCTCCACTCGAGTCTCATCCTTCGCTGCTCTTTCGGAAATTCACCATATCCAAAATCTTATCGACTAACGTTTATCTCTTGACATACTTAATAAACGGCCTTAGATATTTCGTAGGATTACCCGTACCCTTAAAACATTGAGGACAATGTTTCACTTTAGTCTGGGGGGGGGGGTGAATCTTCGATTCGATTTGACCTGTACCATCGTCTGAGCTGTTAACTTACGCAACTCCGTTTTCCACCAAAAATTTTAATTTTTGTCACCGCTTTATTATACAAAAAAAAAAAAAAAAAAAAAAAAAAAAAAAATGATGAAAAAAAAATGAAAAAAATATATATATATATATGTTATGAATAATAAGTTTTGACACCTTGTTTTGACTTTCCTACCGGCGAGAGTAGAAATAAATGTTTCGACTTGACCGGGCGTGTTGAGCCCTAGCTCGTCTCCCTTAACCAAAATAATCAAAAGATTATGGCTAAGCATCCGCGGATCTCATTACTTGGGATTTTAAGTTTGCGGAGATCGAGGAATGATAGAGTTTATTTAGAAGTTTCGTGCTATACACGGATCGCATTACTGGGATTTAAAAAACCCACGAGAGGTACTTGTGGCCTCCTTGTTCCCATCAGAAACGTCACCCATATATAATAGATGTTCTAGGTTAATTAGTGGTATTTCGGTTTGAATAATATTTAGTTCTTTATTTTCTTAAGAGAATTTTTGCTTTAGAAGTTAGGTACACATCAAGGAACATCAAAAATAAGAGCAAAAAGTGAAAAAAATCAAAAGTCAAAAGTTGATTATCTATGTGGTTTTGGAGCTACCCAATAAGCTTCCATTGATGTTGAGAAAAAAGTCAAGAAAGAAAAAAGTATCAAAAGTATGAAAAAAGTGAAAAATTAAAAAAATGAAAGTTGTAGTATTGTAGAATAAGAGCTATGTATGTATCAATAAGTTGTTGGCGCGTGAGGTGCATGTGATAAGTGATTAGTAATCAGTCACATGAGGTACACGTGATTGTACTCCGCAACTTATATTCTTGATATTATATGTACCCCAAATTCCTTGATGTGGACCGAATTTCTATTGCAGTGGTTCTTAAGAGAAAATGAATAACTACTTATCGTTTTAACTTAGGTGTCACTATCGGACTAAAAAAAAAATATTGAAACGAGAAAATATGAAGCAATTCATTTCTCACAATTAAAATCTTTAGATACAAAACTTAGGACCTGGGGACAAGAGGTAATACACAAGTAACTTTTGTGGGCAGTGTTAGCATCTAACTTCTGATAAACAATGATCTCAATTTTACGCTTAGTTTGGGAGCTTGTGAAAAATCAAGGATGACGATTTTTATCCGTACGGTCTCTTCTCTGTGAGAAGTGTTTCTACTCGTTGACCCTGAAAGTTATCAACAGATAAGAATTGATAATGAAAGTCAAGGCAAACCGTCACATATAAAAAATGAAAAAGTACAAAAAGAGTAGTTGTAGTGTTATTCCTGAAAATCGGAAAACGGGGCGTTTTTGAGAATAAATGATTTTAATATTTCTCTTGAAAGTCATTGCTACTTTACAGCGTCAGTAAAGAGAGGTTTTGAAATTATTTATCTCTTAAGCGTGAGGTGATGACATTGCGTGAGGGCACGGCAATACCTTAGTCTGGGGGATTTTGATGAGTGCTTAATCACACATCCTTTTTAGACCTTTAATCAGACCAAAAATACCAAATACTTACCAAATATACCAAGAGATTGTATGTTTTTGTATTTGTGTATGTGCAGGTACAGATATGTGAAAAATGAACAAAAACAAAGCAAAACCGACAAAAACGAGCACGAGATTGGAAAAAGGTAAAAAGCCGAAGCCGAGGAAGAAATTTATCCAAGAAAAGCCCAAAACGGCAATTCAAATTCTTAAAGATTCAAAGAATGACAAAAGAGACCCTTAGTGGAAGCGTGAAGTTATTGTCAAGAAAAATACTCCAACTATTCACAAGTTGTCGATTTTGATCCTTTGAAGAACTTAGGAAGAAAAGTCAACTCTAATCCTCCATGTTACAAGAAATGCATTTGGATCGTTCTTAGTCGTTACGTTTAATATTAAGTTGTATTAGTTACATTTTATAATGTTTTAGACTTGAATTTCATATTTTGTAAAGGTCTAGGGGCTAATTATGCAACAATGTAAAAGACTAGAGAAGCCCTAGCCCCTAGCCTATAAATAGAGATGTAAACCTCATTTTTGAGGTTGGTTAGTTTTTGGTTAAGTTTTTAATTTTAAGTTGTTGTTCTTTAATTTTTTTTATGGTTTAATTTTTGTTAAGTCTTATTTTACTTTCTCTCTCTAAAAAGATTTATCTTTCTAAAAAGTCTTTAATTTCTAGTTGTTAAATTTGTGTTTTTGTTGATGGGATTTAAAGTTTATGGTTAAACTAGGTTGTTTAGTAATAAATTTGGTTAAAAACATTAGTTTTTAGGCTTTATTTTGGATTAAAATGGTGTTTTGTTATGTATTTTATCGAGTTACGTTTTATTTTATCGAGTTTTAATTTTTAAAAGTGTCTATCGAGTTAGGTAATAAAAAGGCATATCGAGTTAGATGCAAAAATAGCATATCAAGTTAAAAAAAAATAAATAAAAAATAAATAAAAAAATAAAAAAAATCATAGTATCGAGTTTGAGATTTTTGAAATTAATATCGAGTTTGAAGATTTGGTTTTAGGGACTACTTTGCAATTAGTATAAAAGTATCAGTTTGCAAACTTTATGATTTTATCGAGTTTGGAGTAGTATGCTTATCGAGTTTGAGTTTAAACAAACAGTATCGAGTTAGTTTTTTTAGGTCTATCGAGTTAGGTTTCTACATAGTGGTTATCGAGTTAGAGTCTTTAGGGTCTATCGAGTTAGGTGTCTAAAAAAGTGTTATCGAGTTTGAGTGTAATTTTTAGTTTTCCGAGTTTGATTTTTATTTCTTTTTATCGAGTTTGGTTTTTGTATTGTTTACCGAGTTTGAGTTTCATTTCTTTTGGCGAGTTAGCCAAGATTATCGAGTTAGATAATCGTTGCCTCATCGTTTATTGAGTGAGGTTTTCTTATACTTAATATCTAAACGAAACTCTGCCGAAATTTTCTAAAAATTTATCAAGTTAGAATTTATCATATAACAAGTTAATATCTTTTATTTAGTATCGTCATCTAGTAAACATTTATAGTTTAAAAATAACTAGTTCATTTTATTTCTTTTACTTATTTCCTTTTTAATTAGTCTTTATATTCTTTTCATTCATAAAAATTAAAAAGCCAAAAATATAATTTTCCTTTTATGTTATTTTTCTTTTATATCTTATTATTTAGAAAAACTCAATTTGCAATCGTAGGACTAGTATCGCTTTTATTTTTATTTTATTTTTAAACTAGTCGTGTTAAGTTTTCTTTACGTTTTTATTTCTATTTCATTTTTGAGAATGTTTGTTTTATTTGCTCATTTGTTTTGCATTATTTGCTTGTTCTCTTTGCTTTAATTGCATTTTTTTCTCATTTGTAGTATAATCAAAAACCAAAATAATCTCTTCTATCCTATTTCATTTCACAAGATTCACAAACCGTGTCGACAAGATCAATTCAACCCTCGTTGGGAGAACGACCCGGGGAACATACTTTCCTAAGTATTTCTTCGGAAACAAAACTATACACGCAAAAAGACAATCTATCAATTACGCAGCCAATGGTAGGCTAAATAGACTTAGCGTTGACGAATGCTGGAAAGTTCTTGAGGGGTTGGCACAATACGAAGAGGAAGGATGGGAGGACCCGATGTTCCCAAGCAAGGTAAAACTTGACTACGCATGTGCCACCCAAGAACAGTTGTTAGGAAGCATCGAGAAGCAGGTAAAAGAATTAATGAGTATTGAGAAACTTGCTGCTGAACCTGTGGGGAATCATAATCTACGTAGGAATACAGTTATCAATCAGAATTTTCCTGAACGTTCACGACAAGAGGAATTCGAAGGGATAATGGTAACCTTCATGGATAATCAGGAAAAACAAATCCAGCACCTAGAAGCACGCATGGAAAGCACTCATAAAGCTTTTATGAATTTCGCAGACCAATTCATATCAAGGGTCAAAGAAAAGATCAAAGAAAATTCCATACCTAAAAAAATTGAAAAAGTCTTCGAGGTTTCAACCCCTTTGGTGTTTGACCAAGAGGATAGCGGGAAATTTTCCCCATGTGCTTCACCATTAATTACCCCCCATTCTCATGAGCACCCCCATGCAGAGAAGAGTTCGCAATTCCATGACATCTTCGTTGGATGTTTGCGTACCACATTCTCGAACTTATCCAAGAGACGTTCTTTTGGTTTTAAACCCGGTGTAAAGAGGTTGCACCCCAAAAACACCACTGATTTGAAACCCTCTATGGAACAACATCTCTCTTTTCACACTAATGACCCGTGCACAGGGTTCAAGTTAGCCAAAACGTCACCCAACCCCTTCTACAGCCTCACCTCTTTCCGTGACAGTAATGAGACGTTCGACCCTGGTGGACCTCGTTAACGGAAAAGCTACTCATGGGTTTACTAATGTTTAGCTATTCACGCAAAGTGCAGGGACTAAACATGAAACTACTCCAATTCTCACCTTACACGGGCATCTGACGGCGTCAAATTTAACTCTTGACGCCATCAGCTCGATGGATCAGCAATATTAACCAAAAAAACCAATCACTTTCAACCCATACCCCACAAATCTCACCCAAAGTGCTGCTGCTACTCCGATTCTCCACCCTCCAATTCGACGTCTTCCGCATCCAATCTTCACTTGGTAAGTGATTTTTCTTCATCCTTTTTCAATCAATTGTCCTTAGGACCCATCAATTTGGAAAACCCCTTTCGCCCGAAACCCCATTCTTGACCCATTATTAACAAATCGTAATGCCATCCATTTGGTGATTTGTAAACATGGGGTTACCCGTTTATTATGTTATCCCACTCGAATCATGCATTAGTTTAGGGAAAGCCACTCATGCCACGGATTCTTTGACCCCCCACCCATGTTTTCTGATTAAAGGGGCGTTTGGGTAATGGGTTAAGAGTTTGAAAATTGATTTTACCCTCGCATTTGCATGATTCGGATTCTTGACGGCGTCAGGATTACTCTTGACGGCGTCAGATGTGTCTGACTGCATGAAGTTCATTAGAATTCTCGTTCTAATCGTTTCCGATCACTCTACCTTTTTCTAGGAAAATGAGCAAAAGGTCTCGTCAACATAAGGGCAGTTCCTCTAGGTCTCAAAGGGTCAATTATGGAGAATTGGTCCATAGTTGGAGCGAGTTTGACGATGTTGGTTCTAACACCAAGTATGCGGAGCTTTGTAACCACCATATTGATCCTTGGGCTGTGGTTGACTGGGAGTTTCTTAGGGCCCAAGGGTTGGAGGCTGCGTTTTTGGGGAGAATCCACACTGATGGATTTGCGGGTCCTCAGTGGGAGAGGTTGTTTAGGATTATAGAGACAGTGTATAGTGAGTTGGTGAGGGAGTTCTTTGCGACCTTCCGTTTTGATCAGGCTGAGGCTAGGACGGATGTGGGGGGCACCACTGTGTATTTTAGGCTAGGGGGAGAGTTGCGGTCATGTTCAGTCGCTGAGTTTGGTTGGAGGATTGGGTTGTATACTATAGAGGAGGTTGATGGGGTTTTTATGCAGAGGTTGGTACATGGGGAGACTCAGAGGAGTGAGATGAGGTGTATCACTTTTTGGCCGACCATAGGGGATGGGGTCTACACCTCGACTACTGGGGCAGCATCCATCAGGGACCCCATAGTTAGGTTAGTCCACATGTGCATCACATACAGCCTGTCAGGACGTCATGGCACCACTCACCGTGTCACTGCTTCAGACCTGTTCTACTTGTACACTATCTTTTCAGCGGATGTCTACTGCAACATCCCATTTTGGGTGGCCAGTTATTTGAGGACCAGTGTGGGTGAGAAGGATATTGACAAGGTGTATGGGGGGATGTTCGTGACCAGGTTGGCTCGTTCCTATGATCTTCTTACTCCTCCGATCATGGGGTACTTGAGCGACTGTGGGGCATGTAGGGTAGTGAGGGCTAAATCCCTCAGGCAGATGAGCATTGTGATGCCAGAGAGGAATGGGACCTATACTTGGTATGAGGCAGGGGGCCAGATGTTGAGGAGGATGCTGATGATGAGGTAGATCCCCAGCAGCATCAGTTCCAGGGTTATGAGGAGGGGACGGCTGACTACTACCGACACATGAGTCGGGGAGACTGGCAGGCACACCAGGGTGCCTGGATGGGTCAGATGGACGCATGGCAGACCACCACTAACCAGCGCTTTGATTGGATGTACGATCATACCATCCGCCAGATGCAGCACCTCTCCACCCGAGATCAGCTTGAGCCTCACCTGCAGATTGATCCCTTCCCAGGCCGTGAGACTGACTACCCTCCCTATGGGTACACCGGACACCTCCCTCCTGGCTATGACTACCGCTTTGGTCCTCCTCCCCAATGACTCCTCTTGATTTCTGTTGTCTTTGAACTATTTATTGATGGTTGTGTAATTTGAAACATTTGGTACTGTAATAGCTTAGGATGCGGCCTCTGTTGGCCTTGAACAATTTACTTTCTTGTTTATGTTTATTTGAAATAATTAGTGGTTCTCATGGTGACGTTATTCATTTTGTTTGTTTGTTTGATTTTATTTGTTTGTTTGTTATTTGTTTCCGTATGCATGCTTAGTTTTTATTGTTGGTAGATCATGTTTCTCAATTAAAAAGTAGAAATACTTTACTTTGTTGTTTTGGCCTAGTCTTAACTCCACCTAAAAGTATTTTTGCAAAAGATAAGTGTAAGGGGAAACCCCAAATATGTTTTTACAAAACAAACCGATCATGATTCTCCACAATATTAAGTGAACATGTATATTCGTACTTGTTAGAGTCAAATGCTTGTATTGAGTCATAATGAAGTTTTGCAGGATTTTCCAGGAAGTAGGACCAAGTTTTTCCAGAAATTTTCCGGAAACTTAACATAAGAATTTCTGCAGGTCAATTCTGACGGCGTCAGGAGTTTACTCTTGACGGCGTCAGGTGTAAAAATCTGGAAATTTTACCGGTTTTGTTTTTCTAACGGAGTCTTATGGTTTTTGTGAATTATTAAGTTTTAAAATCTCCAGGAGATCTGCAAACTTCATTCCACTAGCATTATATCTTATCTTGTTTTCTAGGATTTAGTAACTTATATAGGATGCCGCCGATTTTACGCGAGGTTGTCTTGTCTATTTTGTCAGGTTTTACAGGTTATGTATGACAAGAAGATGATTTATATTCTGGAAGGGAAGCTTTGATTGTTCATTTTCTTGGAGGAAGATTTAACCTGGCCACCTATTATCCATACCGAGCGAATCAGGGGAGTATTTGATTTCATTCTCTTTACTTTTTCACTTTTACATTCTTTACTTGAACATTGGGGACAATGTTCATCTTAAGTGTAAGGGGAGGGTAAAAAGATGATACCTTACATATGCACTTTCGCTTGAGTTTGTTTTGTTTAATGGTAGATGTGTAATAAAACTATGAGAAATACTTGTTAGTGCAATTTTAGCGCCAAATTTAAAATTTTTTACAACATTTAGGAGTGAAACTTTAGCCATAGCAAGCGTCTCATGGATAGGAGATTGTCTGACTAGCGCATAACCGTATATTCAGAAAAATTTTCCACCCAAATATGTGAGGTTCGCCTTTAGATTTGATAGGAAAAGCATTTATTATTAGTGCTTATGAGTGTACTGGTAGCATTTAGATTCTAGAACTTGCGTTAGTGATGCATCCCGAGACCGCTAGTGAGACTACATTCGTGTAGTAGGATTTACTACATGATAAGAGGCATTAGGATCACCCTTGTGTTAAACCCGTATCATAATTACTTGACCATTTAAGTCATATTACTTGGCTAGTTAAGTCAACTAATTTTTCCCACACCTTAGCGTTGTACTCATTTTTAGTACACGAAACCCCTAGTACTCCCCTCCGAACCTATCTTTTTGTTTCTAACTTTAAGCATTTTACTTAAAGGAAGAATTTGTTACACCCCACTTAAATGTACAACCAAATCGCCTTAGCCTTCCGTGTATGCGCTCATTTTTAGTGCATTATTGTTATTTGTTAAACCCTAAGTTAACTTTCTAATTGATTACATGGTTGCTAAGTCGAGTCACATCCTTGTACATATTGTTTTGGGACGATTGGGACTCATGGGTAAGTACTTATTTTATGGAGTAATGGGGAAGAACATCATTTATTACCCCCATATGTACGTTAATCTTAAAATTGCTCCAAGTGTTTAGATTTTCTTAATTCGAGTCATTAGATTAGTTTAATGTAAAGTATGTAAAGATTCAAGTGTAAGGGGAATGTTCATTCCCTATGATGTATTATTTTGGATGGTAGGGTAAAAGTGTATGCAAAAATAAAAAATAAAATAGAATAAAATAAATAAAAAAATAAAAAAAATCAAGAAAAAATAAAAAAAAATAGAAAAGGAAAAAGAGAAAAAAATATACGGACTACCATCCCTTTTTATTTTATGTTCATTTTATGTTTTTGTTATTTTTCATTTATTAGCTTAAGTCGAGTCTAGTCTTGGCTTAGCAACGCCACATTGTACATGTAATTAACCAAGATTGTTAACTCGCCACCAGTAAAACTTCCTTTATCCAACAAAACCGTGTATTTCATATCCCTACGCCTAACGTTACAACCCTTTAAAAGACCTCTTTGATAGTTTATCCTAGGTGCTTACGCCATGTGGTGGAGGTTTGATCCTTTCCCAAGCCTATGGTAATCTATTTTGCTATGACAGGTAGTGAGAGATGTTTTCCATTTCCATATTGTAATTTACACTTTATTACACCCTAGAGATGTGAGTATCTAAACACTATTTGTGAGGTGCTTGTGTATAACCTCCGTGCTTGTCTATTGGTCTTTAGTGGAACGATTATTTGTTGTAATTACTTTTATATTAGTGTTAAATGACCCCTAACTTGTATTTTGACTAGAATAAAAGCGCATGTGCTTGAGGACAAGCAAATCTCAAGTGTAAGGGTATATGATGAGGCGAAAAATGGTCCGTTTTTAGGGGGTCATTTAAGCCCGAATCCGAATTTATTTGATCAAATATTGCCCTAAATCGTTCCTTTTGTGATTTTAGGTACTTTGGGAGTGAAATCTGGAAAAGGAAGCAATTCGGACGTTTTTGGAGCATAAAAGTGAAGAAAACGCCAAAGTCTTAATTTTCCATGCTGGGAACAGTAGGTGACGGCGTCAAGAGCAACTCCTTGACGGCGTCAAGAGCAAAATTCCATGACGGTCCAGTAGAGATTTGACGGCGTCATGAAGGTAGGGCGTCAAGAGTAAAAAGTCATGACGGCCTGGAAATGATTAATACTTGACGGCGTCAAATGTAGATCAAGGCAGTCCGAGGAGAGTTTTGGCGGCGAGGTGACGGCGTCACCAAATTGGTCTTGACGCCGTCAGACCCATTTTTCTATATATAGTTTTCTAATTTTTCACATTTAGAGAGAAAAGTTTTGGGAGAAACCCTAAGTACGATTTTGGTGTAACTTTACAGGTTTTTCAAGGGTTCCAACCCCTTGATACCTTGCATGTTTAATCATGATAAGTGTTCCTTTAATTCAATCAATATGTCTATGTGTTGGTTGTCTATATCTTGTTCTTATCTTAATTCCATCATGCTAGGCTAGATCTATCTTGTGTTTGCTTAGATCTAATGAAACCTAGATGTTGATTATGTGTTGATTATTTGTTTATTCTTGTCTTAGATGAATGATTTATATGTTAGGCTTAAGAAAACTGGCAGATCTCCAATTGGTAACATGCTTGAACGTCTTAAGAAACATGAACCGACGCGCACTAGGTCTTTAATGGTTGTATTTAATGCATGAGCCACTGTTTACAATCCCTATAGTTGTGCTGGGCATGGTGTAGGAGGAGATAAGAGCTCATAGAATTGGGGAGTTAAGTGTGCCACCCCATGAATGGTATTAAGGATTGGGATGCCTTTTCATTTAAATAGAGAAATTGTAAATCACCGAACCATAAGTTTATATTTCCCTATTTACATTGTTTGGGATGCCTCTTTATGTAAATAAAGAATTATAAACAAGTGGGCTTGTTTGTGTCCGAAATAACATAAGTATGAAGTTAATAAACACTAGGTACGACAACCGTTTACCTACTAGGCTATGATTGCAATTACTATCTCAATTCCTATTAATATTCGACTGCTATATCAATTTCCTTTGATATTCGATTATTACCATACCTTTCCTACACAAAAGTAAGCCTCATCCTACACCATACACTGAAATGACAAATCAAACTGCATCACTAGTAATCCCAGACTTTAGTCCTCATAAGTAACCACACCTTTTCATCGACACCACTCCAACATATGACACACATAGAACTTCGGGACGAAGTTCCCCGTAAGGGGTAGAGACTGTAACAATTCGCATTTTCAGGTTAATTACTATTCCCGGAAAATGTCACTATTCACTTTTACTATTCATTTTTCGCGAAAATTTTCCCGAAACTTGATTTTTATTTCTTGGGCTCAAGTGATAAATCATTTCCATGGCAAATTAAAAGTTTGACATTCATAAGCTCATTTTCGTGAAAGTTATTAAGGAATTACACGGAATTACACGTTTTAGGGTAAAACGTCATTCAAAAATTCTACGCACAACGAAATTCGGTCGCGTTAATTTTCCCCGTATCAGAAAAATGTTTGACACACTCATGATTTATTTGAGAATAAATCATCACTGAGAAAAACATGACCAAAATAAACCTCGGCCGTGAAAAACTGGAATTTTCAGTTTTAAGCGTTTTTACTCAGCCGTAACCTTAGCCTATACCTGCACCGCATTTCTAAGACGATTTAAGTTTTCAACTTATTAGAAAAAGTCAACATATTTTTCCCTCCTCCATTGACCAAAAATCATTCCTTGACTTTATAAGTCATTCCTTCATTTTTAGGCTTACGGTTTGATGTCTAAAAGACATTTAATACCAACCGACACTAGACTGAGCCCAGTCTAGACATTATAAGTCATTTTAAATCATTTTTATCCTATTAGAAAAGTAACATTTTACTTTTCTCAATTTTACGCAATATTCGTACGTTTTACGTATTACGCGTTTTAGACCCGTGTTTCCAGTTTTAGCAGGGTTTTACCACCCCAATGGAACCTACCACTCATTTTATATTTTATTATGGAGTATTTTGACAAGTTTAACCATTCTTCCAAGTTTCGTATTTTTACGATACCCGGTTTTAAGTTTCATGACTTAACGACTTGCCGTTAGCGATTAACGGGACCAAAACTCACTCCGTAACTTAGATAAGACCATGACTACTCATCTAGTCACCCTAGACCAGCCTTGGCCGACTATAGGGGGGGGATTCATCACCCATGTGGCTTGATTTCAAGCCTTAAGCTCTAGGAAGCATGCATGTGTCTAAACTTCTTCAATAAGCTTCCTAAATATCCTATAAGACTTCATCTAAGACTTGGCAACTCATAAGAACTCATCTCTTCCTTTTTCTCTCTATAGCAACGACCAAACACACCCTAAAACACCCCATTTGATCATTGATCTTGCTTATTCAATCCATCACAAGTTCAAGGCATAGTTCCTAGTTGATCCTTAACACCTTTCAACCATAAAACACTAAAATTCACCACAAAAACTCATCAAATTTCCAAGTGTTCTTAGTGAAGATTTTTACTAAAGGTTGTTTTTATGTTAGATTAGTGTTTATCAAGGGATTATAAGATAGGGTTTTTGATATGGAAGCATGGCTATGGTTGGAAAGGTTTTGGAAGATTAAGGAGTGGTTCTTGGTCTTGATCTTGGTTCTAGTTAGTTTCTTCACAAGTTGTAAGCAAACCCTAACTTGCTTCTTGTTAAATAATCATATTCATGTTATTTACATATTATTTGTGCTATATTATGTCTTGTATTCATGTCCATGATGTATAAAAGTGAGTAAAACAAGTTATTGTACATGATTGATAAGACAAGTTCATAAAACAAGTAAACTAGTCACTTTGTTGGTATAACCTGATAAAAATGGTAAAATTATGATCTTGGATCATTACATATTACAGTAGAGGACTTAACAAGGAAACCATAGCAATTTGAACCACCTAAAACGAGTATACGAGTCAAAAGTTACGCCCATTTGAAGTTACCAAAGATTTCCGGCAAAACTGCCTAAACCTTACTGAATCGCATTCTGACTTTTTGAAAGTCACTCTTCTGGTCCGATTCATGAAAAAGTTAAAACACGAAAGTTGTCCGGAACGCCGTTTTCGTTCAGTGTCAAAGAAGGTCAAGCCCTGAAAACGCTTTCTTAGTGATAAATTCTTCAAAATTCTAAACAGCCCATTTTTAGGCCAAAGTCACTATACTATGGTTATACTTTAAAAGGAACAAGAGGTCTTATGACCTATAATCAAGACCACCACCATGGCTATAGCCAAGGTTGTGTCTCATGACCTTGGAACAAGGACCAAAGGTCATGGCTATGCCATGACGAAATGACCATACCAGCTTACATAGGCGTAAACATGAAACAATGAATTAGGCGATAACTTGAACAAGCAATTTGGATCTACTTCACTTAAAAAGGAACCATGAGATATTACCAAGAGAAAATGGTCATACAAGACTTATGAAACTACCCCTAATAACAATCTTCATGTACTAATAAACTTTCCTAAGTTTATTCAAATATCGGACATGTAACTTTTCGGATCAAAACTGATATCTATATATTTTATCAACTACTACAATAGTAGGGAGCCTCATGTGAGGAGTTCATTATGTAAGCCGTCGAGATGAGTTGTGGATTTACGAATTAAAGTGTCCTGGCTCCTCGAACGCTTGCTAACATGACTTCTGGATTATGTCGGCCCGAACGGTAGTAAACGATATACAAAACATACATGTTTCATGAATCATTTCTTTCAAAGACTTACACTATACATCATACCACATCATGGACTAAGTGCAAGACATATATTGGCATGTTTACGTTTCCTTAGACATTATTCCAAACCTAAGTTACAACAATTATTCTAGGTTGCTCGTAGAAGTTCTTACGGCATATCCATCATTCTCATTATACATCATCCAACTCAAGGTGAGTTCATAGCCCCACTTTCCATTACTTAATTGTTTTACAAACCCTTGGGGGGAATACATGCTATTTCTAAATCGAACACAATGCTTTCTACTGTATGCTATTTGACTATGTTTTATTATCACTAAGTAACATCCTTGCCAAACCAAGATCCCTTATTATGAACCATTTAATCACTTGCGAGGGTTACTTGCAAGTGAGCGCGAATATTGTCAATAGGCCTATTGGGATTGACGAATCCCATTTGTTTTGACTAAGTTCAAACAAATGCATTAATATTTGAGACATTAGGTATGACGGCAAAGTACCTACCGGGATAAATCTGCCAATCGATATTGGTACACGTTAACGTTTTGGTGTCATAAGCTTAGTGAATTAATAACCTTTCCGGGCATATAACAACGTAGCCCATCTTTGTTTTCCAAACATTGGTGTGAGTCTATAGCTCACACTACCAACATATTGTGTTCAAACGATTTAACTACAAACACTACGATTATTGTGTTCAAACGATTTAACTACAAACACTACGATTATTGTGTTCAAACGATTTAACTACAAACACTACGATTATTGTGTTCAACGATTTAACTACCAACACATTGTGTTCAAACATTTAACAAACTCTATGAATATCACTCAACCTTTGTGTTGACCTCTCAAGCATGTATTTCAGGTTCATGACGATCAAGGATGGCACGGAAGGGCACGGATGTTCAAGACGGCTATAAATTTTATTATCATTCAAAAACTCACTTAATGTGATTTGTAAACATGGAACCAATTGGGACCTCATTTTGTAACCTCTGATATTTATATAATTTGAATGATAAATCTTTTAAAACGACTCAATTGGAGTTCGTTTTCTATTATTGTGACTATTGTGCCGTCGAGTAACACCCAGTTCGAATTCCGCTGCAACCATGAATTGGGGGTGTTACAGATTGGTACCAGAGCCATGGTTATAGAGAAACGGGTCTAATTGAGACCTAAACTATAACCACACATACAAGCAAAAACATTTTTATAACCTTCCACTCTCCATGTCTTCCATCCTCCAGACGATTATGGACTTAGTAAGCATGTTATGCTTCACAAACATATTAGTATATTCATATATACCCATTTTGAGCATTTCCCCGTAAGCATTAGTATATTGATATATAAACTCGTTTTATTTTCAATCATTTATCTAAAAAATGGACTAAACATATCTGCATATGCCTATTCTAGGGCATTTCGACACAATCACATTCTCCCAATCATGTTCCTACTCCAACATTTTATGCCCAAGACATTGTAAGTGATTGCAATGGTCTTTCCTATTTTTCCAAGACATTGTATTATACAATGGTCTTAACCATTTCTCAAATGTTTTGAGTCACACAATGGTCTAACCTACTTCCCAGACATTGTGAATTGCACAATGGTCTAACCTACTTCCGAGACATTGTGTTTTGCGCAATGGTCTCTGGAATTATTCCATCACATCATCAATATCATTTCATATGATATCAAAAACCCATCACAATCTACCGTTTTCTAAATAGAATATGAGATTTATAAAGGACAAACAAATCCATCACCTACAAAAGCTGAAGTTCAGCTCTACATTCATCAAAGTTTTCTTATGAAACCATCATTGTTAAAAGCTCGTGATCCTAGCCAAGTATGAACTGTTTTAGAATTACTTAAAACTTCCTTTCCACACACGTATCTACCCATACTATCTTCTATGCGATGGAATGTGAAAACATGGGTTACAAGTCTTGTATGGGCGGGACTTGCAACTGAAGGGTTTGACATCGCCTTTGTTTAGTGGACAGTTTCCCGAAAGCAACGGACATATCACAAGTATACCTAATTTAGGTATTTGAAAATTTTATCGAACCTTGGCTAAATATAGACTAGTCACCTATATTTAACCTAGGGACAGTGGAATATAGTCTGACTAACTATATTCGACTTAAAATTTTCAAATACTGAGAGTAGTTGTACTAGGGTTATGTTTAGATTGATTTCCTACATGAACACGATAAACCACAAGAATACATTAAAACAATCTAGAGACACGATAGTGTCTTACCACTCAGCGAAATCTTAACACCTTATCTGTATGATCTAAATTCATTCTTGAAAATTTTCATTTATGAGATAATCCGAACTACTATCTTGGGATAGTTATCAATTATTCTCTTCATCCTGTAGAAGTACTATCCTGTTTAGGTCCTAAGGATACCATTCCATCATAAACTTTTAAAATCTCTTAAGATTTTTAAAGCAAACTCAACATCTATACCTAAGAGTATTAATGTTAAGCATACACTACACACTTTTGTTCATCAACATATCACATCATTATCTTCACAACCGTTACAAACACAAGCTCATTAACAGATCTTGATGCACTTTTAAAGCTCAAATCATCCTTAGTTACACCACAAGCACCCTTATCAGCTTTACAAGAATGAATATTCATCTTGTACTTTTGGAACACCAGTATCATCTCATAATACACTACCTTGTAACTCACCGGCTAATTGTGAATGTTGTGTTGGGAATTCTTAAGTAGGATGATTTGTAATTATTTGAATGGATTGGGATGCCTTTTCATTTAAATAGAGAAATTGTAAATCACCGAACCATAAGTTTATATTTCCCTATTTACATTGTTTGGGATGCCTCTTTATGTAAATAAAGAATTATAAACAAGTGGGCTTGTTTGTGTCCGAAATAACATAAGTATGAAGTCAATAAACACTAGGTACAACAACCGTTTACCTACTAGGCTATGATTGCAATTACTATCTCAATTCCTATTAATATTCGACTGCTATATCAATTTCCTTTGATATTCGATTATTACCATACCTTTCCTACACAAAAGTAAGCCTCATCCTACACCATACACTGAAATGACAAATCAAACTGCATCACTAGTAATCCCAGACTTTAGTCCTCATAAGTAACCACACCTTTTCATCGACACCACTCCAACATATGACACACATAGAACTTCGGGACGAAGTTCCCCGTAAGGGGTAGAGACTGTAACAATTCGCATTTTCAGGTTAATTACTATTCCCGGAAAATGTCACTATTCACTTTTACTATTCATTTTTCGCGAAAATTTTCCCGAAACTTGATTTTTATTTCTTGGGCTCAAGTGATAAATCATTTCCATGGAAAATTAAAAGTTTGACATTCATAAGCTCATTTTCGTGAAAGTTATTAAGGAATTACACGGAATTACACGTTTTAGGGTAAAACGTCATTCAAAAATTCTACGCACAACGAAATTCGGTCGCGTTAATTTTCCCCGTATCAGAAAAATGTTTGACACACTCATGATTTATTTGAGAATAAATCATGACTGAGAAAAACATGACCAAAATAAACCTCGGCCGTGAAAAACTGGAATTTTCAGTTTTAAGCGTTTTTACTCAGCCGTAACCTTAGCCTATACCTGCACCGCATTTCTAAGAAGATTTAAGTTTTCAACTTATTAGAAAAAGTCAACATATTTTTCCCTCCTCCATTGACCAAAAATCATTCCTTGACTTTATAAGTCATTCCTTGATTTTTAGGCTTACGGTTTGATGTCTAAAAGACATTTAATACCAACCGACACTAGACTGAGCCCAGTCTAGACATTATAAGTCATTTTAAATCATTTTTATCCTATTAGAAAAGTAACATTTTACTTTTCTCAATTTTACGCAATATTCGTACATTTTACGTATTACGCGTTTTAGACCCGTGTTTCCAGTTTTAGCAGGGTTTTACCACCCCAATGGAACCTACCACTCATTTTATATTTTATTATGGAGTATTTTGACAAGTTTAACCATTCTTCCAAGTTTCGTATTTTTACGATACCCGGTTTTAAGTTTCATGACTTAACGACTTACCGTTAGCGATTAACGGGACCAAAACTCACTCCGTAACTTAGATAAGACCATGACTACTCATCTAGTCACCCTAGACCAGCCTTGGCCGACTATAGGGGGGGGGATTCATCACCCATGTGGCTTGATTTCAAGCCTTAAGCTCTAGGAAGCATGCATGTGTCTAAACTTCTTCAATAAGCTTCCTAAATATCCTATAAGACTTCATCTAAGACTTGGCAACTCATAAGAACTCATCTCTTCCTTTTTCTCTCTATAGCAACGACCAAACACACCCTAAAACACCCCATTTGATCATTGATCTTGCTTATTCAATCCATCACAAGTTCAAGGCATAGTTCCTAGTTGATCCTTAACACCTTTCAACCATAAAACACTAAAATTCACCACAAAAACTCATCAAATTTCCAAGTGTTCTTAGTGAAGATTTTTACTAAAGGTTGTTTTTATGTTAGATTAGTGTTTATCAATGGATTATAAGATAGGGTTTTTGATATGGAAGCATGGCTATGGTTGGAAAGGTTTTGGAAGATTAAGTAGTGGTTCTTGGTCTTAATCTTGGTTCTAGTTAGTTTCTTCACAAGTTGTAAGCAAACCCTAACTTGCTTCTTGTTAAATAATCATATTCATGTTATTTACATATTATTTGTGCTATATTATGTCTTGTATTCATGTCCATGATGTATAAAAGTGAGTAAAACAAGTTATTGTACATGATTGATAAGACAAGTTCATAAAACAAGTAAACTAGTGACTTTGTTGGTATACCCTGATAAAAATGGTAAAATTATGATCTTGGATCATTACATATTACAGTAGAGGACTTAACAAGGAAACCATAGCAATTTGAACCACCTAAAACGAGTATACGAGTCAAAAGTTACGCCCATTTGAAGTTACCAAAGATTTCTGGCAAAACTGCCTAAACCTTACTGAATCGCATTCTGACTTTTTGAAAGTCACTCTTCTGGTCCGATTCATGAAAAAGTTAAAACACGAAAGTTGTCCGGAACGCCGTTTTCGTTCAGTGTCAAAGAAGGTCAAGCCCTGAAAACGCTTTCTTAGTGATAAATTCTTCAAAATTCTAAACAGCCCATTTTTAGGTCAAAGTCACTATACTATGGTTATACTTTAAAAGGAACAAGAGGTCTTATGACCTATAATCAAGACCACCACCATGGCTAGAGCCAAGGTTGTGTCTCATGACCTTGGAACAAGGACCAAAGGTCATGGCTAGGCCATGACGAAATGACCATACCAGCTTACATAGGCGTAAACATGAAACAATGAATTAGGCGATAACTTGAACAAGCAATTTGGATCTACTTCACTTAAAAAGGAACCATGAGATATTACCAAGAGAAAATGGTCATACAAGACTTATGAAACTACCCCTAATAACAATCTTCATGTACTAATAAACTTTTCTAAGTTTATTCAAATATCGGACATGTAACTTTTCGGATCAAAACTGATATCTATATATTTTATCAACTACTACAATAGTAGGGAGCCTCATGTGAGGAGTTCATTATGTAAGCCGTCGAGATGAGTTGTGGATTTACGAATTAAAGTGTCCTGGCTCCTCGAACGCTTGCTAACATGACTTCTGGATTATGTCGGCCCGAACGGTAGTAAACGATATACAAAACATACATGTTTCATGAATCATTTCTTTCAAAGACTTACACTATACATCATACCACATCATGGACTAAGTGCAAGACATATATTGGCATGTTTATGTTTCCTTAGACATTATTCCAAACCTAAGTTACAACAATTATTCTAGGTTGCTCGTAGAAGTTCTTACGGCATATCCATCATTCTCATTATACATCATCCAACTCAAGGTGAGTTCATAGCCCCACTTTCCATTACTTAATTGTTTTACAAACCCTTGGGGGGAATACATGCTATTTCTAAATCGAACACAATGCTTTCTACTGTATGCTATTTGACTATGTTTTATTATCACTAAGTAACATCCTTGCCAAACCAAGATCCCTTATTATGAACCATTTAATCACTTGCGAGGGTTACTTGCAAGTGAGCGCGAATATTGTCAATAGGCCTATTGGGATTGACGAATCCCATTTATTTTGACTAAGTTCAAACAAATGCATTAATATTTGAGACATTAGGTATGACGGCAAAGTACCTACCGGGATAAATCTGCCAATCGATATTGGTACACGTTAACGTTTTGGTGTCATAAGCTTAGTGAATTAATAACCTTTCCGGGCATATAACAACGTAGCCCATCTTTGTTTTCCAAACATTGGTGTGAGTCTATAGCTCACACTACCAACATATTGTGTTCAAACGATTTAACTACAAACACTACGATTATTGTGTTCAAACGATTTAACTACAAACACTACGATTATTGTGTTCAAACGATTTAACTACAAACACTACGATTATTGTGTTCAACGATTTAACTACCAACACATTGTGTTCAAACATTTAACAAACTCTATGAATATCACTCAACCTTTGTGTTGACCTCTCAAGCATGTATTTCAGGTTCATGACGATCAAGGATGGCACGGAAGGGCACGGATGTTCAAGACGGCTATAAATTTTATTATCATTCAAAAACTCACTTAATGTGATTTGTAAACATGGAACCAATTGGGACCTCATTTTGTAACCTCTGATATTTATATAATTTGAATGATAAATCTTTTAAAACGACTCAATTGGAGTTCGTTTTCTATTATTGTGACTATTGTGCCGTCGAGTAACACCCAGTTCGAATTCCGCTGCAACCATGAATTGGGGGTGTTACAATTATAACAAGTAATTAACGTGTAAAATATGTCTAGGGAGTAGTGAAATCTAAGTAAACACATTTTCTCCAATTACTGCTCACAACTTTAGTATAATTAGTTTATTTTCATTTTTAGTATTTTACTTTGATTGCATCTTAGTATTGGGTTAGTTGATTAGCAACTAATTCCGCCCCTTCTTCCAAAACCCGAGATTTTAACTTGCTTTCTAAAAAATATAAAAATACAAAAAGAATCTTCCCTCATCTTTAGAACTAGTATTTAGGTTTTCTAATCCTAGCGACACTATTCCTAGCTGAACGATCAATCCTCCGGTACTTGTCACTATACTATACTACAACGATCAGGTACACTGCCTGGTGGGGGTTGTAAGCTTCTCAAGATCCCTTGAGAGGTAAAGCCTGGTGCGATTCCCACGTATCAGGTTTCTTCGTCATCTTCCCAGAAATACAAGACTCACATTTATCAAATGACTCATCATTGATATTTTCAAAAGCCCTTCACGTTGCAGCTTTTGCATGCGAGTCTTGCCTATATGGGCAAGTCTACAGTGCCAAAGGTTAGACGAATTCAAGTCATACTTCATTCTCTTACTTATGCTGTACATCGAATTATTATTATTGTTGGAAGTCATACAGTTATTCATATCAATTTCAGACACACCATTCACAGCAACAGCATTAAAATAAAATACACCATTTAAAGAAACAGAAATTTTATTGCCATCAATAGTATGAGAAAAACCAAGATCCAACAAACATGAAAAGGAAACAACACCTCTAATTATAGAAGTTGCATAATGACAATTGTTTAAATAAAGTACTAAACCCAAAGGTAAAACTAAATCAAACATTCCTATGGCTTCAACTGCTGCTTGTGCTCCATTTCCCACATGCAGAAATTGCTCCCCATAAGCTAGTCTCCTTTCCTCTCTAAACCCCTGCAGTGTATTACAAATATTAATACCACATCCAGTATCATATACCCAGGAATTTAATTTACGAGATAAAGTAAATAATTCAATGACAAATAAGTTACCTGAAGTGCTGGCGCCCATGTGCCCAGTCTTCTTAACCTTATTGTTTCGCAAGTCATCGAGATAAAGAGGACAATTCCTCTTCCAGTGGCCCATCACCTTGCGGTAATGGCATCCTTGATCCTTCTTTGGATTATTCTTGACAGGAGGGTTCTTCTTAGGTTGAGGTGGTTGATAAGCCATAACCTGCTTATTCTTATCAGCCTTCTTCTTTCCTTTACCCTTCTTCTTGTTCGCATTTGGCTTGTTAATTCTACCCCCTTGTATAGCAAGAACTTGGGGCGTAGGAGCCTTTGGTGTCAACCCTTTCTCATAATCAATGAGCAGTGCATGCAATTCACTTACTGTCTTCCCCACGCAATGCATATTGAAGTTCCTCACAAAACCATTAAAATCCTTGTTAAGGGATCTATTTATTAAGTTCACAGACATATCATTGTCATAGGGTTTCTTAAGTGTTTGTAGTTGATCCATGAAACTTTTCATCTTCAACACATGAGCACTCACAGGTTCACCATCACCCTGCTTACAACCATGTAGAGCCTCCATCAAATCGTAAATCTCTACATTTGATGGTTTCTCATATAGTTTCTTGAGTTCATCAATCATGTTCATGGGGAAATACTCCTCAAACTGCCTTTGAAGAGGTGTGGACATTGCCCCTAACATCATTTCAGCCACATCAATATGTTCCTTACAATCAAGATTCCATTTGGCCTTAGCAGCTTCAGTAGCTTCCGCGCCTTCAAGTTCAGCAGGACAAGGCATTTTCAAGATTTCAAGTTGACCAGTCACTCGCAGGACAATCCTAAGTGAACGATACCAATCATTGAAATTCTCTGAGCCAGTCAATTTTTCTCGTTCAAAATAAGTTTTGAACACAGAACGAAAGTTGGTGTTATCAGTTTGAGCCATTTCTACAGATAAAGAAAGTTCAAAACATTAGTATTTTTTATAATACAATTTTTCAAGAAAATTAAAATACCCAAGGAAATAATGTCCATAGAATAATCTTGAAAACTAGGATCCTCCATAAACATAGTTTCATCACATCAGTTGATCTGCTAGTAATGAAAGTATAATATGAGGTAACTTGTCGTACAAGTAATTGGCATAACATTTTTCCAATTCCTAGATATATGGGATTTACAATCACAAAACATTTGTATTGTAAGCATGTTTAGTCCCCATCTTAATGCCTTGAGTCCAAGATCTCACTTACTACTCAATTTAAGTCTTCTAACTTAAAAACTGCAAACTCACAAATCCATCACATCAGTTGATCTGCTAGCAATGAATTTATGAAATTTACCTCTCCATTGCAATCTCGCCAAGTTCTCACATGACGTAAATTACAACTTCAAGTGTTCTTAATTAGATGGCATTCGACTTAATTTTATAAGGGTATTAATATTTTGATGAGATCAAAATAATGTATGAAGAAGCATGCATACAACTTCATAACATTGGTTTTACAAAACATTTTTATTACCAATTAGCTAAGAGTAAAATAACAAAGTTTTGATTGAGGTATCGGGTTCACCAATTAAAGAATTACCATCAATTATCGTCCACTATATCGTACTTTTGCATAAGCCCGAAAGCTTAGTGTTTCGGATAATCATTGTGGAATTGTGGATAATTCACCCTTAAGATGACAGTGTACATGTAATGGTTGTTCGGTAAGTCTAATTTACACACAAACGTACGTTAAGATAGAATGTTGTCTCTCTAAGGCCACAATTTAATGCGTTGCCATCCTTATACCCATCTTATAGTGTGTAAACTTCGGTCGAGCCTATTTAACCATTACGTACAAAAACATCAATCAACCAATCCTTTGAAATTTAAACTCTTAAAAACCAAAACAATTTCGCCATTATTTAGTCCGTATTATTTTTCTATTCAAAAATTACCCTTTTCGTTTATAAACATGTCTAACACAATTAATAAACAAAACAAGTAATGTACAATAAAAAATAAAACAACTAAATAAACAAATATACATAATCATAACAATTAAATATGTATAAAACATGTAGCCACATACAAATCTTATTCAATAGTCCTATTAATAATCAAATCTAGGTGTATAACGTATTAATTCAATTGAGGCTTTCTTCTTCTAGGAAAAAGAGCCACATACATCGATAAATCGATTGCGTAAGCCAAAATTAAATAAATACCACATAGCACATAATTGATTACTTAATATTGGAGTCTTCCCCAATTCGACATCTATTAATATATTACATGTTTCGATATAACTTAACCATTAATTCATATAAACAATTTAAACCATTTAAATTATAACACAATATAAAAATCCATGCAAATATGCACTTTTTCATGGATTTAGCTTAACAATTAACATATTGCACCAAGATCGTTTACTAAAACGCATAACAATTACATGACATCCTAGGGTTTCTAATCATATTAAAAAATTAAAAACCATAAACCCTAAAACCCTAATAAGGTCAATCGACCCATAAAATATTTTAGGGTTAGGAATCTAACAAATAAACCCTAAAAACATGTAACTAAACGAATCAAGATCCAATTTTTATGCGTTTCGATAATTAATTACACATTATAACGGCTCTAGATGCCACTGTTGGAATTATTACATCATGACCTTCATATAAATAAACCAAGTACATCAAAGTGAGCATAGCGGAAGCAATTATAACAAGATCAAATAACATGTAATTAATTAATCAATAATTAAATAGTAAACATACCTTTGTGATTCTAGCCCGAACAAGAATCAAAAGCAATCTTCCGGAACAAGAACCCTAATTAGGGTTTATATGGATTACAAGAATTACCCCTTACCTCTTTTGTAATTCAATCCAAGAATCAAACAATAGTGTGTTTGATTCACGTTTCTTTTACACACGTACTAATTCAAGAAAAAGTTTATGCAAGTAATAAACACAAAACTTGTTTTAGATCTATGAAAATCGAAACCCTAAAGGGTTTGTTTTGATGGATCGACCAAGAAAAGAAACAGGAGAGAAAACACCAAGATGTGTGTGTACAAGTTATGAGAAAAACATGCATCTTGGGTTTGCTTATATACTATTCAAAACTTGGAGCTCAAGGCACATAAGGAGGTGGAAACCCCCTTATGCCGATCGGAATTGGTGTCCCCTAGGGGATTCCGGAACCTTCTCTTGTTTCCAAATTTTGCCTAGTATTACTTTCCTAATCTTCGTTTAATAGATAATTAGTCATTAATCATTAAATACTAATTACTATTATTTATTTTGTGTTTAATAATTAATTATAACATTTTATAAATAATTATTACTTTTTCTCTTCATACGTATTGTGTGTAATCCCGTGATCTCAAGTTCGATCCTAACACACGACTATTATTATTTTGTCTATAAAACCAACAAATGGATAAAAACGTAAAAAATCAGACAAGAACGTAAAAAACAGACGAAAACGTAAAAAACGGACGAAAATGTAAAAAATGTCAAAACGTAAAGAACAGACAAAAACGTAAAAAACCGGATGAAAACATAAAAAAACTGACATAAAAGTAAAAAAGGTCGAAAACGTAAAAAAAGTTAAAAAAATGGACGAATACGTAAAAAACAGACGAAACGTAAAAAAGCGATCGAAAACGTAAAAACAAACGAAAATATAAAAAAAATAGGCGAAAATTTAAAAAAGACAAACATAAAAAACGGTCGAAAATGTGAAAAAACGTACCAAAACGTAAAAAATGGAAGAAAACGTAAAAAAACATACGAAAACGTAAAAAAAAGGGATAAAAACATAAAGAAAGACGAAAACATAAAAAAAACAGACGAAAACGTAAAAAAAACAGACGAAAACGTAAAAAAAAATAGACGGAGTCGTAAATAAACATAAAAACGTAAAATAACGGTCGAAAACGTAAAAAACATAAAAACGTACCAAAACGTAAAAAAAATGACGAAAATGTAAAAAAACTAGTGAAAAAGAAAAAGGAAAGGAAAAAAAGTATTTTAATAGCACAAAAAATACTAGTGAAAAAAAGAAAGAAAGAAAGAAAGAAAGAAGTACTTTAATAGCACAAAAACAAACGGTCTTCTTCTTGTAGATGAAGAGCTTATGTGCACCTCTTTTTCTGCAGACATGGTTTGCAGATGAAGAGGTAAAAGCTCTGAAAAAACAAACGACACTTTAGTTAGTTTTCAGTTGTGTGAATTAGTATAGAAACTTAAGAAGCAAAACAATCATCTTGGTGTCATTTTGAAGCATTATGATTCCAAGGGAGAGATTCACAAATTAAATCTCTTGTTATATAAAAAATTAGTGTAGACAAGAAATGACTAAATGGCTACGTTCTTGTATTGACATAATAACTTGATACTTGGTACATGCTTGTTATGTGTCACACGTGTTGTTCTTTTAGTTAAGTCTTTACTAAACAAGATGCACAAAACGGCGCTCCAAAACTTACTTTTGGTTTACTTGTAATTTGTAAATCAAGTAGGTACAACACAAGTAATATGTCATTGTAATGATGTTTCGCGCTAATTTGTGTGGTAAAGCAAAAGCAAGCGCAAATTTAGTGATCATCTTTGCAGGTGCAGGCTGAAGTCAGCTAAAAAGTTTGATTTACTATATGCCAACTTTAGTCCCATTTGTCCTTTAACGTTTTATTTAAGATGTTTTTATATTCATTGACTAGGTTAAGGTCTTGCGTGCATCGGTATGTATGACTATCTTAAGTGTTGATAGTCTGAAAATTGTTTCAGGTCTTTTGAGGTTACGGTTAGTGAATTGTATCTCTCTTTGAACTCTTTATGTTTAATTAGTTGTTGCATTTCTGACTTAGTGTATTCATATAATTCTGCACCACTTTCTTTTCTGAGGTTGTAAAGAATAGGAATAGTGTGACTGTTTGATATAATGTTTGCAGGTAGGAAACGAAACTTGTGAAGTAGCTGAAGATGCCAACAAACTCTGCTTCTAATTGCTTTCGTGGTATGTGCTCTAAGGTTCATTTGCTTGAGTGATATAAACTAGTTTCCAGTATAAATCGTGTAACTTCTACTTTTTATGTATTCATTGCTCCGATATTGTTCTTTTTGTATACTCATTTCTCGCTGCCAAAAATCTGAAGAATGTGGTGTACTAACTCCTTCGAAACTTTGGTATTCTAATTGAAGCTACTGTGATTACTCTCTAGTTCATCAGGATTCATAGTTTTATGCTACTACCGATAGATCCGTTTTTCTCAGGGAGAATAGGTTTAGTTCCATTGTTCTCATTGCTGGAAGAAAGGCACGAACTTGTTAATCTGTGACGTAACTGAGAGTTGTCTCATTCTACTTTGACGTCTATTAGTGGCACTATGTAAATTACATAATTTTATAATGGTAATAATATGTTGCTTGGTAAAAACAAAGTCATCACGTATTGGCTTAAGTTGATTGAAGTTAGTGGTTTTGTTTCAGCCCAACAGTACTAATAGATGTGTTTTGCTTACATGAACCATAACTAGGATAAATAAGATATGTTAGGTGTTTTTGTACACAAGTAAAAAGGATTTTGGTTGACTTGTTGCCAAGGTAATGATCTTTCCCTATACAGATAGCTTGGAAATCTGCATAACTTATCTCGATATATCCATGTGTGTTAATTTAAGATAAGCCACTTCCTTAAAAATTGCTTGATACTGCATTCATAGTTTCTTTTTGCACTTTTGCAATAAGTATTTCATCATCTGATTTGTGTCATATTGTATGCATGAAACAAAATCAAACTAGCTGGACGTTCACTATTGCGGGGCCTCAACAGTTTCTCGTCTGGAATGCTAAAATCACAACAGGAGACTCCCTACAATCGTTTCTTGACCCAGGTCTGCTCTTTTATGTAATCTAGATGTGGTAGTTTTGACCCAGTTGTTCATGAATGGGGCGATTTGGGTTCAGTTTTTGCTCTAATTGTCCAAATGGGTAAATTAAAAGATTCAACTTGAAAGGTAACGAGTCAAATGGTTCGAAAGTCACACAATTGTATTTTTAATGCATAAAACCTCCCATATTGTATTATTTTATATAAAAATCTTTTAAATTTATATATTGTAATCATGTCTCCACCTATATATTTTAATTCAGTGAAGAACACTTCTTTAATTTGTGTCTTTTACAGCAAATAAGGACTTTCATACAAATGAGATCCAATTTGAAAGTGGTGGACAACTCAGGGAAAAAACGAGTTATGTGCGTACAAGCTTTGAAGGGGAAGAAAGGAGCCAGATTAGGGGGCACGATAGTAGCATCAGTAAAGGAAGCCCAACCAGGCGGAAAAGTAAAGAAAGGACAGGTCGTGTATGGTGTGGTTGTTCGAGCTGCCATGCAGAAGGGTCGGTGTGATGGGAGTGAGGTTAAGTTTGATGATAATGCTGTTGTACTTGTCTACAAGCAAGGTGAACCAATTGGGACCAGGGTTTTTGGCCCGGTTCCACATGAGCTAAGGATGAAAAAGCATGTCAAGGATACTCAGTCTTTCTCAGCATATTGCATGAGGTATGAATCCTTCTAAGCTTGTTGTTTTCGCCCTCTTTCCTCCTTGTTTACGATTCAAGACACAAGTAACATCAGAATTTAGAGGTGGCAATTTTAACCTCTTGACCCTTTTACTTACGAATTGTTGATCTCTAGTAGGTTTAAGTGTCTGAGAGCTAACTGATAAAAACAGCTTAATGGAAAACAGGGCAACGGGTCAAACAGGTCGAAAGTTTCCTAAATGTAAATAAATGCATAAACCTTCTCATTCATTTAATTCAAAAACTTAGATTATTACCGAAGTAATCTAATTACTATAATCTCGCAAGACACTACTTTTCTATTGAAAGTTTGGCAGAACAGTCTTTGCCAACTCGATTATTTTAACCCTTAAGGCCTTACCTAAAAAGGAGTCTGTTTTGACTAGTTGCACGACAAGCTACGACCATACTTTCACTTCTATTAAAACTAGATTAAAAATGGTCAAAACAATTTAGTTTATGACAAACTAGCAAAGAATCCCGCAAGATTCCTTGCGGATTGGTCTGCTAAATCTTCAAACCTTGCGAGTTTGGTTTATTTGCAGTGGATGTGGGATTCACATGGTGAAAGTTGGACACTTTTATGGAGCAACCATGAAAGCAGCTTGACATGGAGCTCTTTTGTGTGTCTATTTATTAGTAGGCCTTTATTTCTTTTCTAGTAGCATCATAACTGAAGGTATGGCCGATGCCTTATTTCTTTTTGTCATTTTTTATCTCGTATATCATAGTATCTTACACCTTTTATCCATCTACTCCAACTAGATAGCATAGCTTCTTACCATGATTAGCAGTACATCTGCAAATTTGTTCTGGAAATTATCCTTTGACATTTAACAAGTCGATAACCAATTAATATGCAGTTGTATTATTGTATGATGGATGTGTGTTAATATTACAATAATATGACCAAATCATATCAAGACCACCTACCTTATGGGCCTTATTTCGGGAAAGCCCCTATGACAGTGTAACTGATTTGTTTGTTACGACCATAAGCCTTATCATGTTATGCATTTAAGCATCAATTGAATAACATTAAGCGTGGCAGGTATCTTTTATAATCATTTTGTGTTATACGTATATTTTCAAAGCAGACTTTACATACTCCATTCAGCATCAATTGAGTATTTCCAAATTAAACAGTTTTTTTTCTTTTCTTTTTTTTTTTTTTTTTTTTTTTTGTAACCATGGTTTCCGACCTTTTAGCCAACTAATCCACGGGGTTTGAATCCACCGCCACACACGCTCAAACCAAGTAATGCCCTCCCTTTTCACGGGGTTTGAACTTGAGACCTCACACATTTTAGAGTGATAGTCACAAGCCCTTTTGCCACTAGGCCACCCTTGAGTCGTTTTCCATATTAAAAAGTTTTAGTGTTGGTGATTTTAGTGTCATCACTTATATTTTTTGTAATTGTGACTTACTTGAGATCAGGGGCTTAATCAGGTTTAGCTTATAGTCGAGTTAGGAGGTGCGGAGTGCACACTCGTTCTATCTAGCTTGATGCCGCCACGAACAAAGAGCGGGGGTCAAGGGGGCCGCGCCCCCTTGCGGGGTCAAGAGGGTCAAGGGGCAGAGCCCCTTGCTGGTATGACTCTTCCCGCCAACCAATTTTAACCGAATGTAACTAACTTTGAGTTGGGTTATATACACTAGATTCTGACCTCTTCCAGAACATAATGAACACAACAACTTTCTGTGTATTGCTTTGATTTCTCGTGCCTTAGAAACAAAGTATTGTTCTCTGTCTTATCCAATTGAGGATTTCGTGATACCCGAGGCATATAGGGTCGAAATACTTCAATCTGAAAGTGCTCTCAACACGATTCAGGATTATTACCACCCACACACACCCAAATTCTAACATTTAGTACATTGTTCACGATATAAAAGTTAATGTGTGCTTTTACATGACCTTTTCGTTAGACTTTTTGTTGACTGCAAAATTGTTCTCCTTTCAGGTTTGAGTTGGCAGCAGTGACCAGAGTAGCTCAAGTTTGATGCAGAATTTTAGATTTCTAGAGTTGTCATTTGGACCTCTCAAGTAAAGACTTTTGAGTTCATGATTTAATGATTATCTGCATGGTGTTTTTATATTGTACTATTGTAGAAAGATTCTTTCGGTTTAGTATGTCATTGCACGTTTATAAGTGATAACCTTTTGGCAATGCTGGAAGGGAGATAAAGTGTAATCTTCGAATGAGTTGTGGTTTGGTAACCTTATGTTCGTGTGTTGGGATATCAATCTTCAGAAGTATACCTTCTGCCCAGAGGCTCGGATGTTTTTTCATCTGAGATGTTTAGTTATTGCTTCTATTGAATATATATAAATGTGAAATCGTGTTGCAGGCGAGGTTGTTTGCGACAACTTGAGATATCCAGATTATAAAAAAGGTTGTATGATGTTGCGGTCCAAATTAATAAGAGTTTAAAATTACACGGGTTGTATTTAGTTGATGATTAAGCCGGAATATCTATATTCATGAAACATAGCCCTGATATTCTTTGAAATTTTGTATAATTTCCCACACAATTCCTCTTATTTGAAATGTAAGTAGATGTTTATTCTTTGTTTTGCTACAACTGTACTAAAGTTCTCTCTCCCTCTTTTTTTTTTATTATTATTTTTTTTTTAATTTTTTTTTTTTTTTTTTTTGATTTGGCATTTTAAGTATTTTAAGGTTGCATTTCTTACATAGGTAGAAACTCGTACCTGTTAGTGATAGTGGTGGGTCGGATATGGTTCAGGTGAAACCGAATCCATATCAATATCCATTTATTTCTTTATCAATCATATTTATATCCATATCCATTTACGTTTGATTCATCCAAGAAGAAGTGTACAAATATATGAATATAAAATCATATCTACATAACTAACACTAAGTAAAGAAAGAATGTAAGAATGTCGAATCCATATCAATATCCATTTATTTCTTTATCAATCATATTTATATCCATATCCATTTACGTTTGATTCAACTTTGAATAGTCTCAAAATACTTGTCCACTTTCATATTTAACCAACCTAAAGAGATTTTAGTGAGTAGAGATGATATTTCGTAGTGAAAAGTGTATTAATGAGAATTTTTTAAATTACATGCAATTTGAAAATGAACTTATAATTCACAAGTGGAGAATAACTCATGTACATTTTCATTATTTTTAACTTAAATTTACAGAGATGAAGCTTACCCGTCGGTAGGTTGCAGAAGCGAGAATCATCAATCAAAACAAAGAGGCATAGTTTTCATGGTAAGCAAAGAATGTTTGGCGCAATTTTGTAGTGCCACATTAGAAGCATGATATTTATCACACAAAGAAAAAGCAGTTTTCATTTTTCAAAAGATGTTATTCCCAAGCATGTTTGAAATACGTTCTTAAAAGTCAATTTAACTGAACAGTCAATGATTTCTTCTATTCACATTTCAACAAACACCTGGTATGTGCCACATAAAAAGCTGATTATAAACAAAAGTCTTATGGATGAATTAAAGAAACACAATAAAGCTCATTTCAATTGGACTACCACGACCAGTATAAACCACCACCATTTGCCCCAAGTAGGCTTAACATCCCACCATGCTGTGTTGTTGGAGTTGGGAGGCCTTGGAGCATACTTAAATCTGCTTCTTGTTCTATATCTTCATCACAAATTAGTCTTACTCCACACTCCTTCACCTCAACAACATCTTCATATCTCTCTTCAAAACCAAATGTAACAAAATTCTTTGCTTCCTTCCATTCCTCTGTATCCGTTGTATAGTGCAACCATATCATATATGAATCTTTGATTCCTATCACCTTTCTCCTAAACTCAAATGAGTTCAACAAAGAAGCTCCATCAGAGTTCTTTACAGAGTATGCTATATATTCATAAGGCTTTTTTCTCTTAAAAACAACACAAGTTCCGTATCTCCTAAACTTATTGAAGCAAGAATCTGATGGTAATTCAACCTTTACATGATTTCCTGTACTTCTATTTGTAAACCACTCTGGAATGCTATTCCCATGATACATTATATCAAACCTAGAATAATAGGCAATGCCTCTCGAGAAGAATTCACATCTGTTAGCCTGTAAACCCGCATACCCAAGGAAAGCAGAAAGCTGGTGAATAGAGCCTTGCGAAGTTGTAGTTGAGTCAAGACACTGAGTCGACCCCTCGCTATCAATGGTAACATTCTTAAACAGCTTTGGACAATTTCTGAAAAAATTTAACCTCTTCCTGAATGGGTCTTTAGATGATCCCGGCACTTCTCTTAAGGAGGTGCAATTAGATGCACCAATAACCCATATGCTAGGTGGAACTTCGGACAACACTTCCAGCTTCTTGCAACCATTAATATAAAGCCTTTCAAGACTAGAAAGTTGACTCAAACTTCCAGGCAAGCTAGTAAAATTGTTCCCTCTTAAGTCTAGAATTTCTAGACTTGATAAGCCTTCAATGCTCTCAGGCACTTCTAATAAATAGTTCCCATTTAAGTTTAGTTCCTGTAGACATATGATAAGCCTCCAATGCTCTCAGGCACTTGTACTAAATTGCAGTAGCTTAAATTAAGAGACTTTAACATATGTAAACCTGCCAATGAAACTGATCTTTGAGGATGTTGCTTGTTCCGTATGAAACCAGGGAATCTAGACCAAAAGGCTTTAGGCAGTTGGTTGAAATTTAAGAATCCCGAAAGATTCAAAATCTCAAGAGAATCCATTTCCACTTTGCTAGGAAAACTCCTAACCTGTGTGCAGTCTTTCAGATTTAAGACAACAAGCTTCTTAAGCATTCCAATAGATGGGTGAATTGTAGACAAATTCACACAACCTTCAAGATTTAGCTCTTTTAAATCTGTAATCTCTGAGAAGTCGGGGGTGGTTTTTAGGCTACAACAGTATCTAAGCTTCATTACTTTTAACCTTCTAAAGCACTGACATCGATAGAACAAAAAAGAACATAAGTTCTCGGATCATTAGGTATCAAATAGAAAAACATGTGTGAACAAGGAAATACCTTAGGTGTTGTCCAAAAATGTTTAATGTTGCTGTAAGACAGGTCAATGGCAACAATGTTTTCGGGATAGAAATCTGAAGGCAAGTACTTGAAAGGGTATCCATGCCAGCAAAACAACCTTAGCTCATTCGACAAAAAATCTGAAGGCAAGTACTTCAATTCCAGTTTCTGATCAAATTCTTTCTCAACATAAATTTTTAGGATCCGCAATTTTTTCATATGTGCAAAAGCTTTAGCGTCTATGTGAACCTTTTGACTAGATTTACATAACAAAAGGACTAGAACTTCAACTGCTTCGGTTATTGGCACCTGGAAAAGCAAGAACATGTAGCTTCATTAGGATATTTTGCTAATACTTTATTGTATTAATGTAGAGAAAAAAGAATCATGTACCACTACTTACCTTCTTTTCACTCAATACATTGTAAACTTCAGATGAATTCCACAATCTCCTCTGTTTCCCAGGCATGATAGACTCTTCATGAACAATCGCCCTTGCCATTGCTTGAATCAAGTCATGCATTTGAAGTGAATTATTGCTAGAGATCGTGATTAATGACTTATCAATTAGAACTTGCATGTTTGTAACTGCAAAAAAGTTACAGCCATCTAGTACGCTTGCTACAAAATCCCTGTTTTCTCCAACGAATAAACATGCAATATCAAGTAAGATGTTTTTCTGACAGAGGTCTAGCCCATCGTAACTTAAACGAAGCACTTGTTGTATCGTTTCATTAGGATATTCTTTGAGCTTTTGCAGTTCACTATCCCACTGATCCACAGTTTTGCCGTATAAAAAACCACCCAAATGTTTGAGGGCCATTGGGTGACCTTGCACATAGTCCACGACTTTCTCAGAAAACTTTTCGAATTCTCTAGAATAGTCTTTTTCTTCAAAGGCATAGGAACGGAAGAGCTCAAGAGATCGATCCTTATCTAGAAAGTCCATGTCATGGATTTCATCCACTCTATGTGATTTTAGCAACTGTTTATCTTTACAAGTGAATATAATAAGACTTCCAGGACGAAACCACTCAGGTGAACCTGTTAGACGTGAACCTGTTAGTGCTTCTAACTGCTCCAACTTATTCACATCATCCAAAACAAGAAGGATCCGCTTACATGCCATCCTTCGCTGTATTACCATAGAACCTTCTCCAACACTTGATATCTTCAAATCTTCTGTTTTCAGAATCTCACCAATCATGTGCATCTGGACTTGAGTTAGGCTTTGTTTTTCTTTGATATCTTCACAAAAGCAACTTCCTTCTTCAAAGTGGACATACATCAAGTTATAAATAGCTTTGGCAAGGGTCGTCTTTCCTATTCCGCTTATACCACATATTCCAATCATGTTAACCTTATCACCTGACCCAATGAAGCGTGACAAGTTTAATTTTTCAAAATGGAAATCGACGCCAACAATGTTTTCACCAACAATCAAGGGCCCGTAACATAATTCTTTGAGTATGTTTTTGGAGATGAGCTTGACGAAGTCGGACTCATATCTGTTTTTTTTAAATAAAAAAAAAAAAAAAAAAAAAAAAAAAAAAAAAAAAAAAAAAAAAAAACACTGTTAAGCTTTAGTAATAAAGATGTTTGTGAGGAAACAACCAACATAAAGATAATTTCTCAAAATAAGAATCTTACCCATTTGTCGTGTCTTGGAGATCCCATCCAGATAAGTTAGCCGCCATGGATAAATATCTCTCCCATTTCTCTACCTCTGGTCTTTTTAATTTTCTATGTTTGTCCAAAGCTTCAGCATAGCTCTCAGTTTGGTGCCTCACCACGTCAGGTTTAACATCATAAAAGATAATCCGAACATCATGTTTTGGATTCTCAATCTTCTTGCACTCAAGTATTTTGACAAGTTCCTTTAGACACCACGATGAAGAAGCGTAATTTTTAGAGAAGATGACTATCAAAAACCTTGATTCTTCAATGGCTTCGTTGAGATGAGGAGATATCTCTTCTCCTTTAGGCAATTCGCTATTGTCTCTAAAAGCATGAATCCCTTTTTGCTTGAAGTCGTTGAACAGATGATCCATGAAACTTTTACGGATATCTTCACCTCTAAAACTCACAAAGACATCATATTTCCACCGATGAGGAATGGACGTACTAGCCATTGTCAATAATGAGATTGTGCTGCGTTTACAAGTGCAGTATACGTTTTCAGAAAAAAGTGAAAATAAAGTTGAAACAATTAATTAGCACTAATAACGTCCCATGACTAAGTAGCATTAAACAATCAAACATGTGAGTGCTTTTGTTATAACATGTAACATGTAGACAGGACAAACATGCTGATTGTTTATATATGCGTTAGCTGTTAAAAAAGGGAATGTTGAACATATCAAGCAAAAGATAGATAGTGAAAACAAGATATTATAAAATTCGGGCCACACAAATCTAAAACTACAACTAACCCGTCATATGAACCCAACAAATATAACCACAGAAGGTAAATCGCTCAGTAAAAAGTAGGAGGACGGTTGAAAACCCGACCATGGTCAACACTTAATAAGTTTATTAGTTATGGGGCATTAGATTAAATAATCTTAAAAACTTCTAATGTTTCAAAATGATAACTTACAGGATATGCAAATACAAAAATGAAACAATAAAAAGTAATTACTAACTGGAAAGAGAATAAAAGATGACTTACAATAAAAAGGTAACGAATTACTGTTATAAGATGGATGGAAGTCTTTGAAATGAATTTGATTGAAGAAGTACAGTTGAGTTTGAAAGAGTAAAGGTAAGTGCTTGGTTGACTCCAAGTCAACTTTTATTTCACTTATAGTCCCTAGCTTTTAAGATAATAGAAAATTGAGCAATCATTTGTCACGTACATGATCAAAACATTTTGACCCAAAACCGAAAAACCAGCAATAACCAAAATGTCCTCCAAAGTAATACCAACTTCACCCCAAACAAGCACAAATGTTTTAGTCTCATGACACCATACATATGACCCAATTAATATAGCTTAACACTTGTCCTTATATCAATCCTAATCTAATACAAATACTAATATATGTGTAACTCTAATACAAATCCACTAACACATTATGGACAGCTAAAGATGTTGCGTTTTAAAATCCAAACCCCATCTAAGAATTGAATTCGTTAGGCGGTGATCAATTGTGGCGATTGTTTTGATGCGGGTGGAGGCGATGGATTGTTTTGAAACCAGAGGTTAGGTTATTAATTAAAATGTTCAAGTGTGATGGCATGGAATGCCACATAGGAATACTTCGGTAAAACAGATAATAGTTTCACCGAACCATAACAAGACCCATAAATCCAATGTAGAAAAATCTTTGTACCCAGATCATTCATACACGTAACTTACTTGCTTTGAACAGATATTTCACGTGTCCTTAAACTGGTTATATATCTGAATGATACTTTGGTATATATCCGAAATAAACCAATATGGCATAAAAGTGTGTAACACGTCAAGGAAATTGGTGTCTTGAGAATTTCTTAACTGTCTAAAGTCGAATAAATTAGTATATCAGATATTAATACAATTCCTGCAAACAAAAATGATCCAAGATCTTTTGTTCATAAACTATTACACAAAATTTTAAGATCTGTTATCTGATGAACAAAATCTGAAGTCTAAGCTGGAGTGTTTAGCATTGATTTTTGTTCTCGACACATGAATGTTGTTGCTTCAATTATAGACAGTTGAACCCTGTCACTTGTTATCCCTTGGTGCTTTTCATATCCCTATGTAACGCCTCATAAGATTTAAGAATAGATGAACGAGCATTGGCTATTTCTACAAGTGTTTCTAGCGCTGCACGACAAAGGAAATAATGATTTCTTTTTAACATAAGTCAGGAAAAATGATGAACAATATAATAGATATCGTTATGCTCGGAGTTTGACAATTTCTATGAATAGCTTTCTGAATTCACCTGTCTCAAATGTAAGTTGAGAGGCCCGAAGCTTGGGTGAAACTAAAGTCCCAAACATTGATAGTACCTTTGCTAATTCTTTCTGAAGCTGCATACAAAATATATATATATATATATATATATATATATATATATATATATATATATATATATATATATATATATATATATATATATATATATATATATATATATATATATATATAAATAAAAAAATAAAATAAAAAAAATAAATAATAATAATAATAATAATAACAATAACAATAACAATAACAATAACAATAACAATAACAATAACAATAAAAAGGATAGCAAGGGAGTCACAATCGTAAAATACTTGAAGAGCAGAAAAACTCTTCGTATTGATTCACTCACAGAATTCTCTATTTTACGTGGTGATGCATTGATTTCAGATCCGTTGCTCTCTCTTGGCGATGCATTAGTAACAGATTCAATGCTGCTATCCGGTGAACTCTCCTGGTTTCCTTTATGAACAAAGAAATCTTTATAAAGTAGTCAGTAAATATAACATATCCTTCCATTAAAACTTTTCACAAAGTTGCGATAATTAAAACTTTTCTTGGAGTTTAATCCTTCCGTATGATAAATGAAGAAGTTAGACTTCAAAAAATATCATGGATTTAAAATTTATAAATAATCAATATCATCAAAATATGCAAAAAGACAGATATAAAAATTTACAAATAAGTAACAAACTCAACATCAATTATATATACGAAAAAAATGTGTTTGCATTTGGTTTCAAAAGGCTGAAACATCTCTCATTTGAATGAAAGACGAGAATTCTTGCTTGTAGATGCAAGTTTTTCAATAATACTTGAGGTTATAACAGTCTCCGAAGTCAAGCTACACTTCTTTACAAAAAACAAAAGACAATTCTCATTTGTAAAGTTAGCTTGGAAAAATCATAGATTTTGATAAGAAACATGCGTTACTATACGTTTTACTATAATAATAAAGCAATATAAGCACTGCCCTATAAAATATTATCAAACCATTGTCGTGCGCATTATTGGTAATTACATATGTTTACCAGAATCGCATTGGCTGCTAATATTTTCTTTTAACTGCTCATCTTCCTCAATGTTTTCCTTCTCCAAAGAGGAGTCTTTATTGTCAGGAGATGCCCATTTGCATAAATTGAACTTTGACGACTTTGTCATGATGATGCTACCTAAAACAGAGGTGAAACTAATTAACACTTTTCTACACTTGTAACCATGACATTTCTGAGCCTAAATCACCAGACAACACATAAGTCTAACAAATATAAGAAAGAAAAATATAATAAGGGTCTAAAGATTGAAAGATCATCTTTACTCCCCGTTTCTCAAGAAAGTTGCAAACAATTATCACTTGGTGGCGACTATGACAAGGTTGCTTTATTGACATAAACTTTAGATAAAAGTTACTAGGCTACCATCACAAAACAACGATGACCATTTCAATATAGACATTTAACTATAATCACATATTCTTACAAAATTACATCACACGTTGAATTGTCTGGGACACAGAATGTGCAGTATATTTCAAATTTTACATACCACATCATCTCTAAGTACAGTATGTAACTAGGGATTTTTCATTTTTCATGTTATACAATGTGCACTAGCTAAAACTTGCTGAAGATGACTTTGACATTTTGACCCGGAAACTTTACAACCTGATCTAACGACCCTTTAGTGACAAAAAGTACTTAACTTTTCTTTAAATTAAGCAAAATAGTTGAGCTAAACTGTTATTTCCTTTAGATATCTCACCAAACAAAAAAGGGTGTCTGATAAATTTCTCAAGATCCGATCTCCATTCACTTGTCATCAAAACTAACAAAGTAAAGTTGTTTATTAAGCCTATACCTTCAAAGAAGGCAATTGCTTGTGAGCCAAAGAATAGGACATAAACTATTGGGCAAAACTTTATTAATGTTTCTTCTTCAATTTCTGATTTTGAAACTTTATTATTAATTTCTTCTTCTTGGTTTTGACGATGTACTGCTGCTACTTGTTCTTCCATGGTTAACAACTTTCAACTGAGATGATGATGATATTGGTGACTGAGTTTGCCTCTCTTGCTAAATTTTACCCCTTTCTTTATTCACCTTTTCACATTTTGTATCCTTTACTTTTATCATTTCACCTTATATTTTACCCAAGGCAAGAAACATCTTTTATTCGTGACAAGATTTTTTTTTTTTTTTTTTTTTTTTTAAATGGCACCACCCTTGAAGTCAGACCCCTGAGTTAAACCATCCAAACGAGCAGGCCCCGGGACCGAACCACTAGGAGAGACCCGCGAATGAAAAACCCTAGAACTCACGGCTTCGTACTAAAAGGAAAATCTGGATTTTCTTTGTCACTTGCGAGATTCGAACCCGGGTAAAACCCATCCCCAAACTCTAGAAGGAACTTGTTGAAGCATATTTCTGTCGAGTAGATCTTGACGGCTCTCACGTGCCATTCATTCTGGTCCCGAGCTTTGAAGTGTGCTACAAACCAATGTTATAAATGGCGTGAGGCGTGGCGTGGCGGCAAGGCCACGCCTCATGCCTTACGCGCCATGGCGTTTGCGGCGTGACTAAGGCGGCGAAAAAATATTTATATATTTATCATTTATGTTATAATATCATATTTTATATGCATATCGAGTTTACAAAAGGTGAGTTTACAAAAGGTGAGCTTACAAAAGGTGAGCTTACAAAAAGTGATATGCATAAGAAATAAAGTGAAAATTTGAACTATGTTTAGAAATTACTAGGCCCAAAATTTAAGCCCACATCATCCCCTTCTAAAAATGGCGCCACGCCATACGATAAGGCGCGCCTTGGCACGCCATTTCGCGCCTTATTCCACGCCTTTTTATACGAAGCCTAGACTTCACGCCTTGGTCCATTTCGTGGCGCCGAGGCCACACCTCACGCCTTGGCGGAGCCTTGGCGCGCCTTTTAGAACACTGCTACAAACATAAAAGAACCTGTTAGAAGGGCTCCCGAAGCCGAAGCCCCGGGGACCACCCTCCGACGGTCAAGTTAGTACCTCGTATGTAGAGGATTTATTATAATGTGCTGTGTATTGTGTGTGTGAGATGAGATGTGATATGATAATGTAAATGAGACATGAGAGAGTAGTATATATAGAAAGAGAAAAAGGTAGGTACCAAATTGGTGCCTCGATACCTGTTCTGTCTTGGGAAGGAACACGCTGAGCTACTCCTAGTCTAGGTACAGTCTAGGTACTAGGTGTCAGGTCACGTGGGAGACACAATCCCGTAATATCTGGGTTAGGCGACGTAGTCTGGTTCATGCATCGGACTGTTGGGTAAAAGGATGTACCTTTATGGTCCTTCGGCACATGCCCCTTGGACAAGGGTAGCATTCGCCTTTTGGTAATACCCTTCGGACTGATGAAGATTCTTTGGTCCAGCACGTGTCGTTCGGACACATACGTCAACATAACTCATGTGGCCAACTGGTATGAGACGACGGAGGTGATCTCAAGCTGTATTTCAGCTTTAAAGTCTTCTCCCATTCTTGTGATATCTAAAAATGAATATTTTATTTTTTAAGTATCATTTATATCATAAACAAGTGAATACATGACAATAAATAGCTTGAATGACCTAAAAAATATCACCAAATTACAAGTCATCAATTCATATATGTGCTCCTTCATAGCCAAGCGTATTTTAACAAAAGCAAAATAAAAATAAAAAATAGCCACATTCCTAAGAAGTTGATTTAGTAAAAAATAAAGAGGTGAAGTGCGTTGATCCTTTTCTAGTCACCTAAATTAGACGTGTTACCTAAATAAGATGTGTTTGATAGACAACATTTTCACATTGTTTGAAATGTGTGACAATGAAACATATTTTGTTGGTTTATGGATGTTTTCATGCCGTCACCCCATAAAAGTAGTAATTCAAAATTTCATGTTTAACTAGTTTAGAACCCGTGTATGAGGAAGGGATCCAATAAGAATAAAAAAAATTAAAATGAGAAACGTGAAAAGTATTTCTAATCACACATTTTAGATAAAAAGGGGAAATTTAAATGGACATGCATATGTTTTTGTATGTGCATCTGAAATGTGCGGTTATTATTTCTTCTCACTCTTTTTATTTTCATTTTATTTCTCATTTGATCTTAACTCCCAGTGCATGTTAAAAGAACTCAAACAATATTGTCATTTTGTGGTCAATAAATGAAGTGTAGATCTTACTAATTGAAATTATAAGAGTATTTTTAATTGGAGTTGATGAGTCTCTAAATACTCATCATTTCTGTTTCATTTAAATTACAAAAACATTTAAAAACACACAGAAACACCACATAATACTACAAATATCTTTGGATTGTGTTTTTATATATTTCAGGTGCAAAAGGATTGAAAACAGATGAAAAACGAGCAAAGTTTGCACACCTGGCAGAATCAGTCCCTGAACTTTCAAGAAATGTCAGAAATGGACCCTGGAAGAATTATTTTAAAGAAAATTCAACAATAGCCCCCCAGGAATCAAGGAATGACAAATTTTACCCTTGAAGTTCAAAATTGCAAAAATGGCAAAACAGGTCCCTCAAGTTTCAAACTTGACAGTTTTAGGCCTCGGGTATTCAAAATGGAAAAATTATCATTAAGGGTCCTTGGGAATTCACAAGTTATCAAATTAGGCCCAAGGATGAAAAGTTTTAGGAATTTACAATATTGGTCCCTAAAGTTTCAAATTTGGCAAAAATAGTCCCTGGAATTTTAAAACATAGAAATTATCAAATAAAGTCCTTGTACTATTTATACTTGGCAAATTACATCCTTTTGATAAATTACATTTTTGGTCCTTGTGAAATTATAAAACCAAATGGACCATTTGTGTTGTTTTTACCAAACCAAATAAATAAACCCACCAATTTTATTAAACCTGATCCAAAACAAATACAGGCCCAACACCCCAAGCCCATATTCCCCTTTTATAATAATACGGCCCTGGTCATATTCCTGCTTCACCTTTCACCATCCACCTCACCTCTGCTACTACCTTCTACCTCACCACCTCATCCAATGGATAAAATTATTGCTCAGAAGTGATCTGTGGGACCCACAAGACCCTTTTTGAAGCCTATATAAGAAGGAAGAAGGCAGAAGTAGATTAATTAGTGTAATACTCCATTAGCTTTAATTTAGCCTAGGTAACCTGTTAAGACAATAGAAACAGTAGGTGTAAGCCAAAAAAATCAAAATCATAGTGTAACTTGGTCCTTAAAGTAGTGTTTGGATTGGCTTCATTCTGTTGGGTTTTGCTTGTTTATTGCTGTTCTTGCTGCTTCATTAGTTCCTTTTAGGCCTAAATATAGTAAATCAGTGATAAAATTTGCACCCTTAACTCAAAAAGTCAAGATTAGCTTAGTTGCTCAAATCTGCATGCTTAATGTTAAAATTGTTCCTGCCATTTTGATTTTCTGGTACAATTTCAGTTTGTGATTGTGAGTTTTATGTTTACACAAGTTCAATAAACACCTAGGGGTAGTTATGATCTATCAAAATTGGACTTGGTCAAAGTTATTGTGCATTTTAAAAGTCAAAGGTAGTCTAAAACTGCTCATATACATCTGATCTGATCTAGGGAGTTTTAGGGTAGAATTAGGTTTCTATATTAGTTGATATTGCATTCAGGGATAGTTCACAAGTGCAATTTTCTCACCTTATCAAGCTCAAACATTTTCAATATCATTTACTTGGTTAAATTAGATCTACAAGTTGCTTAGTTGCCTGTTTTTCAGTTTCATGGGCATCTGATGTAGGCTATAGTTAACGTAGCAATTGGACTTAGAAATTAGGGCTTTTAGGTGTAGAAATAGACTTTCATATAGGCTTTTAGGATCTGCACTTTGTTTTGGTTAATTAGCTTATCATTAGCTTATAGACTAGCTTAAAGTAGGTCCTTCTTAATAAGTTTCCTGTCCAAATTTGTATAGCTGCTAAAGTGCTTAATCAGCTTATTCATTGAGCTTAACTGACCTATTTAAGTAGTTTGTTGCATAAATAAGTTGTGTGGACCTCTCCTGAGCTTTTGGCTAATTCTGCTTACATACTACTTATTCCGTTTGTGCTTATTGGAACTGTTTTTGCTCAGTAGTGTGTTTCTATGTTTCATTTGGCCTATTCTCATTACATTTGAGCTTATTTGAGTGAAAAACATCTTTGGTATAAGTTTAGTACACTTTGGTCAAAAGTGATTATCAATAAGCACTCTCATTAAGCTATTTTTAAGCTAATCAGCACTTCCTCAGCTTATTTTTCAATTTTTAAATTTTTCCTAGGTTTAGTATATTATTTTAGAATTTCCCTGAAATTTTCAGATTTTTCTGAGTTGTTTTGCTATTTTTCTTATTTTATTTTAGTTTTTAAACAATTTTTAATTACTTTTATTAAAGAAAAATCAAATAAAAATCAGAAAAACATAAAAAAAAATCCAAAAATATTTTAGAAAATAGTTTTTAGTTATTTTAGATTTTTCAAAATTAATTTTTCATTTTTCTCACTTAATTTCACTTTTATTTGAATTACCTTTTAATTAGTTAAAATAGTTTTTAATTCATAATAATTAAATAAAAAGTCTAAAAAAATATTTTCTTTTTCCAATAATTTTATTTTATCATTTGGATTCCAAAAATATAATTTTCACATCCGTGGGATTTATATTGGACAGAATTCACGTTTTATTTCGTACGTTAACGTAGTTTTAATTAATCGTACGCGTTTTTAGTTTTTTTTTAATGTTTTAAATAATTTAAGTTTACGTTTTAATTAAAATAGTTTATTTAAGTTATTCTGTTTTATATTTCCTTAGTATAATCACTCACCATTATCTTTTTCCCATTCAAAATCACTCGATCACAGATTCGTCAAAATACAATTGCACGCCTCGTTGGGACTTAACGACCCGGGGATACACTGTACTCCACGGATTTATATCTTGATCTCTCTCCCTCACTGTTTGGCTTGGTTGACCAACACCCTTGGTTGATAATAACTGACTAGTTTGGGAGGAGTCAGGAGTATTAAGGCTGAGCGCACTTAGGGGTAGGTGATCAATTTGACCCAATTGGTCATCGGTCGTCCTTGATGTGGGTATTCAGTCGAGTTAGGTCGTCGGGCAATTTTTTTGTGTTTCGATCGAGCAGACGACCAAAATAACACACACAAAACTATAACATTTCACTTACCTACAAATTACTTCTTGAACTTGCAAGATTGGACGTCGAAGTGTTATTTGCGTGCATATTTACAGTTTATGTTGATATAGTGACCATGGCATTCTTGAGTAGGCTATTGCATGATTATGGTTCAACACATTTGTTACAAGTATTAACACGTGTCAAGCATGTACATTAACACGTTTGTACACAAATATTGTTATTAAAATATAATATTTTGCTGTCAAAAATTTAATTTTGTTGTTGAAAAAAAAAAGAATGAAAGAAAGATGAAGGTCGCTTTAGTGTGGTAAAAAGTCATCTATATATAGTCGGATAGAAAAAGCTGATGTGACAGACAAAATAAAAATCGCTAAAAGGTCGCTAGTGTGCACAACCTAACAATGAGAAACATATAAACTCTCAATAGGGGACACACTTATTATCACAAATATATTATATGTACCATCAAATTCTTCTAACCAGATTTGTAAACTATTTAAAATGGTGTACCATCAAATAGTGTTTCAAAAAGTATCAATAGATTATTGTCGGTGTCAGTTCACTTGATTAAACAAATATAAAACCATATTTGTGATGTGTTAAACAAACATCTAGTTAAATAGTCTCTTAACACGTTATTGGTCTGCCACCTCTGCGTCACCTCATCCTCTTCTATACTACTGTATAAAGCATTTAAGTTGTGGGCACCAACAAAAATTAAGATAATGACTTCCAATTATTAAGTGTCATGTGTCATTTTTCAACTTAAAAATCACATTTATTTTCAAATTTAAATATCTTTTTATCTATTTATTTTTTTAATGAACTAATTTCACCATATTTTTTAAAATTTTGTGCTTTTTAATTCAACATCCATTTTGATATATTTTTATGAGCTTTTACTTTTTACATTTATAATGGGTTTATTTTGATTCAAATTTTTACAACTTTAACTTTTATCTAAATCAATACAAACTTGATTCGTTAAAATTATAACTTTTTTTGGGGGGGGGGGGGGGGGGTGTTTGACGGGTAAAAAATTGTGAGGTTCTTTATATATGTGGGAAATTACAAAAAACCCAAATAAACACATACAACGAACACATATACATTGGGAGTGTTGTGTAACGAATTCACTAAGCAGGCATGGAATTGAGGGAGAGTTGGATTAGCAATTCATTCACTATATTTATAATCAAACTATATTATTTTCGCCGCCATTGTACGCGGGTATCCAACTAGTCCAAATAACACACCAATAAAATCTCCACTTCAACAAAAAAACCAATACCACTTATTGGGTCTTACAAAAAACCTCAAAAAAAATATCTAGCCACTTACCCCAAAAAAAATGCACAAATGATTGGAATGGCTAAGGGGCGAACAACAGATGAATAACACGAGACATGGTGCATTACATCGTGTTGTTCATCCATTGTCGAGTCTTTGGTGGGCGAATAACATGCCCACACGAGCACTTTTAGTTAATGTTATTTAGGGCTGTAACACCCCCTAATTTGAAATGTGGCAGCGGAATAGTAATTAGGGTGTTACGGTGAGGATCGAAGTCATAATGATAGAAAATGACTCGAAAGAGACGTTTTAAAACATAAATTCATTTATAGAAATTCAAATACAAGAGGTTCTTATCAGAGTATTATAATAAAAGTCTTGATGTTTTGAACTAAATCAAACATATTTTATTTTACACCATTATTGAAATAAAATAGACAAGTTTTGAAGTTTTTGCCGCTCGTTCAATGCTTGCTTCCTCTGCTAAATACCTGAGATACATGCTTAAAAGTCAACAAAAATGTTGAGTGATATTATAGAGTTTGAATTTAATAATCATTTTGATACACAAGTAAGATTGTATTGGAAAATACAATCAGTTTGAAAATATTGATATTGCAGTTTATATATTGCTCTAAGTCTCATGACACGCAAACGTTAACAAATACCGTAAAAACGAAGGTGATCAATGATAATTTTGCCCTCGTGTAATAGGTGATTTGCCAATTCCTATTTTTACTCAAATATAATTATCACGACTAATACGACTAACCACATGCATAATGGCATTCCGTCAAGTATTAATGGGACAAGATGTCAAACTTTAAATAGATCTATTCATTATATTCGCGTTCACATAACAGTGATTAATGGCTAATGATTAAGGGTCTTTTGGCAATAGCTAACTTAGGCATATATCAAGTCAGGAAGCATACAGAAAATTACTTGCGATCTGTTTATAACATGTATCCCCCTCACGGAGTTTTGAAAATAAGTAAATGTGAGGCTATGACTCACCTTAGATTGATACTGATATGAAGAAAATAAAGTCAGACGAATTTATGATAACGGCTTCGAAACACAACCTGATAAATAAATTTATCTGAGAACTTGACCAAATACTATTTGGTAAATACGAATGAATAACGAATAATAAATATTCGTTATGACGAATAAGTGATGTGCAATGTAATTCTTGTGATATGCATGATATGACAAAATATGATATTTAAATAATCCATCGAAGTTTTACCTTTTTAATCGTAAGTAAAATATTAACTTTTGAAATATCGTTATATATATTATTAACGTTACGTTAAATAATATATATATAAATAAAAATAAAGTTTAAATGTAATACGTAATAAATTTACGAAAATATAAAATAAATAAGAATGATAAATAGTTTATGTTTAGTCTTTGTCTCTTTTTTCCAATTTTGCCATTTTTAGTCTAACGACATTTGTGTCACACCGTTAGTCCTTTTTATAAATAATTTCAACTATAGTCCTCTAATTTGTCCAATAATCAATACTAAGCTTAGAATGTTAACTTTCATCAATTTTTACCCTTAAGTTTTTGTTTTTACAGGTTTAGTCCTTTCTTTCCAATATTTACACTTTTAGTCCCTCTAGGTGTCGTCGCGTTACATTTTTAGTCCAAAATTACAAAAATAATTATAAAAATTTTCTAAAATTTTCCGAGGCTTATTAAGTAAGTAATAAGCTTATTTTAACTGCTTATTTATTGAAAAGCTTATTTTTTTTGCTTATGGGCCCTTAACCAGACAATACAAGGCCCGTTAAGAGTTTTGGAGGCGAGGGCATGGAAAATGTTTTGGGCTTGGCTTTGGGCTATTTTTATGATTCTAAAAACATTTCATATGGGCCCAGTGGGCTTACGTATCTTAAATTCTTATTGGGCTTGAATTGAGCCCACTCGAAAATATTAAGTTTTTATATAAATTTTGAAGTTGAAAACTTGGTTCTTGTCGATTCAAAATGGGTCGATTGGTGTGTCGAAACGTGAGTATTTTCACAAGTCGTATAAATGAAAGTGATAGTTTTATAGGTGGTCTATTGAGTCGTGAAATAATATAGTACTCTTGTTAAGTGAATTTTAAAGTTATACGTGTAGTTTGTAGCTTGTTTGAACCGGTTATATATTTTGAAAACTTGAAAATATTACAAAGTATTTTTACTAAATTGCATACGATGGAACTTGGTTTAAAATAGATGCGTGTGATGCATGTATCGTTTAAACTAAAGTGAACTTGGTGTGCTACGTGACTCCTAGGCCTTCCAAGATAGAGGCTAGTCACGATTTGTGTACTAAGTGTTAATATATGCGTGATATATATGTGTAAAATGATATACGATCGAAACAATATAAATATGGTGCATGAAATGAATTTAACGTGTGAGCTAGAATGGAAATAAGTAGAAATGACTTACAAACACCCTTAGAGGTGGTAGAGAGTCGAGAGAGAATGGATGAAACACAAGAATTTATCAAGTTCAAAGTATAACCCAAACGTTATACATATAAATCAAACCCGATATCCTTTTCTTGCTTCTAAACAATAGAGCAAACGATCGTTGGTCTTTAGAAGTAGTTTATAGGACGAAATAAATATGTGAAAGAGTATGAGAATGGTAAAGAGCAAGTGCATGCATGTACGTTATATATGGTTTCAATATTTAACACGTATGTGAGAAAATTTCCTAAGAAACCTTCACGTACACTATTGCATGTCAGGGAACTAGGTCTAGTATGAATAATATATTACTAAACAATGGAATGTGAGAGCACAATTTGAGGAAATTGTTTGGGTGATTCATGCTTGATGTCGACACACACACACACACACACACACACACACACACACATATATATATATATATATATATATATATATATATATATATATATATATATATATATATATATATATATATATATATAACACGCGCGCACACACACACACACATACACACACACACACACACACACACATATATATATATATATATATATATATATATATATATATATATATGTATATGTATATGTATATGTATATGTATATGTATATGTATACGATTTACTAAATCGTATACTACTTGCATATAACTGATCATCTTCGACATTTGAACATAAAATCATCTCAGAAATATTATTATATTAGGAACAAACGGGAATCAAAACGGTTAAGTTTTGAATAAATTACAAATCGATTTGGTTGTGTATGGGTCGATCACTTTGCCATTTAAAACCGTATCAAACGTCGTCCAATGAACTTGGAATTTGACACATTATTATTTGGCTAGGTGTTTAACGAGATGGTGTAAAAATATTGGGGGGTCGTGTGTAAGAAACGAGATTAAACGAGGCGTTTTGGGAGGGCTTGAAGCTTGTCGATCGTATGAAATATAAAGGATTTGGATTTTGGGCTTTTGTTGTTGGGCTAGTGAATAGTAACGAGGGTGTTGGGCTAGAGTAATTAAGGATCCGTTTGGTTAATTAGGGTGATTAGAATTTAATTATATTTAGGAAATATAATTAGGATTAGGAAATATGTTTAGGTTTAAATGAAACGTTTAGGTTTCGAGTAACGTGTCGAGGATTAATTCCGTCATTTCGGGAATTATATTATTTTGTGATAATCGTCAAAATAATAAAATAAGAAAAATTTCAAATTTTTCTGAGAAAATGGGAATTAGTAACGATAATGAAAGATTATTTATTTATTAACGATAAAATTACAAGATATTTTTACAGGGTTCTACAAGGGCCGTTAAACATGCATGATGCACTGACCTAATTTTCTTGTTGTATGCATAATGCGTACTTTTCTATGACTAGACGAGTACCTGTGCATAGCAATGAGATTTTATAGCGACAGATCGTTTAGTGATAAAAAAAATATATAGGTTATAAATGAAAAAGAATAAAAGATTGAAGATTTGTGGATTAAACATAATGTTTTGAAACCCGGGTCGACTCGGGTGGTTCAACTGGTTGAACTGTTTCAGTCGAAAAATGGGTCGATTTAAACCGGGTCAACCCGACGGGTTGGGTCGAACACATGTCAAATTAAACCGGGTCAACCCACCGAGTTGAAGCATCCCGGGTCTAGGGGTGAGCGCGGTTCTGGAACCGCACGGAACTGAACCGGAACCGCGAGACCGAGAACCAAAAAACGGATATTGATTGATGCTAAACCACCAACTTATATTGACCAAGGAATGGTCAACAAAGTTAAATAGCCTAAACCAATGCTCCGGGTAATATAAGGTATCACCAAGTCGTTAAATCCCGACAAGGTGTGAAATGTGACTGAGCGTACTTTGTGATCGGGTGTTTATTCACAGGAAGGGTTTGTTATGAGAATTATTTGAAAATGATTAAACAAAATAGCTTAGGAAAGCTATGTGAATGATTACGGGAATAAAGGTTTAGAAGAGATTTACTTAACACCAAAAACCGTACGTTTGCTGAAAACGCGAACAAATGTACAAAAAGGTGAATAAGATGATCTGGAAAGGCTACTGGTATGAAAATTGACTTTTTACAAACCTAATGATGAGAGAAAATTTTTGGAAATTTAAAACTAATTTTTACACTAATTTTATAATTACTGTTAATTAAATACTAATTTTTTAATTACTTTTAATTAACTAAAGTAACCTAAAATACAAATAAATATGAAATTAACTTGGAAAAATAAAAATTTAACTTAGAAAAATCTAAAATACTATAAAATTAATTTTAGAAATCAAAATCTATTTTTAAGACTTTTTAATTAATTATTACTGATTATTAACTAATTATTAATTACTTTTTAATTATTTAAATTAACCTAAATTCTAATTAATTATTAAAATACACTAGAAAATTGAAAATAAAATTTGGAAAAATTAAAAATAACTAAAAACTAATTTTAAAATTTAATTTGTATTTTTCTGATTTTCTATTTAATTATTATTAATTATTAACTATTTAATAATTACTAAAAACTATTTTAAATTAAGAAAAATATTAAATGATGCAAGAAAAATCTGAAAAAATTACAAAAATTATTTTTACACACCAGAAGCCTAGGAAAATTATAAAAATGAGAATTGCTTATTAATAAGCTGAAGAATAAGCCAATTGGCTTAAATAGAAGCTATCACTTCTATTAAGTTGGGCTTATTTGGGATTTTCTTTTTCAAAACTGCTTATTATAAGTTTTTAAGCAACTTTTGTGAAGTGGGTTTGACTGTGGTCAAGGAAATAAGTACTTCAAGTGCTTAAACCCTTGACAGTTGACTTTCTTTGACCAAGAGTGGAAATAAGCTCAAATGAGCCAATGTGGGGTCCACTTTGGTGAAAACTGATGAAAATAAGTACAATGAACAAGTCTAAACAGATATCACACAAATAAGCTGATAAAATAAGCAACAAACTCAGAATAAGCACTTTGGGTGCTTGGTTCTGAGACAGAAAAGGGACAGACTTATGAGGCTAAACAAAGTGGGGTCCACAGGTCCAATGGTCAAATAAATGGTCAATACTACTTCCCTGGTAGGAGGGGTTGTATGGAACCAAAATGGGTCAATGGGACCCACTGGAGTGGTCACAATGCACCACCAAAGTTGGTGGTGTGACTGAGTGGTCTATGCACAGGGCAAGGCCTTGCCCTGCAGCTCACTTTGAGCTTAAGCACAAGCTTGAGAAAAATTTACTAAAATAAGACAACCATGGGTACTTGTAGTTCTACTGATAGACTATGATCACAACAAGTTTCAGATCTTAAAACCACCCACAAAATTCACAATAAATCATCCCATTTTTGGAAAAATCTGAGTTTGGCACTTTTGACTTTTTGAAAAACTTTAGGTTTTGACTTTTATGAGCTTTGCTTGCTGATTTAGTAACTTAAAATGTTATGATAAGCTATATGAAAGCTAACTTAAGTAAAAATGCAAACTTATGAAAAGTTTTTATGGGTTTTGGACTCCAAAAATCACCACAGTTAACTGTGGTGATAATTTTCCTAAGATTTTGACTTTTGTTGTGTTTTTGAACAAAACTTTGGTTCTTATGTCCTTATACCCACCTAATAGACTTAATGAAACACAGAGTTGGTCAATTAAGAAACTAGAATACCACAAACAAGCTTGAACCAAACACTCCTTAAAAAGCAGCTTATGATGAAAACTTGATTCAGATAAACATTAAACACAACCAATTGATTACAACTAATCTAGTTACTAATAATTAACCAAGATAAACACAATTAAACTGTTAATTCTACTTATTACTAAAGAAAGGAAATTTTGAGCTTACAAAGCCTTCCAAGCTAACTGTCAAGTACCAAAGAACCACAATCACCAATCCTATGTGACTACCACAAGTCCCTAACCCACAGCCATCCTTTGTTAACTGTGCTCCAAGCTTATTCAACCATTGATCACCAATTTTTTATTTTATTTTTATTTTTTTCTGATTTATTGCTATTTAATTTAATTTTGATTATAAGCAAACTACATACTTGTGAAACCTTTAAAAATCTTTCTAAATGAGTTACTAAGGGTGTATGATTACTGAGAATCACTTGTGGAACTAAGATGAGTGTTTAGAATTCTTAACTTAAACTTGAAAACTGAAAATGAGATAGAAACTTTAAAACAGAACTTTCATTGATAAAACAGATTACAATACATTAAAAAAAACTGAAAAACACTAAAACTAAGGATATTACACATTAACTAATGCTCATATGAGCTCAATATATAATACGAGCTAAAAATAAACCCTAGGTCTTCCCACATGGCACCTTTTTGAATTCTGAGAGTCCCACAAGCTTCATGTTGACTCCTTGACCAAATCTCAGCCATTCAATTGTACTAAGATCAATCTTGACCCTTGATTGCCATTTTGGCGCCAAAACTTATACGGGGTAAAATTAAGTGGAACTGGTGGGGGTTGTTGTGGGAATTTATTGTGGTGGGAGAGTTTGGTGAGGAGTATTAATTGTGGGGGGGGGGGGACTGGTGAAAAAGGTGAGAGGAGGGGGGAGAGTTTCCCTGGTTTTGTGGGATACGGTTGGGAGGTTAGGGGTGAGTCAAAGGATCGTTTAACCGAGGGGGTTTTATATTTAAAAAGGGAAACGGGATAGGGGATTGGGCCTGGTGGACTGGGCTTGGATTTGTTTTAGTTTTGGGTTTGGATTTGATTTGGAAATAATAATAAGGGTCCGGTTTGGTATCATAACACACAAGGACCAAAATTGTAATTCCACCAAACTTTGAGGACTGAAATTGCACACTTTCCAAGGCTATCCAAAGGACCAATGTTGCCAAGCTTATAATTTCCAAGGACCAAATTTGCATTTTTCTACTTTCAAAATTTCCCAGGGACCTATTTTGCCATTTTTGAAAACTCAAGGACTAAACATGTAATTTTGGAAAGTTTATGACCCAAGTGTAATTTTTTATGATTTTTGACTTTCAAAACCTTGGGTTGACTTTTCCTTTCAAGATAAATGCATAGGGACTAAAATTTACAAGTTTTGAAACTTGGGGGACTGAAACTGCCAATATTGCAAACTTTGATCGTTTTTTCTTTGTTTTTGCACATTTTGCATTTAAAACACATAAAACACAATCCCTGAGATAATTTAAGTATTTTGATATCTTTTTGATTGTTTATGTATGTTTTGGCAGTTTAAATACGTCAAAAACGATGAGTGTTTGAGCACTCATCAGATATCCAAGGAATCGAGAACCGAACCGAGTAACATGTCTCGGTTCCGGTTCGGTTCTCGGTTCCAGTTCGGTTCCTTGCGGGTCTAACCGATTGGAACCGAGTTTTTTCTTAAGCCTAGATATCTGAAATTTCCTTTAGTGCAAGTTGATCAAAGCTATCTATCTTATTCAATTTTTATTATTATTATATAGCTGATCGAGCAAGCCTAAATTTCTTTTCATGAAACTTATTTTCATGCTTAATAAATACTATATAGCTTAGAACATTATTGATCGAGCAAGCCTAAAATATTTCACTTTAACATATAAACTAGTTGTATACGAAGCAAGTTTAGGCCCAAATTTATTTTCATGCTTAAAAAATCTAAGGGGGTGCTTGGAGGGGGGGGGGGGTTGGGGAATGGGTAAGGTATTCAAAAGGGCCCACCTCACTCATTATTTTGTACTTGGTTAGTGAGTGCAAAGGGATTAATTACCCCGTAGTGGATAATCAACCATTATGCAGTAAATTGGGGGGGGGGGGGGGTAAGGGATTGATTACCAACCTCACTCATTCCATTGCATTCCCTTTCCCCACTTTGAACCAAGCGGGCCCTAAGTAAGTCTAGGCATAAGAAGTGATCGAGCAAGCCTAAATTAGCATGTATATTTGAAACTTAGTTGCATATTTAATACTAGCTAGTATCTGATTTTTCAATCGTGTGGCTTGCAGTTGATATATAATCCTTGAGGCATGGAAATGTAATGTGATTTCAGATAATATAACCAATGTTTTCAAACCCGGGTCGACCTGGCCGGTTCAACCGGTCGGACCGGTGTCCGGCTAAAAAAACGGGTCAAAAAACCCGGGTTTCGAAAACCGGGTTAACCTGTTAGACCCGCCTGGTTTTGAGTGACCCCGGGTCAACCCAGGTCTTGAAACCTGACTGAGTTTGGTTTTTTTCAAATTTTTTTTTTATAAAAACCGAGTTGACCCGCTGGTCGAACCGGTTGACCTCGGTAAAAAAATATATATATTTTAATAGAAAGTCGGGTTGACCCGGTGGTCGAACCGGTGCCCGGTGACTCGACCGAGTCGATTAAAAACCCAGTTTGTAAAACATTGAATATAACTAGGGTAGGATTTATGTTTATTATACATTAGGAGTGTGTGCAAATGTTAATTTCTCCATCATGAAGTCTGTATAGCAATTAACTTAGAGTCATGTTGCATTTTACGGGTTACAAGAGTACAACTTAATAGAAAGGTAACAGTTATAACGAATCTAGGATTGCAGGCCTTATATTTCAGCCATACTATACTGGTGCATGAACATGGGCATGTCAATGAGCAAGGACCACTTGAATTTATAACTGATCGGTCGGTTCTTCGGTTCCGGAACCGATACCCGCGGTTCCGAACCGAACCAAGAACCGAAATTCGTAATATTGAAGAACCGAGAATCAAACCGCGGGTCTAAAATTCAGTTCGGGTTGGGTCGGTAACGTTTCGGTTCGGTTCTCGGTCCATTTGCTCACCCCCGGGTCAACCCGGTTTTCGATGTGTATTAATAATTTCCTTTTGAAATATATTTTTTCAACATTTCTATTTTTAGTTTCAAGTTTTTGCTTTTCACTTTTTGTTTTTTCCTTTATATATAGTATACGCGGGTACCCTATGACGATTAACCGGAGAAATAGATTTCGATGAGCCATGATTTACCAGTTTGTATCGGTTTCAACGGGTCCTCTCTGGTTCATTTTCGGATGGCTTTTATTGGTTAGCTGAACCGATGGGCGACACCGGTTCCCAGTTGAACCTGTTGGTCCGGTCCGGTTTTCAAAATTATATGTACCATCAACTTCTAAGAGCATCTACCATGTGCCATTTAACAAAAAGGTTTTTACTATTTGAAAAGGCTTTTCATAAGGTTTTTTGCATTGCATGAATGACTTTTTAAAAGACTTTGAAACAAAGACTTAGTAGATGTTAAGCGGTTTGAAGCAAAAACTTTTTACTTGAAAGGATATAATAAATGCATAAAGTTATCATTTATTACCATTAATGCTTCAAGTCTTTTACGTGTTTTATTAATTTATAATATGTGTATAATAATATGTACTTTTCATTTTAGGGTGTTTTAAAAATAATATTAATTAGTGTGCTTAATTATTTTATATTATGGATTATGTAGTAGCTTATTTTAATTGTATATTATGAAAATTATATTGTACTTTTTAGTAAGTGGTGTTTTAATTATTTGTATTTATTTTGGTAGATGCTTTTAGCTGGTTGTACAATAAGAGTATTAATTGTACTATATATTTCTCTCACTTTTGACTAATTTTCAACATTTAACAATTGAACATTTCACATTGATTATACATTTATACATTTTGTATAAATACTTTATGACATACATTTTTTAAAAGGCAGAAACTGTGCTTTACAATTTGGATATAACACATGAGGATTTTTTTTTTTTTTTTTTTTTTTTTTTTTTTTTTTTTTTTTTTTCATTTCATACAATTTACCCTACTTAATTATAATTCTAGTCTAAAAAAAAAAAAACAGGAATACCTCTTTTTTCCACTTTTCTGAACTACGTGATATGAGGACTTCACTTCAAAATAAAGAGATCCATCACTTCTCTCTTCTCTCTTGAAAAAATGTTTCTTTTCACACTTTACTAAAATGACCCATTTTAAAAAAATAATCATTTACACACCTTTTATTGGATCTAATATCTGGGTGATTCTTGGTTCAAATCAAGAATCTTGAATATAAACTTCATGAGGTTTGTTTTCTTTACTCTTATGTACTTAGTAACATTCATATTTGATAGAGTACATGGGGTTGGTGTTATTATTTGTGTTCCTTTTTGATTGGGTTAAGTATTGACTTTAGATGGTCTAATAGTTTATAAGTTTTTAATAGTGGGTTGTTAAATGTATTTTAGATAATGATTTGTTAATGTATTTTAGCGGGTTTGGTCTTCGTGGTTTACAACCCATATGGGTTTGGTCCCTTGACCAAACTTCAGTTAGTTTGACTGTTATGCTGAAGGGTATTTTTGTCATTTGATCTACGTACATGTATAGTTTATATACTCTTTTCTTCATCTTTTTCTTTCTCCCACACAAACACTCACACCCACTCCCCTTTCCCTTTCTCTCTTATCAAATCTGGCATCACTGCCAGCTGTCACCATCGGCCGCCCCCACAACCACCATAGCTAGCCTCCTTCTAACTCTCTCTCGCCGGAATCTTGCCATCAACAACCACCAAACCCTCATTACCAAACACAATACCCGCCACCTAAACCCCCACCAAATCTGATTTTTGTAAATAAGAGTTGTAATTTAGACAACACAACCATCATATTTGTGGGTTTTGAATCGCCCCTTCAAAATCTGATATTTGTGGGTTGTTTGAATTTTGGAGATGAAGATGAGATAATAGCTTTTTTTTTTTTTTTTTTTTTTTTTTTTTTTTTTTTTTTTTGTGGGGTTTTGGTGGTTTTTTGTTTTGATTTTTTATGTGGATATTGATATTGGATTGTTTTGTGGTTTGTTAGGAAGATGGTTTTTGATTATCTATGAGAGGGTATTTGATAATCGGAGAATATGATGGAGAAGATGAGAAGATATAGGTTTAATAATAATAATAAGGGTGTTTTTGTCATTTTTGCCTATCAAACAAGTATTTTAACGGTCAACTGACGGAATTTGTGGTCAAGGGACCAAACCCTTATGGGTTGTAAACCACGGGGACCAAACCCGAAGAAATTAACGGCAGGACGATTCTTGATTGACCCGGCAAACCACAGGGACGAAAAATGGCATTTACTCTAACCCTTTTGTTGGATCTAAATATCTGTCTGGTTCAATATAAACTTCACGAGGTTTGTTTTCTTTACTCTTGTGTACTTAGTACATTCATATCTTTATTTGTTTTTATATTTGGTAACCATAGTTTTCGAGCTTTTGGCTGACTAATATTTGCTAGTGTACATGTTTTTGGTGTTGTTATTTGTGTTCCTTTTTTGATTGGGTCAAATATTTACTTTAGATGGTCAAAATAGCATTTTAGATATTCATGTTTGACACTGGATTTTGCTTGTTGATATGAAAAAATGTATCTGGTCTAATAGTTATAAGTTTTTAGTAGTTGGGTTGTTAAATGTATTTTAGATAATGATTTGTAAGATTGTTAATTTTGAAGGGAAAAAAATGTTAGTTGACTTTGAGTTTGGACTGTTTTGGGACTAGGGTCTATGTATTTAATTGGATTTATGTAAATTTGAATATATGGGTACTTGACTTTGATTGTTGTTTGTGCTGTTTTTATGTACTGAATTGTACAATATAAATAACGTGTACTCGGTTCGTCCGTATAGTGTTAATGACATAAGCTGTTTGTTATTTGTCGTCCTTCAAAATGAGGAATTTTTAAATATGTAGAAGATATAAAATTCTAGAAATCAAGGAAGGTGCTTTAAGTTGCAGTCCCTCGTGATAGATGTAGTTACTAGTTTGTATTATAGGTGATTAGAAATTAGGGGGTGTTTCATGTTTGGATCTGCTCATGTAGCTTGAAGTAGATACCAACACTAGATATGAGATAGTCAATTTTGCAAAACACGCACCCAAACATGCCCTTAGTGCACAGTAACTAACTTTTGACACCTAGAAGTAAGTTGTAAAATGTATTTGTAATTGTACCCCCTTCATAGATTTTATGGTTTCTCAACTTATACAAGTATAGAAAACAAGCCACATAGCGATCTTTTTTACTAGTGTAAGGTCTGAACTTAAGTTTTAAATCTTGCCAGGCCATGAGTTGAACTTGAGCCTATCATTCTTTATACATCCAAGTAAGCTCTGACACTGCTTAGACTAGAGGTGGCAGAATAGGTATGGCGGACATGCTGGTAACATGTAAAAATGGGCTGTACTGTGCTGTGCTGTACTGATCTGCAGCCACATTAAGATGTGCAATTATCTCTTTGCGCTGAAGTCATATCTGTAGTATGTGCTGTTTGCAAACATGTGGAAAATTCTGTGTGTCAACTTCAAATTAGTCATTTGACTTTCCGAGTACAAATTAGCCATGTTTTTGTGCTAGTCTAGTTTCAATCTTTTAGCATTTTGTTTTGTATTCATATTCTAATTTGTGTTGTTTGTATGACCAGGCTTAGAATGCAAGATGATACTTGAACAACTTAGTTAGGGGTGAAACATCACATAAAGAACATGAGGCTTCCAATGTGTCGAAACATCTAGTTAGAAGCATTAGCCAAAAGTTGAAAAACATGGAAGTGTGATGGATGATGATGACACGGGAGTTTGTATACTAGGGGCGGAGGGTGCAAGGTTGGAGCCGCAACAAGTGACGAGTTCGATGAAGTTGTGGGTAAAGGTTACAAACCTGTGTGTGGGACCCGACGACACGAGTGTGGATTGTTTCTCATATGGAGTGGATAGGTTGTGGAAGAGAAATAATCGGAAAAAGAGTTTGAAATTGAAGAGTCACACGGAAACAACACAATGCATGTGTTTCTTCCTGATGATATTCTCGAGTTGTGTTTCATGAGACTTCCATTGACGAGCTTAATGAACACTCGGCTTGTGTGCAAGAAATGGAGATCTTTGACTACGCCACCCTCGTTTTATGCAGATGAGACGAGAAGGGTATTACCGAGTCCATGGTTGTTCCTTTCGGTACTGTTACAAATGGTCTTAGCTTTCGTGAGATATCTGCTTTTGATGTTTCTTTCAACAAATGGCATAAAGTTGAGGCAGAAATTCTTAAGAATCGGTTTCTGTTCTCAGTTGCCACTGTCCATGATTACATTTTCATTGTCGGAGGTTGTTCGAGCTCCGGAAGAATGGACCAAAAGACACACAGAGGAGTGTTGGTTTTTAGCCCTATGACAAAATCGTGGAACAAGGTTGCATCAATGAAACACGCAAGGTCAAAGTCCGTTCTAGGGGTTTTTGAAGCCAACTCTGATCGTTTGACCATCAAAAGTCAACTCCGGACAGGGACGCGGATTGGTGGAGTATCAGATGTTTATGGGGATCCTCACAGGATTTCGGTTAGACGTACATCAAGAAACGAAAAAACCAAGCACACGAGTAATGTGAGACCGAGGACAGTTCTTTAAAATAGTGGTAGGGGGATTGGTTCATGGGATGAGGCTTTAATTCATGTGAGATTTTTGATTCTTTGTCAAACAAATGGACGGAAATTCAACGGCTACGAGTCGATTTTGGGGTTGTTTGCTCGGGAGTCGTTTGTGACGGGGTCTTTTACGTGTATTCCGAGACTGATAAGCTCGCAGCGTATGACATTGGACATGGTCTCTGGACTCGAGTCCAAACGACTCCACACCCACCAAGGTCCACGAGTACACCCCAAGGCTAGTGTCCTGTGATGTTCAATGGTTGTAATCTGGTGTCGGTTCGGTTTCATGGTGTCAGTTCGGAAGTTGTGGGAGCTTGATCTCGTTTACCTAACTTGGAATGAAGTTTCGGTGCATCCTGATGCACCTATGGACTGAATCGCTATTTGTAGCTGATAAGAACCTGATTTTTGGGATAGAAATGTTTAAGATATTCGGACAGGTGATGGAGTTTTTGATAATGTGTGATGTCTCGAACCCGAAGATTGAAGTGGGTTCACGGCTTCACGCGTCAAAGAATCAGGTGGCTCTTGAAATGGACGTGTCTTCGTGCATGATGAAATCAATGGCTGTTGTGCATTTGTAAGTTAATTGTAAGTTTTTATTTAACTGAAATATTATAATTAAGTTTCAAAGTTTTTTATGGAATTTTTGTTAATTCGATTGGATTCATGAAGCAAACGATGGGTGTT